>VYXH01009041.1:482465-551514 GCA_013397275.1 Burhinus bistriatus
TCTTTTTTTTTTGGTTCTTTTGAAGAACTGGTTTTACTCACTTCAACTGGAACAGACTCTTATTAGTCTCTCAGCAGAGCTTTGTAATGGAAATGAGAAGAGACATTATCTGTTTCTTACAACCTGCCATAAAATACATGGAAAGAGAGAGGTGTTTCATATGTATGTAAACTGAGGATCAGTTTTGAGAGTTGTACCTTCCACTTCAGAGCCCAAGCACTGCTCCTTGATGTCTGCTTTGAAAAGCAGGGGTTTTATCTGTCTAATAGTCAATTATCTGATGTTGTAATGAGCAGGCTTTTTGGAACCTTGAAAAGCAGTTTCCTGGTATCTGAATCTCTTAACTGTTTCACTCTTTGTCTTTCTGTTATGCAGAAAGTTGTTTTGTTGGATAGAAAGCCAGCGCAGCGCTGGCAAATTTAATATGAAGAGATCTGCTGTATGCTGACCTTCAGGTGATCTCTGGTGCTTTGCTCTGTCCTCTTCACCTCACCAGTCCGTCATTTGTTTAAAGTGGCACAGAAGTTAGAAAAGGAAATTGAAAGCAAACCTCAGCAAGCTCTGTTTCACTTGTTATTGGATTTACTACAAAATAAGTCACTTTGGTACACAGTGGCTTGACAAATACTGTTTGTGAATAGCCTTAATGCAATGTATGATAACTAAGGATGAGAGGATTTGAACTTTAAAAATGTCATGCTTGGTCATTTTGACCTATTATTTACAGGCAATTACACTTTCTCTCTGCTGTGGCAATAATTTTGTCATTTTACAGGGGGAAAAAAAGATTTTCTCTGATGTATGAACATACTCATTAGTATATTCTGTGCATTTCCCAAAAGGAACATCCTTGTGCTGTAGCGATAGGAAATGTCACAATGCTTCAGATTGATGGGAGAGACATAAGGAATCTTTCATCTCAACAAAGGATAATATTTCCCTTCTAGTAAGTGGAGTGTTCCCGCCAGTATTGATCTGTCTTCCCATCAATGAAGACAAATTCTTCTCAGTGCCAATACTCTGTGGAAAATCTTCAAGTAGGAAGAATCACTTTTAAATGACACACACTGTATGTTTGTAGAAAGAACATCCCTCCCATAATGTGAAAAAAATTCAAAGAAAGAAGAAACTTAGCATAATGCAAACCCAGGTACTGCAGGAATGAAGAGGGCAGAAACACTGTATATATTACATAGAAAGATTATATGTTCTCAATCTTCAGAGTATATAGAAAAAAGAGCATTTCATATGAATGCAGGCTCTTTTATATAAGTAGTCCCATTGCTGCAAAATTAAATCTTTGGACTAATTGCAGATATATGTTTACCTTTTATGGATAAGAAATGTACTTAATTCAGTTTTTCCAGAGTGCTGTATGTAGAAAGTCCTCTATATATTTGAAAACTAAGTCCGTATTTCCTTACAATTAATTATTCAGACACATTCCATTTTCTGTGGGACTTAACTCCTTCTCAAATCTCAAGGCAAAAATAGTGATTATTACAAGCTCTAATAATAGCCAGGAGGCTGAAATCACAGAACAGAAATCAGCATTTTTAGGAGAAACCTCTGAACTCTGTGTTCTCTGATATGAGTAAGATATTGCAGATACAGCTTATGATTTATATACTTTCAATGGCATCCTTCAAAATACGGTCAAAATTTTAGGTCACCCTGCTGTCAAAGTTAGACACAAATCAAAAGGAAGGACTGCATAAAAAACATGATTGTTGTTCATAAATTGTAGACAATATGCTATGCATTTCTTCTTCAGTCTGGTTTTTAAGTTTCTTGGAAATGAAACCAATAAAATATATATTGTGCTTGATGTGTCTACTGGTGGTGCTTGCATTCTTGGCCTTTGAGCTCATGAGATGCTAAGTTCAGTTTGGAGGCGTTGCTGGGCTCATGGGGCGAGTATGTGGCTCAGGACTGAAGGCATGTCTCATCGCTGCTGGGATCCACCGGTGAGGTATTCCTCCAGCTATTGCGCTGACAGCCTTTGTCTGTCTAGTCAGCATGCCAATCAGTTGCGCACTCAGCTCAGACCCTGCACAAAATGCACTACTAATCACCGGTTTCCTTTAAAATAGGTATAGAGGCAGTCCTGTTGGAGCCATCTCTGTTATCCAGAGGTTGGAGCTCTCACCAAGGATGCTGGAGAAGAGAAGGTTCATTTCCCTCTGCTTTGCCTGGAGGGATCCAACACTGTCTTTCTCCACTGCCTAACCCATCAGTCAGTAGGCGAGACTGGGGACTTAACAGGACTGGGTGTGTGTGGGAATCACAGGGAAGGCTCGTCCCTCCCTTCTCATGAGGCTTACATGGAAATGATCAGTGATTCACTGGGCCAGAGAGAGACGGATGTGGGCACAGTGAGGTAGGATCCACACATGACTTCAAGCTACTCATTCATGCTCTTTTGGACTCACTGAGGGTGGGAGGGGAAGATGAGCATGACTCTGTAAGCCCACCAGGTAGGTCACTCCTATTGAGATGAAAGACAGGCTACATCCCTGTCTCTCTGATTATACAGCTGTCATGAGGCAGCTACTTGGACAAAACATAGACACAGTCCTCGGAGAAGGGAGGAGAAGGCAAAGCACTCCTCCTCTCCGCTGGGCATGAGACAGTGGGTTACAGAGGTTTGTCTCCTTCCTCTGGCCACCAGCATTTAAGTACAAGGTGGAACTTCAGCAAGAATAGAGGAGAATGCCCCAAGTTTGTTTTGGAATAGGCCATTAGGGGAAACATCAGTTTGAGTCCTCAAAAGCAGAAATTGAAATGAACCCACATATCTGACTTCATGCTAGGTGCATCAGCCACAAGGCCAGAGTGAAAAGGGGAAAATGTGGGAGGGAAAGAAAAGTGGCATCTCCTACAGTCAAAGTTTAAAAGAAAGTAGTGATACACATGCCTTCGCCACCCGGTTTGTAATTTTTTTAGGAAAGAAAGGACGTAGGTATCCTCAGGCCCATAAATAGGATTCAGATAACTCAGAGTAAGTCATTGACAAGAGAGGGGCCTCTTAAGCGAGGTGCCACTTAAAAGGCCTCTCTTCCCTCCCTTTCATGTCATCTAGCTTACTTTTCTGCTCCCTCAGTGTGATGGCAGTTATGGGTCCCTTCCAGTGGAAAAGAAAAGAGGCAGGTGCCCTGCGTAAGCAGCACAGTGACTCAGGACTGCAGACAGTGAGAGGTGTTAGGGAGGTTTGACACGGGGCATCCTTAAGCATCACTACCATGTGCAGAGGTACATCAGAAACCTCTGTGTAATAATCCCAGAAATAGGTGTCACAGAACAAGTTAGTCATTTTTCTGCTGGCGCTGTGAAGTCATCCTGGAAGAGTGATATTCAAGAATTGTGCTGTTGGGGAGCAGACCATGGCATGGGCAGGACGGGGAAAGGGGACAAACAAAAAAATGTGTGTTGTAGCATTTGGCGCTGAAAATTGCTGAGGGGTTTCTCAAATACCCACCAAGTAAGACAAAATGTGAGAAATCGGGGAACTTGATTTAGTACAGCAGCTTCATGACGCATTTGAAATGACATTGATCTCAAATGAAGAGCCTTTTGCCTTGCATGGCTCATGCATAGCCTATGATTAGGTGCGTTTCGATGTTAAACCCAGTTTCTTCTGTGAGCCGATCTATTCCAGGCTTGCAATCAAAACTTGTAAACACACTGCACATCTGGACGTCAACATCAGCTTCTCCTAGATAACCAGTATATTCCATCCTTGAGCCCATCTCATACTTTTTGCTGTTTTTCAGAGGCAAGTGTCCCATCTGGATTAAAGTACTCTGGCCAGGATTGTTAATGGTTCCTCAGTCCAGAAGTGAAATCAGCTTTTGGTTTCTGAGAGGGCTGCGTTTTCCATGAGGCTGTGTTTGAAAAGCCAGCCATGATCTAATGGCAAGTCTGTTGTTTTCTGGTACTTATAACAGATGAATCAGATAAAGCTGACGAAAAGTTTGTGAGTTATTATTTCCCGAAGCAAAAAAAACCTAGAAGACTACAGAAGGCCCTGCATTGCTGAACCCATCTATTCACTTCTACAAATGGAGAAGAGCTTCTGAGGTATCCATCGTTCATGGATGTAATTCCCAGTGAGTCATGTATTAGATATTTGCAATTTCACTTTTGGACTGTCACTTGTACTCGGAACCTTTGTGTTTACTGTCATATTCAAAAAGTTTCTTCCAGCAAACACTTCACTACTGAAATGAAATTGAATTGGTCTTATGTCAAATGTTTGTCTTTATTCTGTTTTAAGGAATAAAAATGCAAGATTTCTGTGTTTGACTTGCTATCCAAAGCTCACTGTAATGATTTAATACACTTGAAAAGAGAAGGTTCTTGTCTGAGTTGCTTTATCTTTCTGTCAGTGCTTGTAAAAAGCTACAGTGTTCCTCAGTAATGGCTAGTCAATTAGAAAAAAAGACCTAAGCTACAGAAGCTGGGCACAGCTTGCAAATACTCATTGGCTAGGAGAATTTGCATCTACTTACATATAGATTTTCAAGCACAAGAAGGCTAAATAGTCGAAACTGTTTTATGTTTTGTCTTGGAAAATACTCAGAAAAAACATGCATAGTTTTTCTGAGGGAGCACGGGAGGTGGCACCCCATGTTTTGTATCAGACCCACAGCGATACCCCTGGCAACCAAACAGCTGCGGGCCCTGCAAACGGAATTGAGTCCTCAGACATGTAGAAGTGCAGGATAAAGTTTTGTAATGCAGCTGCATACCCCCTCTCTTTCATCATATACTAAGGAGCAACTTGTGACAGGTCCACTGGCTGAACTCTGAGCAGCTCCCAGGAGCGCAGACCCAGGACTAGGGGCCCATGTCCCTCTCCAGACACTGTGTGACCTGGCTCCACTGTGCCCCGCTCAAAATTTTTCCCAGGGACACCGTTTGAAAACTGCTACTGCTGTCCTGTATATTGTGGCCAGAGGCTCTCAAAACAATTAAAAGCCAATAGACATTGCTAATTTAGCTTGCTAAGCTCAGAGGACTTTTCATTAACTAGTTGGGCATGGTTTTATCTGAGGGAAGTACTTTGGCAAGTTCTCATGCTATTTTATGTTGTCCTGTACTGGTGTCATGGAGTAATTTGGTATTCATTCAATCTCACGTGCCTTTCCCGCCGGCGCGGCATGGTAATTTGGAGCTCTTTAAGTGCAAAGTGAAGAATATGTCGAGGAAGAGAGACTGGCGTTTCATTGAGTGGGTAACCTGAAACAATTGGTTAAATTAATCAAGCAAGATTGAGAGCTGTGTGTGTCAGAGGCATTCATAAAACATTATGAAAAATGCAAGTGGATTCCTACCAGACCTTTTTTAGAAGTGCAAAAACAATACAAACCGGCAATCATGTATTTAAGAAGCTAAGTAATCATGTATTTAAGAAGTTATATACAATCTAAATGAGATTGTCAGGTATTGCAATTACCATATTCATCTGCAATTCTATTAAGTAAAAATTCTGCTTCAAATAAGAACATTTGGATTGGGAGTGTCATTCTACCCCCTGATGTATTTCTTCTAATTTCATCCATCAGCTCCAAAATACTGATGGGCCAAATATTTTTTAAAATTATAATTTCCGTTTTGTGAGAGGAATTTAGCTTTGAAAGAGGCTAAACAAGACACAGCTTTCTGAGTTGAAAGACCATGAGTTAGCCTTATAGTGATATTACACGATCGGTCATTTGGAAAAATGGCCGTGACATTTGTCAACGAGAAGAAAATCCAGAGGGATTCAGCAGTTAGAGGGGAGGCATACAGTCAGGCATCACGTTATGTGTGGAGAGGAATGCTTGCTGGAAGACAATTCCCTTAACATATGCACACATATCTCTCAGAAACTGCCCGTATTGGGAAATTTTCTTAAGTATGTGTTGTTATTTTTCTGAAGTCTCTGGTGATAAGCTTTATGCCACAAGGAACAGGTAGAGATTGAGAGGCAAAGTGGTATCAGATGGCAAGTGCCAGAACACAGTGAAATAACGGATTTTTTTTTTTTTTAATGAAATAATGGCATATTTTTGCTGTTTACAACATTCTCTATAGGCAAAAATACATCAAAATTCACCTTAGAAAGAATATGAAAATAAAAATAAAAGTGAATAATGAAACTAAATAAAACTATCTAAGCCTATCTAATGCCTTAATATAAATAAAAGCAATTTCTAGGTTTTTGAAGCTCCATACCATAGTTCATACTACCAATTCTTGTTATTGCAGCCCACTGACTGCCAGATCCTGGATAGAAGCCACTGAAATCATGTTGTTGTCAACTTATTCTTGAAAAAGAGACTCATGCTGGATATGGACATAGTGATAGAGCTACTAATCAAAGTAGTTGCACAACAAAGTAAACCTTAAAATCGTGGACCTTAAAATCATATCTGGATGCAGAATTGGATGGGGGAAACCTCACGAAGGGACACACTTTTTCTCAGAAAGAGGAAACTTCTGACCTTAATCTTGCAATGAAAAGCTGAAAAACTTTCCAGCTGTAACAAGACTTACTGGTTCAGAAACATCATGATTTTTGACCTCTTGATGCTGGCATTATTTTGATATACACTCAGCCTTTCTTAACCTGGATTTTCTGTGGAAGTAATAACTGCAGCTGTCAGAAAGAGGATGTGTGATCATGAATGGCAGAGGAGATTAAAACTCTTAAGAAGCTGTCAGTAGAACAAGAGACTGTGACTCCCCGGTGCCCTTAGGGGAACAGGAGCCCTAAGCCCAGGAATCCAGCTGGAAATGCAGCTACAAATTCATGAATGGACTTGGGAATTGGGAAATGCTGCCTTTAAAGTGAGCTCTCCCCTCCAACTTTCAGTTATTTCTCATTTCTATCTAAAAATAAAACTGCATGAAGACCAGTGTCATCAGACTGCAATGATGTGGACTTCACTGTGATTCCTTTTTCATTACAAATGAGTTGTTTTCTCAGCTAATCATCCCAAAAGTAAGTTGCAATGCAATAGCAACTTAATAAGATGAAATAATTTAGTATGACAGGCTTTACGTGAATTCATTGACGTGAAATTTTGTTTTCAGTGCTATTAACGTCCATTAATTTCTAGTTACCCTCTTGGTTATCGAGTTGTCAGTGTCTGGGTAACTGAAGGGACTTCTGAAGGTCCCCCTAGTTCAACATGCTGCTCCAAGCTTCAGGGCTAGATCAGGTTTCTCATGGCTGTATCCAGTCGAGTTTTGAGTATCTTCAACAACCTTTCTGGGCAACCTCTTCCTGTGCTTTTCCACCCTCCTGGTGAAGAAATCTTTCTTTAGATCCTCTCAGAAATTCAGCTTCTGACTATTGCCTCTTATCCTTTCACTGTGCACCTTTGAGAGGACCCTGGCCTTCTCTCTACCCTCCACCCACAGGTAATTGTACACCCTGCCCTTAGCTTTCTCTTCTCCAGGCTGAAGAAACCCACTCCCTCAGTCTCGTACATCATGTGCTGCAATCCTCAAACCTTCCTCTCCAGTGAGAAGTATGACGAGTGAGTTCAAATATCCTTTGCTGAATGCTGGAAGATTTAAACCAGAGAACCCAACAAATCACCACCTGAGCTACAGGGCTGAACAATGTTCTTCATCCATTCTTGTGGTGAATGAGTGAGAAGTGTCATGCAGTTCATGCAGGTACCATTTCTTTGGTAAACTGGGTCAAAATGTTACATTATTATAAGAATGGATCCATCACATCAGGCTGTGATACATCCACTTTTGGTCGTCAAAGACTGGCTCTGAATTTAGTTTTAAATTAAGCCTTACATTGAGTTCAGGGTAATAAATTACCATTGACTTACTGGCTGATTCCCTCTATGACTTAATCAAGGAAAAGTTTATTTCTCCAGTTTCGGGGATAGGTGGGACGTGCTTAATACGTTCTTTGCAAAGCTGGAATGTGGTTGATGTCTTGGTCTGAGTGAAGTCAGCAGCAGAATTAAACTCCTCTGCTGGGTAAACTCCTGTCTCCTCTAGAAGGTTGGAGGTAATCGTATTTGCTTCCCTCGGTATGGTCTAAATGGATCTTCACAATATTCAGCAAGCTGCTGTGTGACTGACGTATTTCCATTTCTGTATGCCCAGTTCTGGATACTTCACAAATTTGATTTTCTAGAAGTATGAGCTGAACACTCAGTAAAAATTGGGTTGATTTAACAGTCCAACAATCAAATATTCATGCAGCCCAAGTACTTCTGAAAGTTTAGACAAAGATGTACCACTTCCTAATTTACTAAATTAACTGCATCCAAAAGCAGTTAATCAACTTTTTCCCTGCCAGCAGGCAAAAGGAAGTTGACAGCTGTTGACAACTGTATCTTTGTGTTTCTCTCTTTAGCATATACAATGCAAAAAGCATGAATCAGGCAGAACAGGTCAATGAGATTTTCAGGCAGTCATGGGAACGAAATAAGGGCTGAACCATGGAACAGCCTCATTTTTCTGTCCCTGGCACCTGCCATGCTTTGTTGTCCCACTGCAACCCATGTATAAAAACCATAATCACACCGGAGCAGAGAATGGTCCCTCAGTGTCATTCTGAAATCCCTGTGCTCAGGTGATGAATAACCTATATGAATTCCAAGGTGATAGAGAACCAGAATCAATAGGATGGTTTTATTGGGAAGAAGTTGTAGCGCCAAAAATCTTTGTCTGCTGAGACTGCAAAGCTCGAAATCATTTCCAACTTTTTTGTTTCTTTTTTTCTGTTGTGAACTGTTACACGGGATAGGCTAATGTTGCTAGCACAGCAGCTGAGGTTTGTGAATCTGGAAATATAGTAGGGTATCCTTGCAGCCAACTCTTTTATAATCAGACAGAAGTTGTTAGTAAGTCAGTCAACATTTCTTGCTTTTATGGGCTCTTCTTCCCTTTGATGCGATATCCTCATATTATCTAGCTAAACTACAGAAGAGCTGCACAAAGCTCGGCTCTTCCAGCAGATGACTTGGAAGAATCCCAAGAATTCAATATTTGTGGTGAAATGCAATTGATCTCAAGAATGAACGTGAGGCCCCTGTATTAGAGAAGGATAGCAAAATGGAGGGAGAAGAGTCCTTCAGACCTTACCAAATCATACCCTCAGCCCTAGGCCAGCACCAAATATATCTGCACAACTCCTGACAGGTGACAAAGAAAGGATCCCTAATTCTAGCATTGGTCAGCCCCAGTCCGTTGCAGAGTAGGGCTGGATGGGGTGCCCGGATGGAGCTGAGCCGGATCCCTGGGGCTGGGCAGGGACAGTGGGGGTCCCTGGGAGGCTGCGCAAGGTGGTTGAGGTGCGTCAGTGCCCTCAAGGCCTAGGAGAACTGCTCGTTAAAACACACAACTGTCTCTGTGTGACAGTCAGGATCATTTTCCTTCTGGGCCAGTAAGCAGCAATAACTACTTTGATTAAGGACCAAAGCGGCCGATCTGCTTCTGCACAAGCCTGGATGCCACCATGGTCAGTCAGTTCTGCTGCTTTTCTCCCTGTGTTTTTCTGTCTGCCAAGTAACTGATGTGGGCCAAGGACCAAGGTGATTGCTCCTTTCTTGCTCTTTCAATAAATAGCGGAACTTGGAAACTTTTGTCGGCGTGGGCTGACACAGGCTGACACAGCCACGCACACAGGCCATTGTGGACGTCGTGTTCAGAGGCTTGTACACACGTAGGTTAATGTGCAAAGGGCAGCTCTGGATGAAAAGGTTTCGCCAGTCTGGTCAACTAGATCTTATAATCACTACCAAGCTGCCAGAGATCTGAGAGATTTCTATAACCGTGTTCCCTGTATTTGTAATTTCTCAGATGAAGGGTGTGTATTGCTCATCCTTTATCAGCAGAGCTTTAGCTGTTCTTAAAATTTCCACAGTGGAATATAAAAAGGAAAATTCTTGTCAAACAGATGTTTACCACCACTGATTGATGCTCTTGCAAGAGATAATGTCACCTGAAGGGGATCAATTAGCAGTGTTTCTCTTTCTTTCATCATAAATCTCAGTAAAGCAGGAAATAGTATGGAACTTGAAAGAAAGATAAATGAGTCTCATTAAGAGGAGTGAGGCATGACTAAACAATAGAGTACAGCAGGGTGGGTAATGTATCTGGCCAGCACTGAACTAGAGACGACTCATCTAATTGTCGCCAGCTTCCCAGTCCAAAGGAGTGGTAATTCAGAAGTTAAACATAGGGCCTGAGGTATGCCATCGCAATGCTAAAAATTACGGTTCAGAGGATTAACCACGCGGATCCCTAAAAGTGAACTCAGAAGAATCCCTGAACTGATGAGCTCATAATTAGCCGGAGGGATGACAGCTCACGATCTGTCGCGTTTGCCCCTGGTGTAAGCCAGCAGCATCTCATTGACTTCCACCGAGCCGTGACTCTTCTGATATCAGTGTGCCCATGAAAAGGCAAAAGCACAGTGAACGTTTTTCTATCTTTAATTTCTGTAAATGGCAAAACTCCTTTTGATTTCAAAAGAAGCAGGACAGAGCTATTTGCTTAATTATACTAAGTCCTCCCTACCAAATGTAATGGAAATTAATGTGAAGCTCTGTTTACTGTTTTACCCTGCTGAGCCTGAAGCTGGAAGGAGATATTACTTTCCATCCAGAGAAATGAGAGTGGTACTCACTCTTCTCACAATCTCTTTGAAGTGTCTGCACTCGAGGCGGAAGTTAAGGTCTGAAATTGAGGCATTTTAACAAAGAGTGTCAATGACCTTGTGCCTAGCGCTGTGCCTAGACAAATAATTGCACCACCGTGCTGTATGCTGGTGCTTACCTAACACGCTCTTACGCAAGAGAAAGTAGCTGGGAGTCGCTTTGCATGTTTGACGAGGGTGAGTGGCACAGCAGCCTCGGCTGGATTGCGCACAGCCAGGGCAGCTTGCTTTCGCCTGAAGAACAGGAGACCTGATTCTCCTTGGTCTTGCTGCCTGGACGCATTCATGCCTGCCCACCACGGTCACCTTCCTTCCACTCCATCCCGCACACGCTGCTGCAGGGCTGGACATTCCATCGGCTTTACCAAGCAATTGAGCCACGTGCGGCTGCTCCGTAACTCCCACTGCGGAGGTGTGTCCTACCCAGGGACTGCAATGTGCCTGTGAGATTTTACCAGACCACAGCTGCACCATCTTACCCTTGCTTCATCAGCTGCGTGTTTCAGGCAGCTCCAATACCTTGTGGCCTGGTTCCTTGTCTGTTCCTATGCTCCTCGTTGAAGCGATTGCCCCATAACCTGCTGTTTCATCTGCCACTCTCTTTTGCTAGCCTCTGCCCTTTCCACCCAGGTATGGAGTCTTGTCAGAGTCTCCAGGGCTGACACCTGCAGCTCAGTCAGCTTACAGCTCCTCTTGGAGGTGAGCAGGATGCTAGGGCTGGTGAGAGATGCCAGCAAGCCCCATGGGGAGTGTGCTGGGCTGTGCAGTAGGGCACTTCACAGCCCTGTTCTTCACAAAGTAACCTGTTTCAGAGGGTGGGTTACTCAAAGCTGAGGTCTCAGTAATTAAAGATCTTGGCTAAGATCTATAAACTCCATGGAGTCTAGGACACATCCTGTTACAGATCTGGGTCTGAGGGCTGCTCACGTGGTTTTTTTCTCTGCTGATTGAGATAAAAACCACACACAGGTGATGGGACCTAATTATTTCCATTTATCCACAGGTGAATGAGGCAGGGTGTCCTTGTCCTTTGACTTTCTCCATGGTCTAAAGACTCTGTCTTTCTACGGAGAGCAGAGGAGGATGTCCTGGAAAAGGGAGAGGTTGGTATTTCAGTCCCATGAAGCAGACGAGGGAATTGAGCCCCAAGCTTTCATATTGTGTGCCAGTATTGGGAGTGGCAAGCTCTGCAAAAGAGGAACTGCTCATGTCTCTTGTCTAGGAAATATCCACAGGGCTCCATCGGACCATGGGATAACTCAGGTTTGCCAGGACTTATGGGGAGCATCTTGTCCATCCTCCAGACTGCACCTCACCAAAATGTCAGGTCAGAGGTTCACCCCTCTGCTGTCCCTTCTCATTATTGCACAGAAAGGGGTAGGAAGGGGACATCACTTGAATATTTGTGGGGGTAAGATGGACTGGGGCTCCTTCCACAGGATGCAAAAAGAGGGAGAAGTTGGATGGCAAATGAGCAAATTGAAGGCAGGTCTCCCTGTTACCTTGTTTAAATCTCTTCAGTAGTTGGCTAGTGACAATCAATACCAAAATGCGTTGATTTTTTTGGCCTGTTCATGCTCACATGAGTAAATACAAGAACAGATTCAGTAGAAAGAAAAGTGGATTTCTGTACAGTTCCTCTAGATGGCAAACTTTATCTGTTCTATTTATCTTATCTATTCAAAAGCAAGTATGTTCATGCTCAGCCACACTGGAAAAAACATCTTACACTACTGGGACCATTCAGTCAGTTCTGGAATATCAGTTCCCGGAGTCCTAAGCAAGTTCCTGTAGGGAAACAAAATTGTGGATCATGCATCAGGTCCTTGAGAAATGTGTTTACTGGTGGAGTATGACTTGGAAAGTACAATAATGAAATTTTGTTTGAAAGATGACATGTTTTGCAAACCTCCTCACTGCACCTAACAATGAAGATGTTGTCCACTTTACTACCAGAGGCATTTTGCTGTGATGAAAGTCTCTCTCTTTCTGCCCCAGCTTTTCTAGGTACTAACACTGATCATTTCTTTCACTTTTGCTAAGCCAGTGAGGAACTAGTGTAAGGGATCTGAAATCGAATGAGGAAATCAATAAAATTGCCCTGAAAGCTGATCCTGATCTAACTCCTGTGTAATTAGTAATGATTCCAGTGGACTTCCTGGCATAAAATTGCTGTAAGATATCTGGTCTTGCATGCATCTGATATTTAAATCTTAGAGAAGAATGGTAATAAAGATCCACTATTTTGCATCCTAGGTTGTCTTTTGAACAGCTATAAAATAAGCGTGAGGTAGCGTTGTGACACAGAATTGTATTACAGACTTCATGGTATTAAATGATTTACTGGGAAGCCAGATAGCAAAGAAGCAAGCCCCTATCTCTCTCTGGAAATCAGAATACAGCCCCAGCCCTTATGCTTCATACAACAGAAATGGCGCTTCCAAAACCACCCTTGGTATTTATGAAAACCCCATTCTAGCAATACATCACTGCTGTAATGGGGCCTTATATGACAGTAGTTGTCATTCTGCATTTTTTGTGGACAAAGGAAACAATGTCTGCAAAGGCTGATGCTGGTGTCCAGCACTCTGCTGTTTGCACTGTTTCTGTGTGCTCCTTGCTGAGACCCCGTCTGTGTTCCTTCACCTGCATGAAATAGTTTGTGAACTCCTCCAGGGAGAGATCACTTCATTCATTTCCTAGGTGATACTGTATATGGCATTCTGCTCAGGTGTGATAAATGGAATATTTCATCAATTTTCTTGGAAGATTTTGCTATAGCCCTAATGGTCTATTTGAATTTTAATGTTCAGTTTGAGTTTGTCCTGTCTGTTTCAACACATTACTTATTATTATATCCCTCAACCTCCGTTTTCTTTCCTTCCACTCTGTAAGTGGTGCACCCTGTCATGCCTCTGACTAGACTGCAAGGGTGTCCGACTATGGACTTTTATTTGTTCTATAAAATTTCTGAGCAATCTTTAAGTGCTATACAAATACATAAAAATCCTAGTCATACTGCTTGCTCTGCCTTAAGTGATTTGTCTCCCTTTTTTGCCTTTTCACCCTTCAAATAGTCTTGTCTTGGAAACTGCCTATAGCTTGCCCAAGCTCTCTTCATTTTCCTCGAATCGGTCTTCCCAGCCCTGAGATCACTGGTGGTACCACTTGACCTCCCTCTGACTCAGGGTTTGCTTTCTAACAGAGGGATGCCCAGACCTCTGTGCAGTTCTGTCGATCACACCTCAGCCAAGTCACCTCCAGAGTTTCTCATCTTGCCTCTCTGATGAGGCACCTCTTCAGTTGGCTTCCTTCTGCTGCCACGTTGCATCGCACACTCATGTCCCTGACAGCGCCTGTTCTTCTTCTTGCCGTGAGCTCCCCGCCTTTCACTGCCCTGGTGACTGTGCCTGCCCTAGATAATGAAGTGGTTTGTGCCTGGTTCTTGCATAACTATTCCAGTCAGGGCACCAAGAGACCTGGTTTCTTGATTTCCTCTGCTTAGGGTCACCATGCACTTCTGAGCACTTTGTGATAAGATATCAACTGTCCCCCAAAGTAGCAAGGGGAGTGGATTAATCTAATTCCTCCGGCTTTTACTGCATCAGAGGGTCGACTGATAATGAACAGGAGAATGTGCCATGTCCTTACATGCCAATACATAAAATGCATGACAATATAATTTTGGCCATCACTATCAAAAAACACGACTGAATTCTTGTGTTGTCCAGAACAATTTTTTCCCCCTGTTTTGACAAGAAAGCTATAATAACTTTATCTGGCTTGATCTGAGCCAAGAGACTTTCTTTTCTTTTTATTTTTCCCCCAGATTTACTGCTGAAGGAGAAAAAAAAAATGGCTAACTGGCTCTGCTTATGAGCAAGGACACAGCAAGCACAACCCAGTGCACGTGGTGTCCCGAGGAGCCTCCTCCTCTCTCCCTGAGGCAATGGCACAGCACAGCCTTCCAGAAGGTCCATAGATAACCAGCCTTCCCTTTCCCTATTGCATCTGATTTCATATCCTTTGCATATATTTAGTCTATCCCTTTACACTGACACAGGGTGGTGGGAATCCCTGCCCTCAAGCTCTCAGCTCCTCAGCGTGACTGACAAATGACATGCTAACCCCTTCCCCCAGGTGTTAGTTGGAGATGGGCTACGGGACCGAATCTGCCACAGGTCCCTACAATATGCCCTGTCGCAAGATGGCCTCGGTCTTACCTCACGGTAGGGAGGGATAATCAACATCTGGACTGCCTGTTTTCACATAGCAGGTGTTTCTTTCACCCTAATTAAAAGATGCCCCTGCCTGATAGATGGGTGCACATAGACCTTCTCTTTCAAGGTCAGAGTGTCCCAAAGCATCCAGATAAACACCGGAAAATCTTTTGGAATTACGCGTGTGTAACTGCTGCGAAAAATGATGACGTTACTGACTCTTATGCTGAACAAGCAGTGAAGGAAACAGTGGCCTTTGACAATGTGCCAGCTAGGGAATTTGAGTAGAGGATATATTTCCTCACACATTTGTATGTGAAATATGCTGTGGTTGCTGAGTATTGCAGCCAAGCATTACTCAAATTTAGGCTCTCCTTTCTTTTCTTTTTAATAGCGGTACTTTGGATACGTGTGTAATCAGCCATGCCCCCACTTTTTAGGCACTTTTATTTCCTCTCATCTTCACACTATTTGGAAATGGATCTGTGAGTGGTGCTTGAATATTTATATTTCTTGTATTGTATTTTTACAGCACCTTCAAGTAAGAATTGATGGAAAGACCCCGAGGAAATTATTTTTGGCCTGTTTTTCTAGTCACAAAGGAGTAGGTCATGCAAACTAAACACACCCCTACATCCTTTGCTCCAGGCTATTCCCCCAGGCTCGAGTAGACCCAGAGGGCAGGATCTTTCAGAAGGAGCTTAGTGCATGGAGGCTATATTATGCTTTTGTGGGGTGCATAAGCACTTGCATAGGTAAATTTTTCTGCCCGATAGGAAGAGGAAGGAATGAAATGGGAGGGCAAGTTACAATCCCCTTCTTCCTCTTACAGTGGGTGATGAGTCTGTGACAATTTGGGCTCTTGTTTTAATCTCCCTGGCATTGTTCTAACTGAGGAGTAGTTCAAGCACAGCATGAGTACAATCTGAGCTCGTGTTCTGCTCTCTCCTTCATTAAATGTGCAGTAGTGTGGAGGTTTGCAGTTCTTCATGAGTTGAGTTCATCATCAACTTTTTGATGAGATATATTTTAAGAACATTACATAAATGCATGTGTATAGATATATTAAGAGACTTCTCACAAATCAGAAATGTCTCATAATGCTGACAAAATGGAGCTTTGGAGTAAAAAATTTCTTTACCTACCTCAATAACAAATGTGATGGATGTCTTACCCTATGCTACACTGGGGTATGTATTGATGCCTGTGTATCATACTTCTAAATGTGCAATGAAGACAAGCTAACAAATTCTGTGCCTCTGGAAAAGCCATGCTTTGCAAGTTCAGCCTATATGTAATCTTAAACTGCGTTCACGCTGATGGCAAATACTAAGTGTATTTTATCACAAAGAGGGAGAGAAAGGCTGCCAGCTGGGTGGCATTTGCAAATGATCCGTCCCTAATCTGCTCTTCCAGAGCATGGCCTACATCTTGTTGCTATCATTTCCCTTTTCTTTGAATGATTAACTCTCAGTTCACGAAACTTTTCCAAGCAAGAGCTATTCTTCAGGGTGCCTAGTAAGTACCAACTGCTTTTGGCTGCTTGTGCTCAGCTTCCTGTTTCCCAGAGCAGAACCATGCCAGATCTCCTTTAAAAGGGCATCGTAAACTTTAACCCAAAGTTCCAGGGATCCAGTATACTACTTTATTGGAAAATCATCAGTCAGTGCACTATCATAGTAATATATTTTCCTGTACACAGGGATAGGCGGGTGTCATGGACAGGAGCTGGCACCTAAAGGCCAGTTCAATATTCAGAGCAAAGCCAAGGCTGCCAGGTATCACGGGAGCTGTGAAGGGAGGGAGAAATCCCCACCTAATGGCTAGCCAGTGGTCATAAACCAGACTGGACTTCCTTTGTAAGAAGCTTTTCTAATGTAAACAGTGCTCTTTAGGTTTCAAGGAAGCCCTGGGGAAAACGACTGGCTGTACAAAGGACTTCTGTTGTTGCTTGACCAGTTGGCTCACTCAGCATCTTACATCTCCCCACTGCCCTTTGGTCAGAGTCATGTTATTATGAGTATATAATTGTGTATTTAGCTACTAGCTCCTCTGTTAGGGTTACAATTTAAAATAATGAAGGAGTCTAATTTATATCAGTGATGCTCCCCGTATGAGCTCAACACAAGGCTATAATAAGCTAATTTATAAATGACACACATTTCCCCCAAACCCAGACAAAATGAAAAATATAAAAATGAGAAGGATTGACTGGTTATGTGCCCATGAGAGCTCATTCCAAAAATAGGGCTGAGTTGGCTAGAAATGCATTTGCTGAGGCATATGAGCAATTTGAAAGTTTCTTTATAGTTTTCACAGGAAAGTTAGACCAATTCACACTAACTGAGTCACAGGGCATGTTGATTGGCTGTTTTTTAGCACTAGTTAGAAGCAACATTTGCTTCGCGCACAGTGTTGGCAAACTGATTTTAATCGTTTGCAATTTGATTTTTGAGAACTAGTCAAGCTGAGGGTTAAGAGAAGGCTCTTAGACATGGGCAAATTTCCAAAGCAATCTGAGACTCCATTCACTGATTGAAGTCGGTGTCAGGAAGCATGTTTTAACATGACCTTCAGGAAGTTCTTTAATTTGTTGTTAATATATCAACCTTCTCTTTTCCCTCCAGTATAAACAGCAGCTTTATACAGTTGTGTTTTGTTGTTTTTTTTTTTTTCTCCATATCTCAGCAAAGGCAGGAAAAGGAGCTATTGACACAAAACCAGAAGAAAAGTAAGGTGACCATTCCTGGACAAGATGCCTCTCTCTCTTAATAGCCTGACACAGCAGGGTGGCTGCCCACAGATTAGGAAAACTGTTTGAAAGCCTCGGCATTACCCAAGTGAGGTGGCTGCCTTTGGGTTACCCAAATGGCCGCAGCAGGTCAGCCCCAGCACTTCCACCCCTGCTGACCAGGAGGCTGAGTCAGGCCCTCTACAGTTCCGATCATGCCATTGCATCTCCTGTGTTCATGCGATCAGGCCTCAGCTGCCGTCGCTCGTGGTAGGATGATAAAAAACTTGCTCCAGTTTCTCTTGGGTTGCCTTTGTCTGAACCGTTCAGCTGAGCGTTGCTGCCCTAATCCTGAGCATCTTTTCCCCCTCTGGTCCTTGCTTCCTTGGGGGGATCCCTCTCACCATCTCTTCCTCAGTTACCAAGCTGAAATCACAGGAGGGTTTTGTTCCACTGGAAACGTTAACCTGCCTGCTGGGTGGCAAGAGGGAGAAGTTGCACAGAAACTGAGCTAAGACAGTGCCCAATAAAACCAGAATGCCCACAGACCAACGGCCAGAACTGGGGTCAAATGCAAAGCCCATTCCTCACCCAAGCTGCCCCACAAAAACGCTCAAAACCTTGCACAGAGATTTTGTACCAAGATGACTATTCAACTGGTTGTATAAACACAAACTTGATTGTGCACACTGTTATTTGACTATCCTAAAAAATGCATTATAGTATCTACTTATTCCTGTATAGGAACAGCAGTAGCAGCATTAAAAAAAACAATATATTTTTTACCACATTGAAAATGGCGCAACCCAAATAAATTAGAAACTATAAATATTTCCACTACATTGGCAGAGCAGGTGAGCTTCATACTCTCCAAGATTCACACGCCTTCATATTAACGTTTTTAATGCCACCTCTTTCAGGTTGAGAAGAGAAACGATTGTCATTTTTGACCTTGGGAGGAGCCCAAATGCTGTGGGTGGTGGCAGGGCACCAGGCGAGGAAAGGAAGGGAATATTTGCTCTTCTGCATGCTCAGCAATGCGCTTTCATGAATACAGAGCACTGTATCATTTGTTGCAGGAGAACAAGCTAACGGGAGCAACGGTGAGGCTCTTCGGGCATTTACCACAAATTTGGATGTACAGGTTATTTTTCTGCTACCTTGTCCTAGAAAATAAAAACAGACCAAAGGATTTCTAGGTAGCATCAGCTACCACAATGAATTGAAGTATATAGTTTGGTTATGAAACCTGTGCTCGGCCATATCTGGTATATTAGTGCCAGTTCAGCAATAGTTTGAGAGTTTTCTGGAAGATGAAACTTCATCCCATAAGAAATTCTGATATTTTAAAAGCATAGGAGTTTTAGCACAGATTTAGATGAAAACTTTTTTTTTTTTTTTTTACTTACAGGCAAAATATTCTCTTTTGGAAACTGAAAAATAACTTTGAAATATATTTTTGATAATGTTAAAATACTCAGATTCTTAGCATAATATACAGAAAAAGCTAAAATCCCACAAGAAATTGGAACCAAGTCAATTGAAAAAGCCTCCCACCTCCACACCCCAGTCAGTTCCACAGTACTGAACTGTTTCAATCATTCTCCCATCTCTTCCCTCCAAAAATATGGCCTCTTCCCCCATGGCATTTTGATTTTATGGAATATATTCTCTTGGAGGCAATGTGTTTTGATCGCCAAAACCACTCCCAACGTTTTACTGAAGGAGTAGCGCTGAGCACTCTGAGGCCACGTCTACGTAGCAATCAGTGCAGAGCAGTAGGAGTGACTCTACAGAGCATCCCCACTGTCTCTGTCTCGGGACTGAATACCTGTTTGTGGCCGGAGTTTGATGCAATTCATGCTCTTTTAGGCCAAACCAAAGCACAGGAACTGGGAGAGTCACTTCAGCACACCCTCCTGAGCTGGACTAAAATGCTAATGAAAATGCATCATGAATATGAAGGTGATTCACACTAGCAAAAAGTCCCATCTGCTTACATCATTAGCTGTTGAATGACATATGCTGAGGTACCACTGACTGATGAAATCAGGTATCCAAAGCATCCTATAAAAGGGGTGGATTTTTTGGTTAGTGGCTCTTTGCTCAAAGACAGGGTATCAGCTGGATTCCCTGTTATTTTTATGTCTGGTTTTCTGTCACTCTATAAAAATTGTTAATGGAACAAATAGTACGTTGATGTAAATCACTGAACAGAAAGAACGCATCTTTCTAAAGGCTTTGTTACACAGCACTGGGCTTAGACTGCAGTAATGACTGGTATTTCCATCCAGCAGAAAACACAGAAAAAGATCCCTTTTTCTCAAGGTATACAATATATGCTAAATAAAAATAGGATGAATTTCCTGTTAGTTACTTTTTCTCATTCATTTACTCAATTACCAGTGGACCATCATTCTGCTTCTGTCTCAGAACTAAAGTCCAGTTTTTAATTCCTGGTAGCTCTTCCAAAAAGTAGTATAACAAAGTGAGCAAAAGCCTATTCTTTTCAGTTGCCTGTCAGCAGCAGCATTGCTCATGAAGATTAAAGCAGTTCTACAAAGTCACAAAAATTCATACTGTTCCAAAGGAGTAACTAAAGGCATCACTTGGAGCATACCACAGACCTACCCAAAATAACAAGAAATTTTCCTAAGTTTCAAATTTTGAAGAAAGTTTGGAATACTTCTACCATGATGGGCACATTGCGAGAAAGCACCTTAAGAAAACGTATTTCAAAGCCTTCAATGTTATATTTGTGCTTTCTCTTTGAGGCGCTTTCTTCAAAGGCAGAAAAGTATCCTTGTGCAGATAATATGCAAGTTTGAATAGTTTTCCAGGAAATGTTAACATCTTCTGCCGTAATGGCATTCTGTTAGCTCCTAAAATTTAGTGTTCACACAGACTGTTATAAAACAGTTGTAAGACCCACTAGCTAATGCCTTCACTCTCCATGATGGTGTGTGTGACTTCATCAAGAACAGTAAGACTTTAAATCGTGGCATTGTTGTGGATTTATAAGATCAGGGTAATTAACAGCAGAAATCCTGAGGGGTATATGTTGGCATTATATCACAGACATCCTTTGATAGGCCACAAAGTGATGACATTTTTTTGGTGATTTGAAGCATAATATTTGAAGTGTATACATGCATAAAGTAGTGTAAAAAATAAAACTGTAGCTTTTCTTATTTTCTTCAGTCAAAAGACGCTACCATAAAACCAGTATGATAATGGTAAGAAACTGAATTGGAATTATTTTGTTAGTGAAGTTAAATTGCATAGCTATGTGAATACATATTTCGCCTTTTGAAAGTTAATGTTAGATCAAGCATTAAAAAATTCTCTTTTGAACTGTCATGTTTACCTAATGGTCTAGGAAACCTTCTAGAATGACCTCTTCTATTGTATGACTTTTACATCTAAGTTACCTGAATGAAGAAAAAAAAAAGTTGAGCCTAGACTGTATTTTTTTATATTTTATTTACATCTTTGATCAAATCTCCTGATCCCCAGCAAGCAAAGTACAGACGCCAAAGAAATCAGTAGCAGAGCGGATAATAAGCTAGATGTCATTCCCTGGTGCAGAGAGTATTTGGAAATAGAAAAGAATTCTTAAAATTGCAGTTCTATGGCTAGCTGCAAAGACATCAATAGATACAGTACTTCAAAGTGCTGAGTTATTAAGCATATCGCACTTGGATATGAGAAAGCTGGAGTCTTGTGTGTAAGATGAAGCAGCATATATACATAATGAACCTAAGTGAAGACTGATTAAATTCAGCAAACATATCTCCAAAAATCATATTCTTGAAATACTGATCCTATGCAGTGTTAAAAATAGTTTCTTGATATCCTTCTCTAAGCTAATTTGTACCCAACGTGTCACTTCCTTACATCTACGTATAACCAATACCTAACTGAACACTTACCTGATATTTGAAGCTGCACCAACAGTTTGTGCAGTTCTTATGAGACAATTAAATAGAGAACGCCGCGTTGTCTTGCTGTCTGAGGGGGGGACGTTTTCTTTGCTGGTCTGCGTGGACACATCTGGCTCCCTGCTCCAGAACGGAGTTGCACGGGGACATTTCTAGCTCCTTCCTTAAGTGTAAAGGTTAATGCATTTGGAGCTTCCAATTCACTTCAACTTTTGGACACGGCACAAATAATCTAGTAGGGTTAAAGCTTTAACCAGAGATTGTCTAAATTTGGGTTGCCTCTGCAGGGCCTTTTCTCTGTTCAGGTTCCTCTGCTGCCTGGTCTTCTTAAAATTTGAAGATACAGTTAATTGGGGCTGCCTGCTTGTAGTGGGTGTGCAAGAGTCATGCACCTGAAAATGAGTATCAAGACAAAAGAAATGATGGGATTTACAAATAAGTCAGGAAGGAATCGTGCTTCTGAGACTTGCACCTGTGGAAAATAAGTGTAACGCCACTCCGACAGTGTCACAGCGTCAGGTGTCACACTCCCTTGCCAGTAACATAGCCATTTCTTTGTTGACATTTTGTGTGATGATAACTTGATGGTGATGACAAGTCACCATTTTGCTGCATGAAACCATGTGGCTGTCACTTGGAATTTGTCTACCCTGAGGTATTTACTAAATACAGTGAAGCTTACACACGTCCTCTGGTCAGCACATTGAAAAGAAGTCAAGAAGCTTACTCATCCAAGAAATGCAGCGTAATTAAACCCTCCAACCAACTCTGAGCAACCTCCTATACCCTAAATGATCAGTTTTATGATTTTTTTTTTAATGGACGTGTATGGTTCTTTGTTTGTCCCCTCGGAATAATCCCCTTTTTTCATTTCATGTATATACAGTCATGCTAGAGGTCTCGTGTATATTTTATACCCTCAATGCACCCTCTAGTTTTAACCTATAATTTCCAGCAAAGATTAGAGTTATCAAATCTATTTATGCTTAATTACTGTTTTCTAAAAGAACTTGGCTACATGCACTGACTAATAGGCAAGACTATCCTCTTCCTCTCGTTATTATACCTTTCTGTTTTTTTTGTTCCTGACAAAAATAAGTTTCAGCACTAAGGGTGAGGAAATGCCAGTTTATGCTAATTGTAGTTGAAAAATAGATGGAAATCCAGGCAATCACGTACAATGACAAGCAGTGAGAGGAGGATGTGTACAACAGTGGTTTTAAGCCTTCTTCGCTTTCCCCTAACCCAGCACTGCTCAAAGAGGCTTCTGGCCCCTGATGTGCACTTAGATGCTCTAAGTGGTGGGAGCAGCTGCAAATGGGCTTTGAGGAGGAGACCTCACTGAGGGTTTCCACGACCAAGGGAACTATCCATGCCCTCTTTTCGCCAGCTATCCTCCCTTGAGTTAAATTAATTGGGCTTCCCAACTCCTTTGTTTTAGGGTTGTCCACGGAGGTGAACTGTGGAAAATGGTCCAAGCACAACCAGTGGTGGAGACCTTGTTCTCTGTAAATACGTTTCAAGTGGAAGCAACTAGTGTAGTCCTTCCTTTTGTATTTAATGTAGGAGCATTAAAAAGCAACTTCTGTAGTGCCTTTATTTGTCATTACAGAGAGTCCCAGGGCTGACACGTGGATATCTACCTCTCCCTACCTTTTTCAGCAAGAACAATTTTGACCTGCAGAGTATGATTTTCTGATTTTAACAGGGGACTTTCACAGTACACATCTGACTTTCTTTTATCCATAAGGGACTAGTATGATTCACTACTGGTAAAGCGAACAGCTACAGATCTGAGTGATGTCAGCCCACCAAGCATCTCAGTGCACCTTCATCTGTAACAGCCGGCTGAACCCTGGGAAATCCTGAATCTGGATTCAAAACTGCAAGTAAGGAAGCCGGTCAGTAGTGCTCTGAGGGGACCTGCTGGAAGAGGGAGCGTATAGCAGAAGCAGACTCACAGTGCATTAGCCCCTTGGTTCACTAGCCCATTGACCAGAAACTCACACCACAACATAACCAAATACAAGCTGGAAAGAGAACTTTAAAAAGATCTTCTAGATTGTACCCCCACCAGCAGGCAGGATTATGCAGTGGAGCAGCACCCAGCCTTAACTGGAAATCTGTGTGTGTTGGCAGCAATTTATTACTGGATTCATTATTCTGCACGGTTTGGCCCTTGCAGTTACTGCAACTGACTCCTTTTTTGCTTTATGCAGTCTTTCTGTTTGCCTGTTTTTAAGTCTGAGGTTTGAAGCTGTTCACAGCTTCTTTGTTTAAACACATCCGTCATGCCATCAGGTGTGTTTGTTGATCCCTTGAGCTGAAGCTAGAAAAAAAAAAATAGTGCTGGATTAACAGCAGGTTGCATCACCTTCAAAGAGAGTGGGAAAGCACATCACCTCCTCATAGCCCTTTGTCCCCAGATCCCTTTGGATTTCTGCAGCAGCTTGGCTGCAGTCTGATTTCACTCCCATGTTCCTTTCAGCCTGACGTGTTTTCCGCTCATTAATTTAAAGGAACTGGTAGTTTAGGGGGAAAAACTTTGATAGTAGTGTTGAATGGGCAAGAATTTAAAGCTGCGTTCCTCAAAATTACTCCAGATGAAGTAGCCGGTGTGCCAAGTTATTTTACTGCCGTTTGCTCTGCAGAAATCTGCACTGTGTCTGTCAGCGGATACGTGTCCCACAGAAATTGCCCTACCAATGGATGCTGGTTTTGCCCAGAAATATGGGATGGCTTTTGATTTGTGATCTTGGGAAATCAAAATGTTGAGTTGCTGTTTAATTAAAACTGCAAAAACACCACAAACATTACAACAGTTTTATATCATCTTCAGGAAACGTAATTCTAGGATAATTTCAAGTATCCCACACAGGTCATCTACTTTTGCTTCTAGGCAGTGACATGTTCAGCAGTGGAATTGCTGTGTATTGCCTAGCAGCACCTCTTGCTTTTTAGGGTCCAAATAGTAGGTCTCAGGAGGATGAAACACGTCCAAACATCATCCTAGAGTCCACAGGGAACAACTTAGTGGAAACTGTTCACCCCCTATCTGAGAAAAGGAACAGAAAAGTGTGGCTAGAAGGAAAAATGCAACCTATTTGTTTTCATGCAGTGTCTGAAAAGCAGAATTCGTCTTAGTAAATGTAGAGGTTCACCACAGAGCTGGTCACAGTAGGTCCCCTTCACAGACACCGGAGAGCAAGGCAGTGCACAGCATGGTCTAGGGCATGGTTCATCTCCTCCTGAAAGAGATGTCTGGAACTGTTCAGATGACTCATGTCCTCAGCATGTCTAGTTCTCTCCACTGACTACGGAGACAGCCTAGGCTGACCACCTCACACATGGGGATCTACACCGCAGGTGTCCGAAACTTAGTGCGGGGAAGAGGCCTCTCGCTCTAAACACATGGGTGCAACAAGATAATGCTTCCGAAAGCCTTTTGCACGTAGCAGCTCTGGGTCCAGTGTGCGGTGTGCCTCTCACCTGCACGCAGTTGCTGTGGATGGGCACTCTGCTAACGCCACATCTTCGTGTTTTATAACCTCACGGCTCTCTGCTTCCAGGCTGAGGCAGCAGTTTCAGCACCGTTTCTCCCCAAACAAGCTTCTTCCCTTCCAAAGAGAGCTCTGGCTCCCATTCCTCCCCTTGCCCCAGTCCTGTAGCACGTGCTGTGCAAGCAGCAGATGCTTTGCAGTAACACCTGAAAGCCTTTTTCAAACAAACACGATTCTGCTGAATTAAGCATTTTAGGGTCCTTTAGTTACAATAGAAAAGCAAAGATTACCCAAATGGTCTGGATGACACCATCACATGCCTCTGTGGACCAATATATTCAGGATTTCATCTTCACATTGCACTGGGTAACAGAGTTATTACCTGAAGTGAGAAACTTGTGTTGTTTAAAGAAACAATTGCTTAAACCTGCTCCATTTTATGACAGTTTGGGTCCACCCTCAGGCTTTTGGCTTATTCCCAAATCAGCCTTGAATTGGACAACCTTTGATCAGTTCCACAGAAAGCTAATGACACATAATTGTAGGTTATGGCCAGATATTGGGGTGAGGACAAATGAAGCTTTATAAGGAAGCAGATGCGAGCATGACTTGGTGATTTTGTCACTAGT
The DNA here is from genome assembly GCA_013397275.1 of Burhinus bistriatus. Taxonomy (NCBI): domain Eukaryota; kingdom Metazoa; phylum Chordata; class Aves; order Charadriiformes; family Burhinidae; genus Burhinus; species Burhinus bistriatus. The sequence continues at coordinate 508,168 of VYXH01009041.1, forward strand.
GACAGAAGTGGAGACAAGCATCAATTGCACAGTTACTGTAAACCTGCACTGTTTTTTCAGACAATGATTATAATTATAGATATGAGCTTCTTGGAAGATCAAGCACCACAATTATGGGATGTTTGTTATTTGAACGCTCTTTGCAATAACTCACATACAAGTGTATGCATCAGTTTGAATGCTTGGAGTCTGTCCAAAGACATAAATGGCGGCTATCACTTCATAGTTTAATTTCATGATTACAACAGAATGCTCCTGTATGTAAACTTGACCCTTCCTGGTGTTTTTGCCGTAGTTGACAGTACTGGTTCACTTAGCTGATTAGGCGGTTTTCAGATTTTTAGGATTTGCTGTTTAACCAAACGCATTCACTCATCCAAATGTTATCTCAAGCACCAAAACCCTAGCTTCAATTGCTATTTTTCACTCCTCTGCTGTGAAAAGTTGGAATCAACTCACATTGTGCCTTCCATTTCCAAAGGCTGGATAACAACTTTAATTCCAGACCTGTTTCATCCACAAGCAGAATTACAACTCAACACAGAAAGAGAAAAATGTTTTTAGAGGATTTCTTGTGCAATTTTTATATTATCTCTCTACAAGAAGCCTTTCTTTTTTCATAACAGTCCTTTCCACTGCAATTCAAATCAGACCATGCTAATCTGATACCCAGTACGGGTTTGCTAATGTTGTAAGAATGTGACTATCGAGAAGTCACCCACTGCAACTGTATGTATTCAGACAATACAAATAAATGCACGCCCTTCTGCAGATGTAATTCCAAGGGTTTCTGAGCTTGCAGCAGTAAGTGATTCACTTCTCGCTGTAAATCGTCAGTGCAGTAACCTTAGGACGTCTTAGAACCTGGCTCTGAAGTTAATGGGTTATGGAGTAAGAAGAGAGTAGGTTATACATTTACCATTCTCCTGGTCTGTAATAAACCTGGCTGGCCATGTTAAGTCATCTAGAGAATTATGTTTCAAGACTCAGGTAAGCTTCCAGAATGGGCCAGCACTAACGTGCAATCAAAGGGCATGTCACAAAAAGCTATTTCCCCACAGCCACTTATCTTCAACTCAGCATTGCCCAGCTTAATCTCCGGGCTATCACCCATGTTAAGATTTAGCCAGGATAAACAAATTTCTATTGAGAACTGTCTTACAGAAAAAGGATGAAGAGAGAAAAAAGCAGTAACTTTACAGACGACACAGGCAATATAACTCCTGAAAGCTTCTGTAAGTTTGTCTTAGTTTTCAACCTTATATGGGTCCTCAGTATATCGTCTCAAGAGTGTTGCCATCACTTGAGGTGTCTTGAGGCCGAGAGTGGAAGTGTATGGATTACGGCAGCAGAAGCAGAGGCAGGAAAGCCGAGGCAGCTCCATCCTGCACTTCTCACAGCCCAGCAGCTGCTCTTCTCCTGAGTACAGCAGGTGAAAAACTATTTGCTCTAAACTCCAGGCAAAAATTATTCACTGTCATGCCCTTTACAATCCTCCCCATTGCGGAAGGCCTCTCAATGAGCAATACTGTAGAAGCGGGGTGAATACAAGCACCTCTGTCATTTTGTTCGCCGAAGTATTAAAACAAGTACAAGGCTCCCATGTGAATGAATTCAGCCTCTGGAAAACACAATCAATCTGTTCGAGTTTACCTGCATAAGAAAAAAAAGCCCAATCCTTGTAAGCTTTGCTAAGTTTTAGTTTTCAAAGAGAGAGAAAGAGAAAGAGGATGAGTATTTAGACCGATTGAGTATAACGTAAGTAATCACACGCTGCAAAATGAGAGATTTTTATTTACCCAGGTGACAGAAAAGCAGGAAATTGCCATATTATGTCATTTTCCACCGAGGAACCTCTGGTGGACTTGCTGTTTCCAGGAGGGTGTAATGTTCCTAGAAGTGAGAATTGATTTAGCTTTTTCTCTCAGCATTCCACTGTGAAAACAGAAACTGAACTTTTGCCAAATTCTGTAGGAGTAACTTTTTTTTCTTAAATCGTTATTACAATAAGGTCATGTTCCTCTTAAAACACAACACTTCACATGCATGAAATCTCAAATGCTCCCTGCTTATTGTCCGCCTCATCCCAATATTTTACAAGTGTGCGATAATGACAGCTTCCTCTTTCATGCTGCATTTTGTACATAGATTTCAAAGCATTTTCCAAAGAAAGAGAACTATAATTATGCGTGTGTTACAGATGGGGAAACAGAAACCCCGAGAGGTAAAGCACTTTGCCCAAGGTGACATGGCAAATTAGAGGCAGAGGCAGGCATAAATCCCGTGTCTCCTGCTACTGGTTCCTTGCTAACCACAGCCTTGTTTGCACTTGACGATGGTATCACCAGCTTGCAAGAGCAACAGCAGGTAGGAAACTGCTGTGGGGGTACTACAAGCTGCAGCCTGATGTAAAATTGATACAGGTCTTAATGAGGGCCCACCTGCAATCCCTTTTGGTCATGGGGGTACCAGATAAATGGCAACTGAGCTGCGAGGGGCTTGCAGGGCAGCGCTGGGGGCTCCTCACCGAGCCCTGGATGGGTAGAGAGGGGCTGCCGAAAGACAGAGCAACCTCTGTGGTTGCTGCATGGAGGAATCCTCTCTGCAAGCACCGAGGCACTATTACCCTCACGTTCCTGGGGATTCATTTCTCAGAAATCAGGTCCACACAATTTGTTCCCATCAGTAGCAATCAGAGCTGCTGTTCATGGAGACAGAGGCCTCTGTAGCATTGTTTTGTCCCACAAGAAATCGTGCCTTGGGGAGACTCAGTGGCAGCCCTTGCCACCTTGGCGCACAGCAGAAGGATTCCTGCTCTCCCACAGTGCAGCAGCATCTGAATTATACCGCTAGCTGTGGTTTATTTGGCATGTAAGATTGATTTTAAATTATTTCCTGTATATTCGCAAACCCAGCAAGTAGTTTCCTTTTAAAGTGCACCAGCTGTGACATTCGGTAGGTTCTGTAATTTCAAATGAGGCGCTAAGAGACTACTCCTTTCAACAACTTTTTTTTTTAATGAGGGTGGGTACCTGTTGCAATGAATCAATTAAAACTCTTCTGACACACAAGATGTGCGTTGCCAGACCTGTTTCACAGGTTTCTCAGTAGGGAGGATAACATGTGACAACACACAGAAGCCAAGAGTACTGCAGAAGATCAGAAGCCTGCATGAGTGAGCTTAGCTTTCCAAAATATTTTCTTAAAGCGCTATTCACAAGACCACTGACCTCTCCAACAGACTGCGCCATGGTGGAGCAAGAGATGCTGCTGTCGTGTGCTTATCCTCAAGAAAAGTGTAAGTGACCAAATATGATTTTGAATAAGAAATGAAAACAGGACACTGGAGAACGGAAATGAAAGAAATGATCATCTAGCTAGTATAATTGAAAAGACAGAGGGAGTAGAGGGGAAATGCTAAAATAAGGAAATAAGGAAGTTATTAACTTTATATTGTAGGCATGCAATTGAAATACGATTAGTGTACTTACGAGCAAAAGAAAGGATGCTTGTATGAAGAACTCTGATATAAAAGCATCTTGAGGAAACTTGCTTTAATCTTTGACTTTCCGTTTCTATTTGCAAAGCGCTGTGGCGTGGGGCTGCTTGTGTGGCAGAGAATGTGAACAATGAGCTTTGATTTAGTAACTTGAGTGGCAGACTGGAGTGCTGTGAAAGCACTTTCCAGAAAGACATAGTATGATTAAAAACAACGTCTTTCTTTTTGACAATGCAAACCCTCTTTTTCCTATGGCATCAGCAAGCTTTCTAACACTTTATCCAAATGTCAGCTGAGAGTTACGGTACAGTGCAAATATTCCCAAATCCATCCCTCTTTCCCCAAAGGAAGCTGTCACAGAACTTCTTTGCTAACCAGAAATTTTATTTTTATTACTAGAAAACATAACACAGACAAGAAAGAACAACAACAAAAAAAAAATCTGTACACGTTGGCTTTTAAAATTATTAGGAATGTTTCAAAAGACTTCTGAAAAACACCAAGTCAGACTTCCAGTGTGCCAAAGACAAGTATGACAGAAAAGTAGAAATGTAGCTGACTACAGTGAACTCGAGTAACTAAGTCTGGACTGGACTTGTCTGAACAAAATACTAAGCAAAGGTAGAAACGGAACTAGCATGTCCTGAAGCCACTTTAATACACTGCCAGAACAAAGTTCAATGCAAAAAAACCTTCTCTCTTTGAACTCAAGAAACTTTGCCTTTTGAATGGCCCAGCTTGTTTTGGCAACTTCACGAGGATGTTGTTTAAAACTTACTCCAGATGGAAGGATCGTCTTTGTTCTGGACGTAAAAATGTCACTTTGTACAGGGCTTTATGTTGGTTATCAACAGTGGAATAGGACAGGCATGTCAGCAAAGATGCAGTTTACCCATGGAGAGATGTTTTCTATTTTGTCTTGTTTTTCTACTCCCTACAAAGTCCCATATGCAAAAGGCGACAGACAGTTAAAAATCTTCCTTAGGTACGCCGTCCTGCTGAGCTGACTGAGGAACCAGCCTGCTCATAGACAACTGATTGTAACAGAGTTTAAATGAAATCTGGAGTTATAATATCTGTGCCATAAAAAAACAGTGATGCTTTCCTTTCTGCTGCCTAGTATTTTATGAAAGTTTTTTTAGAAAGCAGGATAACAATAATTTATTTTTAGCTTTGCTATAACCTAAGCAATGTAAGTGAGTGTTTTTCTCTTTAATGGCCTGATTTCTTTTTTTTTTTTTTCTTTTCTGTTGTTCACTTTAATGTTAAAAAGAAAACAAGAGTCAATCTGGGTTAAAATCATCCAATTGCCTTTTACGGAAGACATAAAAGGTAACTGGAGCACTCAAATTGCTCAGTTTTGTATATGAAGTGTAATTTTATATTGCGTGTCATTGTTTTTGCATGTGTGTAAGAAAGAAAGGGGGATTTCTCAGTCTCAGTTTGGCCCTCAATTTCGCAGAAATGTGCCATGCTGTACTGTAGAGGCTGAAAAATTTGCATGGAAAAATCAAATCAAACCCAAAGGAAATAAATCCATAGGAGGAAGGACGAGAAGTAATACCTCACGATGGACAAGCTGGGTCCTCTAATTACCCTTTCTGGTGGCATGAATCAGCAGTGACCACCCCCACCCCCCCAAAGCTAATGGAGTTGCCCCATGGGCTGAAGAAAGGACTATTGAGAGGACCAGCCTCCTTGCGTTTACAGTATTAAGCACTTGCCAGGAAAAGGTAGTGCATGTATCAGACATGTTAAAGAGACAAATTGAGCACTGAATGGGCCTATTCTAGCTGTAAAGGGTCAAATAGTGCCTCAGCAGGTGACGTATTTCAGCTCAAAACTAAGTCCTTTCTTGGACTGGTTCAAAAGGCCAACCTGCTGCAGATTTTAGCTTATAAATAAAAAACCTAAGTCTTTTAAGAAATCATTTCTTGCCTAAGCAAAATGGGTATGGTACATCTTTGGGAGTCTGCAGCTACTTGTTGGGAGCTGTTGGCTTTGTATCTCTTCCCATGTGAAGTCAGCAAGAAACCCATAACTTCATACCTGAACCTATGGTCTAGCTGTCCATGATGCCACACTTCCATGTGTCTTCTGCTTAATGTAATTTTTCTCCCTAAATGTCTTTCAAGGAAAAACTAAGACATTTATGAGGTGGTTTTTTTGTCCTCCAAGACACACCAGGATTGTTACAATTGATAGCTAGTCATGGGACATGTTTTTCATAGGTCCATGAAGGCCCAACACTGTAGTGCCAGGGTATTCACTCCACAGTTGAATACTGCTCTTTCCTTGTGAGTATTCACTGGGGTTTGCGGTGGTCTGTCACTCTGTTTCACCACGCAGTTGGGGCAAGCTACTGAATAGCAAGGGCTGGTGCCAGGTGTCTCTCCAGGAGGCTTGTCTTGGGACAGATACAACAAGACCAGGAAGATGAAATGTCCTGAAACAGCAGCACAGAGGTTAAGATCCCACCACCTCTTGCTCCTGTTGTGATTTTTTTTTTTTCCCTGTCTCAAAAACTATTAATTGTCAAAACTATGCTGTGGGAGGCGTACATATCGCGCACAGGCACAGCTCCTAACTAGGCTGAGCACGCCACCTTCCCCGTCAACTTTTTTGAAACCATTCGAAAAGCCCGTCTTGGAAGAGGTGGTTTTCAAAGGAAAATACACTAAATTAGCCATTACAATGGATTTTACTCCTCTTAGAAAGCAAAATGTACGTAATAAATGCAGCTTCTTCTGGCATAGTGGTAAACAGACTTCTCAACTATGTGACGTAGTCCTAGATATACCTAAATAGCTGCTTATAAATGTAAATTTCAAAGGAAAATAATAGAAGCTATCTTTTTGCACTTCTCCCTCTGTGTTATTGTTTGTTTTAATAATGTTTTTATAATTTTTCATGTATTTTGAATATCTTCTGTTACTCTGCTCCTTTTGGTAATATTTGTATATTCCCAGAGCCTGTATATGTATTTTTTTTCATAACTCTAGAAGACAAAAGCACAGTAGCCTAAGCCTTTAAAAAAAAAAAAAGAAAGAAAGAAAGAGGGGAAAGAAAGTAGCTTTAGACAGAACAAAAATAGTCTGAACAACTTTTTTTAAAATACAAAGCACTTTTGTACTTGTACTTGAATTATCTGTCACACAATTAACAACTACTGAACTTATTTTTTTCAATCTTTCCAAAAGCCAAGCAACTTTAAGTTGAAACCAAGTAAGGAAATTTCAACCCAAAAGGATTTGTGTTTGGGGTGAGGGGGTTTTGTTTGTTTGTTTGCTTGTTTTTGATCATTACGTTTTCCCAGTCATGAAATGTCAAACATACACTTTCAGAATGGCTTACTTAGATTTCAGATCTGAAAAAGCATTCTAAAATTAATGTATTTCATTCTTGCTGCTTAAGAGCAGCATTGTGGCATTATGTGTATCCTGATGTGAAAATGTGGGAGGTCTCTGTTCTCTGTATGTCTTGAGGAGACAAAAACATGGTGATTGTCTACTAGAAGCCTTCTCTGGAACAGTTTTCCCAGACATTTGCTCATCCTTAGCCTCCTTTCTCTATTTTCAAATCTAAAATCTTTGTTTGATTGCATCAGAATGCATTTTTTTAGACTTTGACCATTTAAATGAATGATCACCCTGAAAGCAGGAATGATTCCCTGTTAATGACTTCACTCATTTTTTTGAATCGCCTACCAAATTTGCTAGTAAGGACTTCAGATTTATTTTTTTTGTTTGGATTGTGGATTGACATATTAAATCATGTCAGACTAAGAACTGGTCCCAGGTGGACCACAAGAAAAACAGCCCCAGTTATCTCCTTATGGACAGCTACCTTTTAAAGATCTACCAGGGAATCGATTTTTAATCTATCTAACGCACACCCTGTAAGTTTCAGTTAATGCACATTTTAAATCAAAATATCATGCGGTGTTAAATTGAGTTGCTTGGAAAAATCAAAATATACTGTCCCATTACAGTTACTGTTCTTGAACAGAGCTGTCATATTGTCAAAACAAAAGATTTATTTAAAGAAATCTGTTTTCCAGGGAACTGTGCTGCCTGATTGTCAGCTCTTTTGACTCTGATTTTTTGATAACTTGCCCAATTAACACATCAGTGTATGACAATCCAATCTATAGCTGTAGTCAGCTAATAGGAAATGAAGTCTATACCACTCCTTAGGTTTTGAAGATCAGATATGTCCAAAGGAAGAAAAAATAAACTGAAAACAAGCCAAAAGCAATACACATGCTTTTCATATGCTCTTCATCTCAATGCCACATCGGAAGGTATTTCCATGTGAATTCCCCTCTATTGACTTATCTCTGGAAGAAGGGCTTATGCAATGCAAGGGTGGAGCCCAGGTAGAAATACAAGAAGGACAATTGTACCAAAGGCTACCGAGAAGTGTATTTGGGGAAACTGTTTAAGTTATGCTCGCTCTGAATAGATGGGCCACTAAAATGCTTCTCTGAAAAACACATAAAGCAGGTATAACCAGTCCTGGCTGCTCATTTTGCACACAGATGATCTTAGTTGTCCCAGATATGTGCCAGGCTCAGCTGCAAAAGGAGCTGGCGCGAACACCCGAGCTCTGCAGGCTCCTCCGGGGGCCTGGCAGCCGCATAAAGGCTGCTCACGAACCCGGAGGATGCAGGGACTTTGCCCACACGGCATCCTCGTGTTTAATGTTTTGCTGTTTCTGCTGCTGTGGTAACGTGGGTGGGAATGCTACCAGCAGCTGGAGGCGTTCAGCTCCCCGTGCAGGAAGATGGGCTCTGAGGGACAGTAACTAGTTGGCCTAGGCTAGCTTTGCAAGGAAGGGAAACAACGTTGAGGAAGAAAACAGCAGAAAGAAGTTTAAGATGGACTTGGAATATCTTTGCTGTACCGCTTAGCGTACACTTTGCATCTCAAAGGTACATATATCTACGGTCCACTGAGCTCCTGGGTCTCAAAAGGTTTCTGACTCTTTGGAGAGTTTTTCTCCATCACATCCGTGAGGTTTCTGCTGCACTGGATTTCCAAGGGATAGAGGCTCTACTGCCTTGGCCACATGGACCTGTTGGTAGCAAGGGGTCTGCTTACTTGCATTTATCCTCACCATCCAATAGCATGGCCTTGCCTCTAAAAAAACCCAATTCTGCTATTTTATGTTGGCCCGGTTATGCTGACCATTGCATCAGCACCAAGTCAAGTTGTAATGGGATAACTGAGAACAAAACTTTGCATGGTGTTTCCTTCCAGAGGGTGGCCTAGCTTGGAGCATGGCAGTCTGCAGGGGGCTCCATCCCTTGCCACTCATACAGAAAGGAGCTAGGTGTCAAATCCATACAAGATTTTCTGATCCGGCACTTGACCCAACTAAGATGTTTAAGACTAAAATCCCAACAAAGCTTGGTGGTGATAAGTTCAAGGACTTATTTGCTCTTAAGTTTAGAAGGAGCTTGGAGCTGTACTTCTGTGCATGTCCTGAGTTGTCCTAGTCTTGGTGGAGTTGAGTGAGCAATTGAAGGCTTGCTTTGTGCATAAGCCTAACTAAGCCTACTGGGGGGACAGTCGGTCCCACAAGTATCCTCAGAGCATGCTCGGCTTTCAGGGACCTATTTCTCATCTTATCGCACGTGGTGGCTGTTGCTGTTTGCTGCTGAAATGCAAAATTCCTCTCCTCTGCCCAAGCACTACATAGTAGCCTGATAATTGCCTTAGAGGACTTGGAAATTTTCATTCCCTATTTGAATAGGGAATATTCAAATATATTCGGACCCAATATATATTTGAACCCAATATATATTTGGATTCAAATCTATTCAGTGACTTGAGAGACAGCCTGGCCAGCAGGAGAGAGGCTATTCCGGCAACAGCCAGCCGTGCCACCAGCCTGGTGGTGCTTACGGCACTCACTCCAAGCAGAGCTGGACAGGCCTGAGTTTTAGTTCCCCTGCTGGGACCGCTTTTTCTTGTAGTTCACATACAACCGCCCCTGGTTAAAACATCAAAAATCAAGCATAGACAAGGGCCAGAAACCTGGTTGCCCTCATGCCAGGTGAGTGTCCTGAGCATGAGGAAACATGACTTGGTTGCTTAACATGCTCTTTCTCTTTATGGACTAATGAATCTTGAATTGTTTTCTGCACAGTTGCAGCTGGAGGATGAGGAGCTTATCCCTCCAGCCCACTCAGGCTGACCTACTTTAGAGCTGCTAATTGCATAATCTCGGGGGAGGGGGGTGTTGAAGCCCCCCTCCCACGCACAGTGTGCAGCCAAAGCAGGGGACCACGCTTAGGACATCCACTTCCCAGGTTACAGCTTTAGCAGCAGGGTGTTATACGAATGGGTGGCAACCGTGCCAAAGAAGGAACATTAAAAGCATAAAGCCTGTTCAATTCTCTGAAGGGGGAAGGAAAAAAAAAAAACAACCCACAACAAAAACCAACAACCAAACCCAAAGAAAAAAGAAAAAAGAAAAAAAAGAAAAAAAAAGAGAAAAAAGGGGGGAAAAAAGCCCAAATCCTCGTATTTTAGAAGGGATCCGGTCTGCAGATCCCAACCAAATGCAAGTATCTCCTTGCAGGTCTGCCAGGTGGGTTTTAAGGTTCCTCTCTCCACCCAGCCAGCTTCATTGGCCAGGCCTAAGCAGGTGTATGCTAAGCTGTTTGGGGTTGTTACTGCAGGCACCTAACGCTCTTTGTGCACTTTATAGATCTATTGCTCAGGATTCGGACTCTGCTCAAAGGCCTGAGATCTTAAATACGGGGTATTACAACAACTTACGCTGAGTCACCTAAGCCCTTTATTGAATCTGGCCCCAGTGCAGGGGCAGTTTCAGGCTTATTTGCGGAGCAGCAGGTATTATTACCAGCAGTAACTGGGTTAATAACAGGGCCTCCAAGAGAGAAAGAAAGCAATTTGTAACACCTGTGATGCTTTGACTGAAACATGGTCATTATCCGTGTTCCCAGTTATGTAATAAGCAGAACAATAAAAAAAAAGAGACTTCTCTCTGCAGAAATCTCCATGGTGCCTGCTGCCTGTATATGGCCACTGTATCCTGTTTGCTCAGTGCTTTTGCAGTTACAGTTGCCTGGAACGTCCTCAACAGAATGCCCCTTGAGTTTTAGTAACCAGGCATGGATTAAAAAAATAAATACAGCAAATGCAAAAAAAAAAAAAAAAAAAAAAAAAAAAAAAAAAAAAAAAAAAAAAGAGAGACATTTATCTTCACTGTGGACAGACAGTTGTTGTTGCACCCTTGAAGCCTGACAGATGTGGTTTGCTGGCAAGCGGGTGAGAAAAAAGAAATCTCTTAATTCATGATGGGGGGAGGGGTGAAGTTTTTCTTCTTCAGTTTGAGAGAAAAAGGTCTGAAAACTTTCAAAGTTGCTCTTAGCAGCTCCATACACAACATATGGTCCTTCCTGAGCTTTTGACCATTCCCAATGTGGGACTCTGCCAAATAAAAGTTAAACAAAAATTACCCTTACAAAAATATTTAGGAAGCCCTGTTTTAGAAGTGAGTGCACATGTTGGCTGTGACTCAGAGCACACCCACACACTGGGTAGACAGATTAGCATCTAAACCACTAGGCAAGTTCCAATTCTTGCTCAGAAGGTCAAAAAAGCCTGGGAAATGGCCATTGCTCCCTTTCTCCTCCGCGCAATTATTTTTTCCAGATTACAAAGTCATTTTGGATGGCACAGCAGCAGTGAAGTCAACTGATTTATTGTCATAAACAATTGTGTTCCAAGTTGGGAACCAATTTTGTCATTTCTGCACAAAAGAATAAAGAGGGGATAAAAAACAAGAACGAAAACAAAAAAAACCCAACACACCAAAACCCAAACCTTTTCCTTTGGATTTGTTTGTTGTAACATTTGTTTCTGCTCCACAGAAACCACTGGGATCTGTAAAATGTTTACTAGGGAGGCACACATTAGATGGAAGAGAGATGAAAGCCAAAAACCTCCTTGATAATATGCTTGTTTTGTCCAGAACTGGAGAAGGTCAAATCTGATGTCAGTTTTGGGGTTTTTTTGCTTGGTGTCATAGTATCAGAACACAGCAGCTCAAAAGACCAAGACCACCATACGCATTTCACTTGGCTTCCACATACTGTTTCCAAGCCACCTGTGAATAAAGTCCCTGCAGCTCCTCTGGTGTTGCCATGAAGGCAACGGATGGCCACACCCCTCTGTCCTCCTTCCCATGCCGAGAAGAGACAGGGATGGAGTTTGGGGTAGAGCTAGTACTACGAGGAGCTGTTATTAGGCCAGAAATTAAGTTGTCCTGAAGTTTGAGGTACTGCCTATCAAAAAAAAAAAAAAAGTTATCAACTCAAAATTTCCATACCGATGCAAGTTTTATGGGTTGGTACTAGAAAGGGTTTAATATAGCACTGGAAGTTTGTGGGTTGTCCTGAAACCCTAGGTTTAGTCTTTTCTAGAAACCTCAGGCATTCATGCAACATAAACCATGAATAAGAATATTTGTGGAATCAAAACAAAGCAAATAAAGCCCAAGGCTTCTAGAGGTGAAAAAAGTAGATAAACAAGAGAGAGGTATAAGTAAGGTCTGAATCAAAAACAATTTCAAGATTTCCAGCCATGGTATCAAATCAAAATCTGATTGCAAAAGGAAGCTGGCTAGTTAGGCAACATGCGACATCAAGTATTCTAAGTTAGCTCCAGGGTTTTTGTCTGTGCTTCATTCAGTACTTTTACTGTTCTGGTCCAGATAATGAGGAGGCAGATAAGATATGGTGGGCATGGAGACTGACAGCAGTCTGAGTAGAAGAAGCACTTTGTCATTTTACTTTTTAATGATAATGGAGGAAAAGGGTCAGAAAATCGTAATGATGCAAATTTCAGTAATATAGAAAGAGCCCAGAGGTATATTCACTGCTGCAGAGTTGCTGTGGAGAAAATACAACAGATCTACAAGATGAGTGGCTATTATTAATATTGTGGCTGTACAGGCAAAGCAGAGCTTAGTTAAATCTTTATTAATAGCTAATCCCTTGCAAAACCATGAGTGGAAATACTAACTCACCTTGCTGGCTTGCGGTTTGGATTTCTCTTCCCCCAGTACGGCTTTTCGCTGAGCTGCCCATTGATCTCTGTGCTTCAGAGACAAACGGCCTTATGATCCCCCCAGAGAATCCTCTGCCAACGTTAAACCCAGCAGGAACGACGAGAGAGAGAAAAAATAAACGGCAAGGATGAGAGCGCTTTTCTACCTTCATTCCTCCTGCTCGTGCTGTGTCAGAGGTAGTCCAAGAACTTGGACTACAGTTCCCACTTCATTCACACCCGTAAGACAAGCATCTATAGAAGTGTCTAGAACCAGTGCTCAGTAAAACCTGCTTTTCTTCTGCATTTGCAGTGCCATTTCAACAAGCTAGCTCTTGTTCTCTCTTCCAGAGTAACCATGTATTCAACAGTCAGGGTACTCTTGCCAAAACATTTTTCTTATCAGGATTATGTTTTTGCAAGATGAAATGTCAAAGAAGCTGTATGATGAATCTTTTGAACTTTTCCTATTAATAAATACAGAATTCTCTCTGGCTTCAGAAACGTTTGTCATCAACTCTTTTCCTTCAACATTGAGTGGAAATTTTGAAGTTTATCAGAATTATTTGGGAGACTGTTCCTATTTGGATTTTGCTTTTTTATTAAAAAAAACAAAACCCAACACCTTTCATTAAGAATATTTTTCATTTTCACTCAATTTTATTTTATTTATTAAATAAATGAGGGCAGGTCCTTTCCTCCCATCATAGTCCTGCAGGAAGGAGCTACCCAACCTTCCTACAAGCAGCAGTTCACACTCAAAGAAAGCAATACTGGGCGATTTTGGTATGCTTCATTAAAGAGTAATTACCCAGGGGAAAAAAAAAAAAAGAAAAAAAGGAGGTGCCGTGCCATCCATGGGGATCATCCTTGGGACCAGCAAGGGACCGTGACTGCTCTGGAGCTCCGGCGTTCCCCAGGCGGGCAGGGTGACATCTGCCGTGGTCATGACACAGGACGGGCTGGCAGTGCCTGCGTCCCTGTTGTTTTGTAACCAGCTGAGATGACAGGAAGCTATTGGCCATTAAGCCTGTTTTAATAGCTAGTAGTCATGGCTTCTACGACTGAAAAACCTATGGAAACTGTGGTTCTGCTCAGCCATCTGGGATTTTGCCTGTGGCATTTGTTTATATGTTGTGGGAGGGCTCAGGCAAGTCGTCTTTCTTCCTTCCACGTCTCTGTATCATAGTTTGTTTGCTGGTTTTTCCCCTCACCTTCCTTGTTAGCTTTTTCCTCCCTTGTAACACCAGCTTCCCCTCACTGTCGATCAGAGAGGGCGCCGCTCTTGGCAATTTTATGGCAAAACCATAATATATGTGGTGGAAAGTAAACAGATTGCACTGTTCCCTCTCCCCTAGCTCTTGCTGTGAATATATAATATACACGTGTAAAGTGAAATCTTATTTTTCAGCTCTACAAAAAGCAAGAAATAGGTATAATATCTAAAATTAAAAAGCATTTTAGCAATCTGAAGTGTACTCTTATTAACACCGGAGCGTGCCATTTTCTTGAGTGTATGTGATTCCATTAAGCTGGAACTGATGACACATTTAATGCCCCAGGTCTGCAGTGCTCTTTTGAACAATAACTTTTATTGCTATTCTGGTATTACTGCCTGGATTTTTAATGAGGACAATGAAACTGTATTCATCAGATTAATTTCTCTGAAGTATTTTGTCAATTCTAGGAAATGAACAAAAAGTTATTATATAAAAGAAATACACTGTATATCTGAGACTTGAAGCAGAGCATATTAGCAGTAATCAAGTTCATGCTTATTATCTTTACAGCCCCATAGGTGTGTGTGGTGCTTTGTAGGCAAATATAATGACAAGCCTGTGCTTTTTTTCACTAGGCAATAATCTATCAGGTGACTCATTCCGTCACCTTGATTTTATATGCTCAGATAATCCAATATTGAAAACCTGGAAAGATGCACCAGGCTAGTTACTGTGATGAGTAAGCAAACAGAATGCACCACACGCTGTCAGTGAAAAGGCAGAGCTGTTATTTTAATCTCAGATACACAATTTGTTTTTTTCATGCCATATATTTTTTACATGTGGCCACCATGCATTTTACTAGATTAAATCCTGCTTAACCAAGGGAGGAAAACAGATCTGCAAGGCATTGTTGAATCAAGTACGTCCCTACATCCGCTGAGAACATGTCAGCACCGTAACAAATGCTCGCAAATTCTTCTCGCTGCCCCCATAGCCATAGTCCTTTCTTAAACGTGTTTACAAAGCATGAGGGTTGATTCCAAGCAGAGTGATAAGGAAGAGACAGAAAGCTAAAAACTGACAGCAGGGTGCATCTACTTGGCAAGTTCTGTGAGCTTGAAGGACAGACAGCTATCAAATTGGAGTTGATAAACTAGCTTCTTCCCTCCAGAAAGATGCTTGCTCCATTTTCCACTGTTACTTCTCTGCAGGGAATGTATCTGCTGTGTTTTGTGTCAGATAAAATGAGTTAAACAGAAAACTGATTCATTAAACTGGAATCTTGAGAGGATATGCTTCCTGGCAAAAGCAACTCCTCTCCTCGTCTGATTAGCACTGACGATTCTGCTGGAAAGGAATACTTAATAAATAACATACCATGGGCTACAGAGATGTATAGGTGTAGTGGATGTTACCATGGCCCCCTGGGCACAGCGGCAGCACAGCTTGCCCGTGTAAGTGAAACAGGGCAGTTCCTAGCCCGGCAGTTCAGAAGACTGTGCATACACGGAAAATTTGACTTTATAAGGACACAGCAAATTCCTTCCTCGCTTTTTGTGCCACTGGAAGATGTGTCTGGCATGTCCAAGAGGGGTGTAGTGATTTTCCTGAGTCTGAGCCACGAGACATCTGCTGGAGAACCAAAGGGAGGAGAATTTCTGCGAGTAATTGGTGGTGACGGATGATAACAGCTTCTCCAGGGCTGTGGGCTCTCTGCCGTGGGAGGGGACTGGGCCAGGCGGGCAGCTGGGTCCTAGCCCAGCTCATCAATACCAGCTTCAAAACAGCTTGTGCTGGCTTCCTTCCTTGTATCTCTTCACCCTCATGCCACCGCATGCCTGCTGCCAGCTGTCCTCCACCCATCCCATGGTGGAGGAGCTCATGGCTGGAGACCCTTTGTACAGTCCTCCATTATGGAGGCTGACAAACTTGTGGCTTGGGCTTCCCTTCCAAGTCTCTGCAAAGACAGAGTTGGGGTGCTGGCTTTCGAAAAGCTCTGATAACTTGTGGTACCTCCAGAAACAGTCCCTGTGAATTTCTTCGTTGTCTTCAACAAAACACTTGTAGGCCCTGTGTCATGGGTGGCAACATGACATAATAAGGAATCATGGGTCTTCTGTGTAATCCACTGTCAGCCAGTGAGTGTAAAATGCATCCAGTTGCATAGGTTTTTTTGAAGTTATAAGCTTAGCAAAAAAAAGCTCATTTTAAAAACAAATGACAGGGAGCTGGCTGTGCAGTGGTTACAAATTGGAAATGGATTAGCAGCTTTTAAGAGAAAATGCACCGTGTCTGCAAAAGATGTGGAAAAAAATAGAAATGAACAGATAAAGCAAACAGAAAGGACAGGTGAAAGATAGTACTTTCATTTTCTGGTTGGGTGCCAATTTGCAATTGCTAAATATTAGCAAAGTGAAAGCTGTGAATTACAATGACAAAAGAGTCATTAAGCCAAATTCCAACAAATATCTTCAAACTTTGCCTTGTTTCTGATGTAATACAATCTCATTTTAGATCTATGTTTATGTTTAAGGGAGTGAATTAACCTACTCGGTAATTGCAGACTAGTTTATCCTGCTTTTGCTTACAATGGGGGAATAGTGTCACGGGGCAGTTCTTGCAGAGCACTCAGTACACCCTCGTTGTTTATGTTGCCTTGCACAAGCAATCACTGTCACTTGGCTCTTTACTGCCCCTAATATGTATTGCACTGATTAGTAAACCCCAGCAGCAAACCTGCAGAAGAACCACTTGCGGTGGAAATTTTTGTTTTAAAGAGAAAACAGTGAGGTGGGACAAAAGGCTGCTCCAAAAAAGACTCGTTTCCTCTATCAACAATTTTAAGAACTGGTGTTTCAATTTTTTTTTCTTCTAAAATGGCTTTTGGCTTAACACTGTGTTTCCCTCAGGCTTGCGGTGCACCCTGTGCTTTTTTTAATCCCTCCTTTCAACCCTTCTCAAAAGTGATCTTTACTCTTCCTCTGCCCTGGGCTGTGTGACCACCTAGTACAACTGTTCCTAGTGGGATGCTGTTATTGGGTATATCTGTCCGGTTCACAGAAAAGCCCAGCTCCATTTGAAGGTTTATGGCCACTTCTGTGGAAGACAGTACTACTGATATACTAATAACCTGTGAACAGTCTCTTCAAAGCATTACGGATTCCTCTACTCACATTCCCAATGTGTTATAGCAAAGGATGAAACATGCCCACTTCCCTATCTCTGAATATTTCCTTGAAAACGCACATACATTCCTTTTGACCTAGATCTCCATCACTGGCTGGGAGCAAGCTGCTGTGTGATGGGCATGCTTTTTCTTCTCTTCCAGGGCCTGCCTTTCCATAGTTGAAACTTTTCCATAATACTCACAGATCATTCAGTAGATTTCTAGATCCAAGTTGTAGCAACAGTTTGGGATTCTTTTCTTCCCCTGCCCCCCGCCCCCCCACTGTGGTGAATTGTGGGAAGACAACATCCTTTTCGACCATTCCCAGCTGAAGGCAATTTCTCCGTACTTGGCTTTTCTATTGTTTCTTCGGAGCCTTATCCTTGTCTCAATTTTGCTGTTTCTTCTTCTTTCTTTAAAGCTTTTGGTTTAACCCTATGAATTCAGCCTGCAGACCATAGTGCAGGCAGCCTGAACTCCCCAACACTGGTAACAAGCTGTTCTGTAAGTGGTGGGACTGTAATGTAAAACCCTGGTGCAGATTCTCCCATGTTTAATAAGATGAGCATTTGGTTTTCTGCTATTAATGGTGTGTTCATAGTGTTTCTTTTCCAGCTTTACTCACCAGCCTGCTTTCCTGAGATTGCAGAACTTTCTGACAGATTTGATCAAAACTAGATTCAAAACCCTTTGGGGGTGTGGGAAGAGAGGAGGAGGACAGGCAAGCAGAGAAACACACTGAGAGCATGGTAATGTAATCCTTATTTCCTTAGGACACCAGATCAAAGTGTATCACAGATAACTTTCTCCTCCTCCGCAATATTCCAAAATAAAATTTTAGTGAATCTGAATAAAATGTCAAAATTTGAGTTTGTTGAAGGGAAACATTTCAATGAATCCAAAACAAAAGTGATTTGGAACTGACTTTTGGAGAACTTGAGAACACTGCAGCCTTCTCTTCTTAAGTAAAATAAAAAATAACCCTCTCCAAAACCTTGCAGGCCTGTATGGGAAAAAAACCAACCTTACTACTTTTTTTCTTTTTTCCTCTTTAATCCCTACTAAGTATATAAATGAATCGGACTCATGCATCAAGTACGTCTGCTCAGAAGATAAGCATTTTCAATTGTTGTAACAAAGCGCTAATTGCTCCTACAAGTTCCAAACATCTGAACAAAGGCAGGTCTAGCAGATGTTTTTTTCTTTTCACATGGTCTCAAACTTCTTGACTAATTTCTTATCCACTGGCCAAGATTCAAAGAAAGCACTTAGATGAAAAGCAGGGAAATACAAAATCTTTAGCTTATGTAAGTAAAGGGATCAAGTCTTTTTTTTTCTGATTATAATGACAAAGGCTGTAGCCGTTCCTGTTCATCCATGGTTCCAATGCAAAATCATTCTGGGTGTTGCTCTTTCTAACCAACAATGCGATTCTGCTGTTAGGAATGGAAAGCTCCACAGCTTTCCCAAGTAAGGGATGCTACTGGTGTTTGGGGCTTTTTTTTCTTTTCTCTTTCCACTTTCGGACTTCAGTTGAAGGTGATTAAAATGAGAATGTCCACGTTTATTGGGAATCCAAAGATTCTCAAAAAGGACAAATATTTCACTCTAGAGGAAAAACTCCAATGTTTCAAAATTTTTCATAGTGGCAGAAAAAAAAATGTTTTGGAAATAATCAAAATGTTTTGTTTATGAATGAAATTGAGCTTGAAAGTGCACTTTCTATGGATTCCATGTGGCTTTTCAGATCCAGTGATAGGAGGGACCAGTTGTGAGATAAAAGTCTGGAAACCGCTGGCTGAGCCAACTGGGATTTGAGGCTTTCAGGCTCTGTACTGCAGAGTCTAAAGCTAAGTTTCAGTGAAGCTAAAACCCCAGGGTTACCGGACGCTTGTTTCTGTGGCAAGAACCTGAGGGGGTTTTTTATTCCATGTGGCAAGGCCATGCAGGAATACGGCTGAAAAACCCGTAAGTATTACAAGCGCTACAAACTGTGGGAGCACCACAGCCCATCAGGTATCTTCTCAGAATATCTTGTTTCATTGGCAACTTTGGGTGATTTATTTTTCTAACAGTTACACTTTGGAGAAACATTTTAGTTCTCAGAAATTGAATTTTCCAGTAAAAACATTTTGTTGGAAAATCCCCAGCCACCCTGACTTTTGCTGGGTCTGTCAGACATTTTCACTCTTTCAAAGCTGGGAGAGAGGATTTTTAGGAACAAATAGGGTGTAGATGTGGTGGACTTGGAGGAGGTAGAGGGTTTATTACTTAGACATCTGGAGGTTGCACTATAATGGGTGCTGTCCTACAGGGTGCTATGACTACATCTTGTGTATTATACAGGTTTAGCCACATTTTTGTGAGCTATTATTAATGCTGACTTGCAGCATACGCCTTTGGAAGCAGTACAGTCAACGCGTACCTGCTTACAGTGGGAAACTAAAAAGCCTCAAATTTCCTCTTGGCTGGTTCCTTCCTCCTACACCCAACTCGGTCCGTGCCATTTGAAAACAGAACTTGACATCAAGTAATTTTCTGTTGTTGGAAAAACACTCATAAGAATACCCACATCCCCTGTTGTAAAGGCATTGGAAGGCCGTGGAACAGGTAAATTTGGAGAATGCTGCTTTTTAGATTGTTTGCAAATGTGCCATCTCCATTTTTTGCCCATATTTTGACAGCGGTAGCAGGAATGGGCACCTTAGCCACTTTCTAATCAAATTAACCAGGCCTCCTCCCACTCAGGTGGATGTCTGGTTGGATTTTCCAGCTTGGATTTATACCCTGTGGACATGAGTTCAGAGGCACTTTATTCACTCTCACGGCTTTACTTGCCCTGCTGCTGAAGCACAAGTACTGCGGTAGTTATCAGTGTCTCTTTTGCATGGCTGCACAAAGACGGATTAGCCACTCTACAAAAAACCTGAGCTATTTAACTCAGCCAAGTTGATCAGACTCGTTATTAAATGCAAAATCAGACTTCAAATCAGGAGCAGAGAACAGGATAGCAGAGACTGGCAGGTTAAAAAGGAAAATGCCTGATGGATTCAGACTGGGCTCGTTTTAGTATCAGGAGGAGCCACATGGAGTTTGAAACATCCCTACAACAGGAAGTATGGAACGGCCGTCCTCCTTTGCACTGACACCCAGATGGCTCAGGCACTCTGCTGGGATTTATCAGTACCACTCCAGTTACTTCAGTGATGCTGTGACAATTCACAATAATTAAGGTATTTTTGTCTAAGGTATGTTTCATCTCACAGTCTTAATTTTGCAAATAGGAAAGATTATTTTTAAGGAAGTGCTTATAGCCCAAAGTCTAATTTCTGCTTTACGGGTATAACCAAGACAAAAAAAAATCAGACTTTCTATTTTAGATGCTTGTGTTCTAACAGCTACTTTGTATCTATTTTTGTACTAAAGTTATGCTAATTTCCAGCTTCATTAATTAATTGGTGTCATGAGTGTTGCATCTGTAAAAGATGACTTTTCTAATGATCCCTTTGGAAATGGTTCTTCTTAAACCACCAGGTATTTAAAGCCACCTTCCTGTCTGAGATAGATTCACTTCGGGAACAATCCCTGCGTAATTAAAAATTATTTTTGGATTTTTTATTTATTCATAATTTTCTAACACGGCTGAAACTCATTAGGATGCGAGACTTCATTTATTAGAATATCCTTGAGCAGGAGCAATAGCAGTAAGATTCACTTCATTAAAAACAAATGTAATCCTTACAGTAATCGACCTACTGTTCCCAGCAAAGAACTTCATTAGCCAATGTTAATTTAAGGCAGAAACATGCAAAAGTAAAAAAAAAACTCGAAGTGAAGGTTACTTTCTTTTGTCCTTCCTTCCCTAGTGGCTTTGCCATTCTGAGGCTGTCTTTCCACATATTACACAAGATGAAGCCAAGTAAATTAGCATGGGCTTCAATAAAGCTTTCATGGATTATGTTAGTTGTACATCTAATCCCAGCTGTGGTTTTACCTTTGGGAAGACTGGCGATATTGCGGTTGTCACTGAGCCAGTGTTGGATTCATTGTGTAAATAAATCTATCTCTTTTTTTAAAGCAAAAGTAGCCGTTCTCTTAAGGCTACCCTACAATTTCACATCAGTCCATCCTGAGGATCAAGTCATATAGACAAGGTAAAAGGTGAGGTGTGTTCTGCACCCTCCCTTCCCCACTTTGCTGGAGAAACACTGGAGGCTTCAGTGCTGTCATTCCCTGGTGTGCACTTCACGCATCCCATCCCACTTGATCCCTCCAGCACTGGGGCCCGAGCTGATGCAGGGTAGGAGGAAGGCTTCCTTGCTACCTAGCCCTGCCATGTTCATACCTTTAGGAATGTCCTTTCGTTTCCAGAAGGATAGGATCTGGTACAGGGCCAAGTCTCAGTTTTCTGCTGCTTGCACCGTCACTTTGCATTTTGCAGTTGTCTTAGGGATGAAACCACGGGGTTACACTGTCTCTGCGCAGCACCTAAATCATCATTGCCCTCCAAACCCACTCCTCAAATTCACATACTGTTTACTGATCAGCACTGAGGGTAAACCTTAAGGATATCCACCCAAGTCTGAAGAGATGTGTCCCTAATACACAGGGTTGGGAAAGTCCACACCAAGCCATAGCTTCCACTCACCATCAGGAGGTTCCAGAAGCCTGTATGTGAAGTAGCAGCCCAGCGTTCAGTGATGCTTTACCTTACCGAGTGTGAGTATTTCCAGTAGACAAGCTACAGATTAGCCAGACAGCTAAACATTTCTTCAGTGACCATCCTTTCCCAGGACACTATTTCAGATACTTATGGATACTAATGGCCTCCAGAAAGGTGTTTATTTTCTGTAATGTGATGTAGAAAACCAGTTGAGTGACTGCACACTGTGAATATTTCTTTACCAATGCTTTTATATTGTTACTGATATCAGTAGGTTACAGAAAGTTCTGCGTGGAAAATAAAATCATAGAATCATAGAATCACCTAGGTTCGAAGAGACCTTTAAGATCATCGAGTCCAACCATAGACCTAACACTGCCAAAACCACCACTAAACCATGTCCCTCAGCACCACATCTACCCATCATGTCCAGGGATGGTGACTCCACTACTTCCCTGCGTGGCCTGTTCCAATGTTTGATAACCCTTTCGGTGAGAAGTTTTTTCCTAATATCCAATATAAACCTCCCCGGTGCAACTTGAGGCCATTTCCTCTCGTCCTATCGCCTGCTACCTGGGAGAAGAGACCGACCCCCACCTCTCTACAACCTCCTCTCAGGTAGTTGTAGAGAGCGATAAAGTCTCCCCTCAGCCTCCTTTTCTCCAGACTGAACAACCCCAGTTCCCTCAGCTGCTCCTCATAAGACGTGTGCTCTAAACCCCTCACCAGCTTTGTTGCTCTTCTCTGGACATGCTCCAGCACCTTAATGTCCCCCTTGTAGTGAGGGGCCCAAAACTGAATGCAGTATTCAAGGTGGGGCCTCACCAGTGCCAAGTACAGGGGGATGATCACTTCCCTAGTCCTGCTGGCCACACTATTCCTGATATAAGCCAGGATGCTGTTGGCCTTCTTGGCCACCTGGGCACACTGCTGGCTCATATTCAGCCTACTGTAAATTATGAATTAAATCCTGCCCTGATTAATTTTGGAGCTCCAGCTTCCAGAGCAACAGGTTTCGGACTTGTTATCGCAAGGTGCTTTATGGTGCAAGCACCATAAAGAACTGGAAAAAGGTAAAGCCTTTGAAACAAATTTGTGCTCTACTCTCATCAGGCCATATATTGTGGTGAGGAGATACCAGACCCTATCCTTTGATCCCCAAAACAAAAGCAGTCAGCATTACAGCCTTTTGAGTTTGGAGAACCTAGGTGCATGATGCTCTTGTGGATTTTCCTTTCAGCTGAGCCTAAAACCTTTGAGGTCCAGGAAAAACATAAGGAAGAAGAAGTAAAAGACAGCATGTTGTGATGGTATCTTCCTTCAAGCACACAGTCTCTGAAAGGCAATGGCATTTACCCCCCTGTTCCTTCTTGAACTACAACAGCCTCTGGTATTGCAGCTCCCTGTGACTCACATGATTTATTTATCCCAAGAGGCATTATACATTTGATACTTAGTTCACTTCTATTTTGGATAGTGTTACTATTGGCCTTTCAGTTTTATAAACAGCTGTATGCAGATGATGAGATATCCAGGCTTATTGTTGTTCTACAGCGTGTAGGGCAGTTCACTGCCCAGTCACCAGTCACAAGCCCAGTGGGGAGGTAGGGATCATCACGGAGGCACGGCCATCACAGTGGCCCTTAACATCAGATTTCAGCATGGCTGTTGCCAACAAGGGTCCCAGTTGGTTCCTGGTCGATAGTGATGACTGGGAGCAGAGGAAGGTGGCTTGGTTTTATCTTCGGAGGTCATCACTACTCAGACGCTAGCACCCCATCACAGTACTTGGTTATCTGCAGCACGACTTTCTAGATGACGCCATGGATAAAAACCTCACAGCGCCAGGAAGCCACAGCTGGCTGCGTCCACGCAGATCTTTCAGAGCTCATCTACAGCATCAGCTGCAGTGATGACAGCGCAGCCAGACCAGTCGGTACTTTCCCGGTGTGTCATCTAGGTCTGCAAGCTGAGTGCGAGCAGGCAGAGCTCAAGTCATTGCTTCCATGGCCAGTGCACAGTACATCCAGGGAAAGCGAGGGTAAACCTAGAGCCAGAATTTCTTTCTACGGAAACAACCACATTTCAAATGTTACTGTATAACAACAGTGGGAATGGTATGAGCTGACCAAAACCAAAGTTATACTTTGCTTTCCTTCTCTTCCAGTGTCAGAACAGGAATAATACACTTTCTGCCACTGATAATGTTTCCTGTGTTATTTTTTCCAAATTATAATGCACTTTCATTCATTAATTTTCTTAAAGAATGGAATGTTTACTTCCTTCCTGCATTTGGCATTAGTTAATGAAATGCAAGCAAATGTTAACTAAATTCTCAAAGATGCGTATGTGTTCTTTCCTTTTTCTAATTAAGGTTCAACACAGCCAAATGCATGTGGGGAAAATCTTATTCCTACACTGGAAACAAATGCAAGATTCAGTACCAAATAAGTGTTAATTTCAAAGCTGTTCATGGCTAAAATTAGGAGAAATGACTGTTATGTCAGAAGAGCTTAAAATTAAACTTGGGTCTAAAATCCAGAAGTCAGCAGGGTAGCAACTTGCAAACTGCTCATGTCTTGGAAATTAATCTCATCCCATATAAACAGACTTTGTATGCCTTGGTATTTGGGGATGGATGAGAACAAGTGTGTGGGAGAAGGATTAAGAAGAAATGGGAGGGAACCTTCAGACTCAGGGGATCATGAATGACTTCTGTTGAAAGAAAACAGAAGTATCTTTGATATGGGGCTACATAAAGCACCCATACACGATCCTAGTTGCTCGTGTTTCTTTGTTTCAATCATTAGCTAAGAATCAAAACCATAGCTTCATTGAAGTCACTGAAAAAATTCAACAGCAATGTTTGAAGATGACTTTGTGAGATTTACAACTGAAAGATAATTTAATCAAATATGATAGAGATAAAAGAATTTTTAAAACCCATATTAAATCTATACAATACACCTTGTTTTGCGTCAACACGAGGTTGAAAATTTGTGCTTGTATTGACCAACTTCCTATTCACTTTGACTGCTTTAGGAGAAGGTGTAAATATAACTAGAAAATAACAATAAGTGTCATAAATACTAGGTCAAGCCTGTTGTTGATACACTTTTCTGATCCAGCTGCATTTCCTTAAATGTCACAAAAGAATATTAGTTTTATCTAGCTGTGATGATTTTATTTTCTGTGGCAAAGGACAACTCCTTCTTTACCCAGTGTTGGGGAGGTCATATGCTGTGAAAGAACTTCTGGGGTGCATTCTTCCTCATTTTGCTTTACATAGATCTATATTGCCCCTTTGCATTTCCAGTGCTGTCAGGAAGAAGCTTTCTATTGCCTTCAGGGGGAGAGATGGATTTAACCCCAAGCCCTCTGTCCAGCCAGCCCTTATGCACACTGACAGCTGTATTACTGATCAAGGAGCCAGAGTAGGAAAAGCCAAGGAGAGGCCCAAGGACTAAGTCAGCAGTTGGGAGAAAGCTAGGAAGATAGCTCTTGGATGGAAGAATTACAGCCATGGACACTGTCCTGGATACAGGCATGTAAACCGGGTCAAGTGTTTATGAAAAGTAAGGCATAAGCAGTTATAACTTGTACATCTTTCTTAGAGTTTCTGCTCTCAGCTTATACAGAAGACTGATGTTTGGGGTTTCTTTCCAATATGCCTTATTTGGAGCTAGGATTTGAATCCAGATCTCTATGGTTTTTTTAAAGGGTTTGCCTAAGCCACTGTTCTACAAGGTCATTTCCGAAGTGAGTCTTTGTTTCTCCTGTGAAAGCCGTTCCTCTTTGTGACTAGTATTTATTCACCTGAGAGAAAGGCAAAAGATTGAAAGCTTGTCTCTGCAAG
Organism: Burhinus bistriatus; assembly: GCA_013397275.1. Lineage (NCBI taxonomy): Eukaryota > Metazoa > Chordata > Aves > Charadriiformes > Burhinidae > Burhinus > Burhinus bistriatus. The sequence continues at coordinate 533,658 of VYXH01009041.1, forward strand.
AGAGTAACAGAAGCACTCCTCAGAGTTGCAGATGAGACAAACCCATGGTCCTACCAGCAAGGCAGATTGAGCAATAGCTAGCCTACCAGTATCAGTGCATGTGGCAGATGCTGAGCTGTGTGGCATTGCCAAACACAGGCGGTCGATATGTGACTGATGAGCTTCCTTAGACTCTATATGTATATAAACAGTAGGAAGACAGAGACAGGGCTATCGTGTGTGTAACCTCCAATTATGCCTGTACGTGTCCAAATATACTGCTATCATTGCTGGATTTCTGAGTGGAGAGGGTCACCATCACATGAGATGACCCAGAACTGGTATCTGGGCTGCAGCACTGAATAATTTAGACCGTCTTACCACAGCGGCTTGAAAACTCACACTAAGACTTTACAGTTTTCTGGAGAATTCTACCAAAATGCACCTGCACAAAGGTATTGCCTTAACAGAATGTAGTGGCACTGCTCATGTCCAAAGGGAGGTGAGATCCTCTTTGTGATAAGCTTGTGTGTGCAGTTATGGGTGTATCTGTAATTACAGGCAATGAGAAAAAGTATGGCTTGCTCAGTAACATACCTCCTCCCATCATGCCAGACACAGACAGGAACGTGCCAGATGATGGAGTGGTCACGCTTATTCCTCCTCTTTCTGTTTGCGCTATTAGATTCCCTCTCTGCTGTTAACTCCTTTCCTCCGCTCAGTCTCGGTTTTGAGCTCTGCAGGCTGCTGAGCAGCCGACTACCTCCAGCAGTTGAGTACACGACATATATCACGCGCCCATTCTTCCATTTGCCCTCATCTTAATTTACATTACTTCCTCTCTGCAGGCAATCTAATTTGATCTACATTGTAAAGCTCAAAGACACTTATAAAAGTGCATCATCATAACAAAGATAAGTAGTAAAAGAGATGCAGAGCATTTGGGAGCATCCTTGGAAAACAGTAAGCTGCTTTCCGTGGAAAAAAGCAAAACTCTTGAAGATAACCTCCAAAGAAATATCTGTGGAGCGGAACTGTTGCAATACACATTAGAAAGAGATGAGGGAGAGGAAAAAAGGAGCTATGGAATGAGATCCTTAGATATGGGATTTGTATTTTGTGTTTAACTATTTTGGCTATTACTGCACATGATTTCAGTGTCAACACACCACAAACCACAGGAGCATAAGCAACAACAAACTCCCAGCTCAGTTTACCCGGGCTAATACAGCTGGGAGTTCCACTGTTTTCTTTACAGCTAATGTCACATAGTTTAAAACAAAAACAAAAAACCACCCAAATCAAAACCCCTTCATTTCCAGAAGTCATAAATGATTATTACCATGTTGTAACCTAGTGTAAACAGGTTCCTGGCCCATGACTAAGGCTGGTAGGCTGTCCTGCAACGCAAACAGCAGCATGGATGGCTTCCAAAGGCGTTGGACGTGAGAAGGCCTCTGCTGGGCTCGGAGTCCCAGGCATCCAGTTTCCAGCTTCTTGTTTGATTGGGAGCTTCAAGCCTGGGGCATTTGGAAATGGAAAGCTCGAGGGCTGCAAATTTGGAGCTTTATGGAAGCTACTTTGTTCAGAAAACAGGAAGCTGAAGGACTACAGGGGACACCCAGGTCCGTTTCCATGTAAAGGGCACACCCACAGCAAATGAAGGAATGCGTTTCTCAGGAGGTAGGAGTCTTTGTAAGTACCACCTAACGTGAACGGAGCGGAAGGATGGACACTTTCTGTAGAAACGGTCTTTTTTTGCCCCTTTCCCTCCCGCCTCCCCCCTCTCCTGCTGGAGAACGCAGCTCAGGGCACGGGACGGGCTGCGGGCACCAGAGGGCGGCAAAGGACGCGTGGAAAAGCACACGGGCACCTTTCCCTCGAACAAACCCGGAAAAAAATAGCCTTAAAAATGTGTAATTATAAAACAAGAAGTAAGTGTTCTCTTCTGTAAAAGCCAGGCTACAAGTGAATTAGTTTTTTTTCAGGTTAAAAGCTAATTTTATTTTTATTTCATGCTCTCATTCCCTTTTTACAGGAAGAGAAAAAAAAAAAAGAAACAAAAACTGCAGCAGCATTGCCATATCCTTATGGACTCTCGGAAATGCTAGGGCTCTGAAAGATTTTTTTTCTCTTTTTGAGAATGATCATTTTGTTTGTGACTTTCTTATGTGTTTTTGGTAACTTCAGGCCATTTTTACAGGCTTGGCTCTTGCGGTCTGACTGATCTCAGCTCTCTCATTTGTGAAGATTTTTTTTTGCTGGGGGTGCTTGGCGTATTCGGTGTCATAGACGTACAGACTTTTAAAGGCAGTTTTAATGGGAAGGGTTTATGCGAATTACACTTCCTGCAAGTTTGTCACCAGAGTTGCTCCTGACTCATCCATGTTACCCACCTGCAACAAAGCACTCCTCTCTCCCAACCAGTACATTCACACACAAAGTTACTCAGAAATATCTACCTCCTGTTGTTCACACCCTCTCTTCAGTTCAAGTGTTGACTTTACTCAACAGATATTTCCTTTTGCGTCCAAAATGATACTGTACTGCTCTTTATTTCTACTAGTGCCAGAAAGTGAGCAGGGCTGAGCAGAAGCTTGATCTTGTTCTAATTAATCATCAAGCACTGTACATTACTTGTAAACACAGGGTTAAAATCCTCATAATGCAGGCAGTAATGGAAGCAATATATTTTCTGTTTAGAAAGATGCTATAGACCTTGCTGGTATACGCTATAGCTGTGAGATTCCATGACCAAGCACAGCATGCTTTGACCTCTATCAGTTTATCTAATAAAATATTATTTTTCTTTACAAATGCTGCCGTCTTGATTGTTAGCCTTCAGAACCCAATAGAAACATGCAATCTTTGCAGCTACCTTGTATAGTGCATCCATTTGACTGGATGTCACTGGTAAGTAATGACTATGAGCTCCTCTGTCTCCTCCACACCTCTGTGCCTCAAGTATCCAGACGATTCGTTTTTAGCATAGACACTGACTATAAGTACTATTTGTCAATTAAAATAAAAGTCCACAATTACATCATGTGAAAGGTATTTTTGGCCTTCAAGGAAGCAGTGTATTGACTCATCAGTATGGTCTGCTGGCCAAGTATAGCTTTATTTCTTACCCTTTAGTTAAAGTACTGAAAAGGCAAGTAGCCAACAGAAAGACAGGGAAAATACAGACTGACACAAACCTAGAAAGACAAGGTTGGCAGAAATCCACAGTATTTTTGGCTGTAAATGACTAGTGGCTTTCCTGGCTCGAACTCCTTCAACAACATTCAGGACACCCTGAGATTTGTTTCTTTTTAGGTCTTCTCTTAAATCTTCGTGTGGTTTTGGTGCCATCATAGGAAATGTTATACTACAGTTTCACACGTGCTTCCTAATTTTCTTTTTTTTTTTTTAATTGCCACACATTTCCCATAATTTTCGCTCCTAATAGTATTTTCCATTTGTTTTCCAGAGTACTAAGAACATAAGAGGTACTTTTCTGAAGGAAAGGATTTTCTGAAGGTTTATCACCTCACCAAATTAATTGCTAGGCTTTTTCTTTAGCCGTTTGACTGAACATAAATTGAACTAGGAGACTGCACCTAACCTGCCACCAAATTAATTAACATAGCAAGAAAATAAAGTGATGCTTGTAGATTGTGACCCAATACAATTCTGTCATTATACATAGAAACCATATCTTGAATTTTAAACATTCCCAGCTCCTATTAAGATTATAGAATCACATTTATTTTGGAACTATAAAACAAAATCACAACAGCCTATCTACGGTGAAGGAGAAGAGCTAATGGGAAGAATTCTTTATGTTTGGGAGCAAGGAACTAGTCCTTTAAAACATCATTCCTTAAATTAGACTTTCAATACAGATAACTTTAGTAGGTGCTAGAAATTAGGACAAATGACTTTCATATAGTTTTACTTCAATTTCTTCATATTACTGAGAGGTCTTCAAACTGGGGCAGAGTCAGATAAAATATCTCTCTCCTCTGAGATGGCTAATAATAGCAGTTTAAGGGATTTGTTTCTGAACCTCACTCACAGCCACCAGAAAAAGCGTTCTTTAAATATAATCTATTTTCTCATTCTCAGCTAAATGTGGGATCATATTAAGTGTCTTCCGCTCTTCCATACACTCCAAACAAACATGCTGCAGTTTCAGAATGGAAAGTTTTATTTGGTTGATCATACCATCTTATATTAACTATAAGGTTAATTCCTTTCAGCAAAAAACCTTGGAACTAAGTCTGGAGTTCCACCTACCTATGAGTCCAATTGTCTTTTTCCGTTCAAGCTATTTTCTTCTGTAATGGCGTACTTCTGCAAATGATAAAATAAATGAGAAATACAGTTTGTGGGCAGGTATAGTTTCCCACATGCATTTTCAAGTAGGCTATTAAATCACAAAATCTCAGCCTTCTCTGTAAAATATTTTTGGCATTACCAGAAAAGAGCAACACATGCTGTTGGCTTTTTAAAAGAAGTAGATTGTAGATTGCAAAACACTAAGGCCTGGTTTCCCAGGCAGTCAGCACCATAGAAACTTTTGCTCTGATTCAGCTTGACCAAGCCATTTGAATTCATGCTTAATTTATGTCATTTTAATCCTTTTCAAGTTGTCCTCAGAAGTGACTGACAGCCAATGCTTTCCAGTGCTCAGAGCCCTGGTGTCACTTTCTAAGCTCATACTCTCACATTGTCCCCTGAAATCCAGTCTGGAGGAGTGGCTTTAAGATATTGAAAGAACATGTCCCACTGTAAACTTCTTATACAATTGGGTTGACAGTGATTTTTATTTCCTGTATTTCATTCCTCATCCTGTGATGTGTGGAGTTACAGTGCAGTTTTGTCTGATGAAAAAGATTTAAGATACTGAATGCTCTTTTCACTGGAAATATAAGTATAAAGGGGAAAAGATGATGGATTGTTAATGCATTTGTTAAACTAGTCCTTCAGCTTACAAGTGCCCAGGAATGTGCTTTAATTTTATGGATATGAACAGTCCTCTTCAGCTTCTGTGGGATTCTTTATGGGCACAGAACAAAGCACATGAGCATGTGCAGTGTAGAGTCCCTAAGTACATACCGTGCTTTTTTAATATCCATTTCAATACAAAGATACTAGTTTTTTACCAGGGGGCTTCTTATTCCTCCCTCTATTAGAATTGAAATACATAACAAGATTTAAAAAAGACTAAAAGGGTTATTGATTTCTGGTATATACCAAAGTCTGCCTGGCTGAAAAATTTCAAGAAAATTAATCTTCGTGTCATACTATGTTTTATATCCTTGGCAGAATATTATTTTCAGCAGTAAATTACTGGATTGAAACAAGTTTTCTTTGGCACACAAAATAGAGAAAAATATTTCTAAGGGATCTACTTCTATATGAAAATAGTGTAAGTTCTGTTCCAATGTTTAAACAAATTACTGATATCAATTTCTTCAAATAATTCCTTAAAAAACTTTACCAAGCTACTCATAAGCCCATCAAAAATTTACAGTTATAATATTTTACTTGAGACATTTTCCTAGGCCTTAACTATAAAAAAGTAAATAAACAGTTCTGAACATTTACATGCTTTTGATGTGACCATCTGTCCTACTACCATTATATTTCAGTGTTTGATATTGAGTGTATCAAACAAACTTTTCCATCAAGTTTGATCTTGCAAAGATAATGGCAGTAGCAGCCTAGTTAATATCGCACAAAACAGTTCACATTCTAAATACTCCTATTCTAGCATGCACTACGAATTGTATTCAATTCTACAGTAAGCTATGAAGAGTACGGAAGCAAGTTATTTGAAAATGCATGGGTTTAAAAATACTAGACTTTTCATGTCTAAACCTACAGCACACATATCATCCATTGTGGCAATTGTCTCAGTGTGCAGAAGAGGCAGCAAGAAATTTAACTGTGAGGGATCCCTGGATAGGCCAATGAAACCCCTAAAAGGCACGCACAGTTTACAAATGAAAGGATCCATCACCCTCTCTGCCACAAATCTCCAAAGACTGCCGGACACACGTGACTTGCAGGAAATACCGACTTGTTGTTAGGACTTGTCACATAAATAAGCACAGGGAGATTGCAAGCTCTTCATCATTTGCTTCAGGCCTGCTACATCTCTTCCATTTCTCTGAGCTGCACCGCCAGAATATCACAAGAGATGGGACAAAAGATTGTTATGGATGTATGCTCTGTAACCCTAATGCTGGACATCAGCACTGTTGCCAGGGATGAATTTATTGAACATGCTAACTCAAAGAAGCTCTGTGCAGGTAACAGTTTATATTAACAGGAACAAGTGAGCCAGACCTGCACAGTCTCATGCATAATGCTGTTATATTTCTGGACTACTTTTATCTATGAACATCCTATTTTTACATATATGTTTTCAAGATGAGGCTATATACACACCAGATGATCTAAATGGCAAAAAAGGACAAGTTAAATTCAGGTACAGTTAAAATATTCTCTCTTAATTACTCCTTTGGTGTCATCATAACCACTGTAATTGGTGTTGTATTCACGAGCTACCAGAGAGCTTATAAACAGCTTGTGCTAAACTAGAGATTGAATGGCAGCTTAAATTCTGAGCTCTATTTCTCTGACAGGATGAGCTTGGGCAACGGTGTGCAGCCGTCACTCATGTCAAGAGGCAAGCCCTGTGTGCTCATCCCATATTCACCCTGAAAAGTAAGCCAATTTATTTGAACTATAGACATGAGAAAGGCTGGTTGGGTCAGCTTCTTAATAGCTTTTAAATATCAAGCGCTTTCTGTGGCTTCATATAGTAAATGATGCCAAAGTTTTCCAGGGAAAGAAGATTGCTCTCCATGTTATTTATTTTGAGAAAGAAATAATTAAGTTTGTCTCCATGGACTTTTGCAGCACAGTGGCCATGAAGTTTCCTCCTCTTACCTCTTTAGAAGTATGCATATATGGTGCAGGAGAGGGAAAATGGGAAAAGGAAAAAATAGGTTACCATTTCTTATCATTATTTTGATGTTTCCTTTCACTTCATAAATGTGCAAAGAAAATCTCTTGAAGTGGTGAGAAATACTTTTGCATATAAGCTCTCAAAAGCTCCTTGTAGCAATATACGGTCCCCCAAACCCAAACTTTTTAGCAGGCTATCTGAATTACTTCCTCACTTCATGCAAATTGTGGCTGAAATTAGAAATGACCTTCAGAGACGGCACTGCAAATGATAGTAAGAACATTTGCAATACAGTCTCTGGGTTTATGTTTCCAAAGGACCTTGTAAAATTCTTCACTTCCTTGCCTGTGCTGTTTTGGTGGCCAGCAAAGCAGAGGTCATTTTGTTTGTTTTACCCCTCTCATGACTTTCCTTTGCCAGACATGTGTCTGTAAGACACATCACAGTTCTTTAAAAACAAATTGTGTCATGTAGTAAAAAAAATTACTTTAAAAGCATTGTGTCAAAGGCTATTTCTGTTCCCAGCTGTTAAAATCGTAGCATGTCTTCGCTATTTTCTTTGCCTTTAGAAAGCTGCTGATCTTATATTAGCGAGTGAGCCTAACTTTACAATTGGAACAACTGATGAAATACAGTGAAATCGACAGTGATGATGTTAAAATAAACATTGTGCAGAAAAATAAATGTTACTATTTATGAAGCAGGAAAGGTCACAGGCTATAGAAAATAATGAATGCATTTATCTGAACCACTGTATCGCAGTCAAACTGAAAGCCCTCTGATCAGTGAGTCATCCCGTTGCAAACGTTTCTCTCTTACATCACTTATAATAGAAACTACTTTGTTGTCAGTGTACGAATCACCAAGGCAGGGCTATAGGACCCCATCGTGTAGCCCTTGCTCCCCTTTACTTCAAGTAGAGCCTTGTTTAATGATAAAAGTATTGCAGGAAGGAACTATATTTAAAACTCGGTGACTCATTCATCTTATGGCTTTTTTTGGACTCATTAGTGGGTCATATAACTATATATATTTCATTCACGTTCCCATTATACTTCCTACTTATAATTGTAGTTATTTTGCTCCAATTAATTGTCTTAATAGAATAGCAGTCTCTTACCCACTGTAAGCACTTTCCCCCTTTATTTTGTGGTCCATTCTTTGTGGTCCACCCTGTTTTTTGACAGAGTCTAACCTGAAATTTCCAGATAGTAGCATACCAGGTTACAGAAGCGTTTGGTGTTAGCTGCTTGGAGCTCCTGACTCATAAAGAAAGGTCTGGAGGAGAAGCATCAGGAACGGTACAGTTCTGTTGTAGTGTAACAAGTGAATTTTTATTTGCATAAAGGCCAAATAGCCTACTCTTACCAACTTAATTTGTTTCTTTCTGTACTTAAAATAGTCTTTCAGCAGTTAGAAGATTTCAAAAATCCTTTTGCTTTGCCGTTTCCATCCAGGAAAGAAATTACTCTCTCTTTTTTTTTTTTCTTTTTTTCTTTTCCCTTTTGAACAGATACAAAAACTTAAGATATGTTTCAATAACAAACACATCAGTTTATACAGAATCTTATCATGCCAAAACATCTTTATGCACAAGCATTAGCCATGAGATCAGCTCTGCTTTGAAAACAGTTTTTGTTAGCTACCGGGCTTTACAGAGATAGTAATGTTACCAGCGGAAGTGTTGGTGATTACGTCATATTTGTAATTCTAGAATTATAAAAGACACATATGGAGTGGAAGGCAGGAAAGGAAGAACATGTGACGGTGCTATACACTTATTTATAGAAATGGTAGTTAACCCAAAGTACCCAAACTGTCCATATCGCCAAGCTAGCTCCACACAGGATCCACATGCATCTGAGCATGGAAAACTGCAGTACCCAGTGGAATTAGATGCCTGGTGTTTTGTTCCTACACTTCCTAATAAAAATGGCAAAACATCTACATGTGATCCTTCAAAAGTCAGCATGCCCTCCCCCACCATCCTGAGGATTTCAGAGCCATTAGATGCCACTCTTACCACATGTTTAACCTAGAAAAGCTGGCTTTGGTCCTTTACCAGAAAAGTAGGAAACAATGATTTGACTTCTTTCTCCAACTAAAGCAATTTGAAAAGGTTGCTTAGGCACCTGGTCACTCTGGGGAATGTCTCGCTCTGTCTGGAGTAATGAGGAATGAGAGCACTTGAGTGCAACGCTGGGACCTGGATAACAAAGCTTGTTCCTCTTTACTCTGGAAAGGAACGAGTCAATCTAAGGATCTAAAGTACAGATCTAAGAGTCCAAAATAGCAGTAAAGCGCTTACATCCTTGGCCCACGCTGTAGAGAAAAGCAATAGAAACATTCATAGCAGATTAAAGATAACCAAGCCTCTGTTATGCATGAACAAAAGAAACAGCCAGTGACAAAGAACATCGAGAACATCCCCCTTCCAAGCTATTTAAAACAAGAAATTTCAAAGGCTGTTATCCCTTCCTGCTGTTTCCTTTCCTTGCCTTCCCACTGCCTCTACCCAACAGAATTCTACTATCCACAAGCATTTACTCAGCACAGAGCCAGGGCAGCCTAAGTCAATCTAAGGCCAGGCTGTGACAAAACCACTTTTCCTTTGCTCTGGACGTGTTTTCCTATTTTTGCCTTGCAAGGACACCAGGGTCACCACAAACCCCATCATAAAGTGACTCAGGGAGAGAAAAATAAATCACCATTGTCTGGGTAGCTTTGTACTGCCCCAAATTCTAACTTTTGAAAAATCATGTTGAAAAAAAGTTAGAACAACAGAGAAAAAAATCAGGAGCTTATGTTTCTTCTCAAAACTGGCCACTATTTTAAAAGGGTTCAATAACCCACCCAAAAGATAGCTTTGTGGCAAGGATCATTAAATGGGAACCTGTAACTGAGAACTTTGCTAGGAGGGCACAATTATAAATCTGTGAATGATTTTAACACCGTTAATTCCTTATTTGGGGTGCATGACTTTGCAGGTTTAATGCTTTTTTTTAAGTTCTTCTTTATGTGTGTAACCCACAGAATGATGATAGCCCTTTCAGAGCTTCATGCCATTTCTCCCGAGAGTCAGTATGAACAGCATGAAAGGCCGGATAAAACACGGGTGTTTAGAAAGCCTACAGTGGGACTTGGACGAAATTTAAAACTCCCACATTATAACCCTTAGTGTTTATAAGGCAACAAATCAGAGACTTTAGGGGCATTTGATTTTGATAACGCACAGTCCACGTGCCTTGAGTTGCACTCCTCCAGACACTCACGCTTGCAGCAACAGGGCTGTGAAACAATGGCTCAGGCAATACCTGGTCCTGAGGGGAATCCAGAAATAAGGGACATAAATCCTACTTGTGTTCAAGAGCACACTTCCAGGAAATAAATCCCAACTAAACAGAGGTGCCTCTCGGGAGTGCCTGAGGCAGTGATGTGAGACTTAACAGGTATCTGTGCAGGGAGCACTTCCCACCACTAACACTGGCATTTGTCTGCTGAAGATGTTGACCAAGCACTCTCAATTCAGTGTGTTGGCATGAGCTGGAAAACTTTTCCTACATACTCTGCTGAAGCAGCCCAAGAGCTGCATGTACGAGTCCTGATTTTACTCCAGAGCTGGGCATCTGGAAGTTGAATTCTGCAATATCCAGCTTTTAAGTCCTCTGACGCATACTGTGTTTTGTGCATGTCGCAACAGATAGAGCCAGACACATACAGGATATGTTTGGATGGCTCATAGGACGAAAACCTCTCCAGCTGCTTTATATCCTAAATACCTGGAGCACAAGACCTATAGTTACTGAAAGTTTATAGTTAAATTTAGAACTTCTTCTCCTCCCTCCAAAACAGGGCCTCATTAGTATTTTCACTATATAGATTTTTAAAACATCAGTCTGGAAATCAATTAGTCTAGTCAAGCTGTTGCCTTCCAATCCCCAGACTCCAGACCTAATTCTTTATGTCTTCTCCCCTTAGGTACATTATAACCCTGTGTGCTACTGGACTGAATTGTGCTGAATATGAAAATGCTGAGGCATTTGCACATTTTATTAACCACCTCTTAAAAGAAGTATAGTTAAGGTTTTATTTTTTGCATTAATTGTGACCTTCAGAAAGAAGCTGCTCTATTACTAATCTCCTGAAACATATGGTTTTCTTGTCAGGGGGCGGGGAGTGGGTGGGAAGAGGGACCTGATTTTTTTTCTTTCCGTTTTTGAGAGTATTAATGAACACTGCTGTATGATAACACAGGCAAAAGGGAAGGCTATTTGTTCCGTTTATATAGGATGCCAAATAACGCAGAAACACTAATGTCATTAATAGGCCTATATGCCATCTGTTGGAAGGTGCTTTTAGTTTTCATGATGGTCACAGCAGCATTACCAGCAATGCAGTAAGAATAGTTACCCAGTTAAACAATCTGGGCAGAAATGGTTCACAGAAAACTAGTAAGTGCGGAGTTGTTCTGCTTTTGGTTTTTTAATGAAAGTCTGATTGCAACAGGTGTGTGTGCAGCAACAAATTAGGAGACTGGCTCAATCCCTTTTAAATAGAATGATTTGATAGGAAATCAAGCAGCAGCAAGACATGATGATCTAATGGCAGCCAGGTTAGGTTTGGCATACGCTGCAATGTAAATCAGAACAGTAAAATCAGCTTTGGTTTTTTGTTTTTTTTTCCTTTAGGGCACATATCAAGTCTCATCATTAAGGTTTGTTGGTTGTCTGCTAAATTCAGAGCAGTGTTTCTCAAGGAACCAGGAAAGTGATCTGTTAAGTTTAAAAACCTTTCTGCCAGCTTGTTTATATACATGTGAATCAGCAAACCAAGAAAGAGAAGGCACTTGTTCAATACAGGAGACTAATGATAATGTATTGCAGCATACAATATTCTGAGGTCACTTAAATATTGCACTTTTCAAAAGAGTGTAAATGGTGCTGTTTTACTTATTTTAGCCTGCAGCGCAGTGTCTATTCTAAAGCTTGTATGCTTGCCCCTCGCTTTAAAGCTGAGCTCGTACTTCACGTTAAAGCTGACACAACCAGTACAAAATTAAAATGGACAGCCTGATCAACAACATTCCCCACCCACATCATGCAAATCAATCAACTAGAATGACAAGAAAAGTGCCCAACACTCCCTGAAGGCTCAATTCCATATCTTTCAAGCTTCAATTAAAGCAGCTTTCTTCAATGTTCCATCTCAAATTCAAATGACACAGAACTTGAAATGGGCTCCTGTTATACTTTAGGGAGTGGTAATTTTGAAAGAAACAAAATATGTTTTACGGAAAATTAGCATAGTGCCACATTGTTTCTCTTGTGCAGCTATCTTAAATATAGATACTGGGTTCATTTAAATATCCATTTAAATATGCTTTTCATGGTTAATTGCTAAATGTAAAACATTTGCAAATTTTAGACAAAGCAAACATTATTTGACACTTTTTTCCTATGAATCATATTTTTTTAGATTCAGAAAGATATATCCTGAAGTAGGGAAATACTGTTATAGGTGAGTGCAAGAAAAATATGTGTTATAACAACATGTCTCCCTTTCTCATAATTTAGAATAATTATGTATTGCTGGTAAGAGGAAATCATTGAGTGGCCACAATGAGGAGTAAAGGTAGACCAAGCCAAAAAGATAATTTGAGATATATACTTGTCAGTGACAGAAAGGCCATTATTCATGTTAATACATATTCACCATACTACTGATCAGATAATCAAAGTAGAGATAAAAAATATTACTCAATTTTCTATACATGTACGCACAGAGTAATTTCCCAGCAACATATTTAATTTACAGTGGTTCTGCTTACATTTAAATGGTTGAGTTGATTGTACTTTCACTGTTTCCCTTAGAAATAGATTTTTACAGTCTGGTATATTTTCACCGCTTAGGAGTGCAACATTGTAGATACACACCCAGTATCAATTTTTCCACATACCCTTCCACTCTGTTAAACTAGTATTTCATGATTCGTATTTCATGAACCAGTGCATAACATGACTTGCTTCATACCTGCCTGTAAGTAAATGTAGACATTTTTGACAATCTCAGCCCAAGTGTAGGAGGAGGATAACATCCATGAAGACTGTGCAAGCACACAAATTACTTGGGCCAGACAAGGTACTGCCTAACTGCTGAGCAATGTTCACTGCTGGTGTGTATACTCCCAGTCTGTATTGACTCGAACCAGTGTTTTGTGATAGTGCAAACATACCTTAAGTCACTTAGGGGTTTGGTTTTTTTTTTTGAAGTTCACTGTTGGTTTATGTCTTTAAAAGACTGAGACTTCAAAATACATCTCATGAACCTGAGACAATGACGACTGTTAGAACTTCAGTGTCTCTGGAAGTGGAGTGAAGCTTATGGTGTGCACACATATGCAGATCTATCTATAAGGCAGAGTGATCACAATGTCTACAGCTCACATTGCCAAACATTTTACTTATAAAGATCCAGTCTCAGTTACAACTGTGCCAAAATTTAATTATTTGGGATGAAGTTTCCCATCATGAGCTTCTGCCTCAGGCTGAACTGAGTTTAAGCGTAATTTAGCCTTTTCAAGAAGAGTTCGGATAAAGAATTGCTAACTAAAAACAAACACACAAAACTCCTCTTTGTAACTATCTATTGAGAAGTTTTATCATGTCCATGATTCTGACAGCAAGGAGTCTTTTGCTGACCTGAAGGAAATCCTCTTAAATCTGGCTGATTAACTTCTGAAAATCTCTGCATCTGCACATATACATATACACACACACGTATATATATTTACACAGTAGAGGCTTGCTGGGCTTGACAACACAAGCCTAAAGCATTTTCCTTCCACAGGTCATACAGACTACAGAAATGGGTAGATAAAGGCCTCAGGAAGTCTTTTTCTCTACTCCTCCCTAGTAAGGGATCAATCCCCAGATACAGGACATTTACTTAAGCTGCACTTAAAACATGCAGTGAAGGAGGTTCTGCCATTTGCCTAGGTAGCTTGGTTTATATCTAGAAAGATTTTTTCTAAGACATAATTGTAATCTTTGCTTTGAATGAAGCTGTTTGCACTTCATCCCAGCCACAGGGGACGTTGTACATGACTGAAGACAGTTGTCTTGTTGTCTTATGCCCATCCCTAGCCTGTCCAAATCCTTAACTTTTCCCCATTAGACTTGTTTGCTGAATCAGTTATTCATACTTCTTTCCCCTAGGTTGTCCAAAACTGGATACTAAGTGTAACAGAATCATTTTATGTCTCTCTTAAAATATGCTCTGTGCTTTACCTCCATTTAAGTCGCAGCCCAGCAGTGATCAGGACTTTTTCCTGCTAATCTTTCCCTGGCTACTAATGCTGAGAAAAGAAAGCCAGTCTAAGCTGTGAAATCAGACTGTGGTTTCATGAACTCGCTAAGGGAACGTAAGCTGGCTATGCTGCTCAAACAAGCAGTCTTCTCTTCTACTCCTTTTTACAGTGCTGCGCTTTTCCTAGTATCACCAAGCAAACCTAACTGGAGAACTTATCTACATTAAAAGTAACACTACCTATGGTTTTTTTCCTTTCCTAGCTTTAAGCAGTACCGGATCCTTGTCTAGGTAGCTGCACAAACTGCTATCAGAGATGTTTGCTACTGCAACAGCACTTCTGGGCGATGCTGAGGAAGTCACTCCAGCAGGACTTCTTCCCTCTTGAGTGCTTTCCTTGTCTGAGTAAACTGAAGAGAGGTTCAGGTTGTGATTTTTTTATTTAAAGAAGTGTTCAGAGATGTGACTAAACACAGAGGAACAGAGAGTTGAAAAGCTGTGTTCTAAATATCTTCAGCACAATAGGATGAGAGTAGCCATCCAGTTTGTAGGTGTTAATATGTGCAGTGAAGGCAGCTGTTGAGGCATGCAGTGAATGGGAAACAATCCTGCAAAAAATAGTGTGCTTATGTAATTACAGAAAATAATAATGCTTCTGCCATAAAGGTGAAATTACAGAGACAACCTTTATCCTGTTTTTTTTGGAGGGGAGTGGTGTTCTTTCTTTTTAATTTCAGGCTGTTATTTTCATAGAATTAGTATTTTGTCCACATTTTTTATTGTGTGATAGGAAAATGACTTAAAGGTAATGAATTTATATTTGTCTAATTCGGCACAGTTTTAAAAAATAGGTGATGTGTAGGAACATTCACATACAGAAGTGTTTTTGAAACATAGCTATTTTGTTATTAGCTGATGTCACATCTGGTGGGAGAGATCATCTATTGGTGGGAGAAATTCACTAGCGCTCCTATGGTATCCTGTCTGTAGCAATCATAGCTGTTATATTCCTTCTTCTCTTCCCTGCTCTTAATCAATATAGGATTCTCTGCCTTTCCATACAACCAAGGAATTCATAAAAGTGCTTTCCAAGAACAGAATTTTGGAGCTGTAAGTAACTCTGTGTAATAGAAAGCTGTTGTCTTTACCATTAAATCTGCAACTCCCAGTCAACAGAGTGGAGGATACTCTTCTTCATTGGTATGAGTGACAGCACCTGATACAACAGATAATAGTTTTAGCATATGGGAAGACTGGTTTTACATATTTCCTTCAAGGTCCAACAGTGTAATTTCTGATGTTGTAATGAAAGAGTTGTCTAGCTGCACAGCTTTTGCCCTACTGGAAACATAGGAATTGTACAACTAAATCAAATTCCTAATACACTCATATTTCATCTCTGGAAGTCATCAGGTGCTGACTATGATTAATTAGAGCATATTGGATATCATGTCACTAAATTAATCTTCCTATAGACTTACATGGGTCTATGTGCAGGGCAAGATGTAGGAACTTTTAATATGGGGAGCAGCATCTTAGCCTTTGGCCATGTGTTAACTTCATGTATCTGTTATGTAGCACATTTTACTGCATTCCCTCCAAAGAAAGAAGTGATGACCATCGCTTACAAAATACTTCGACTGTTTGGAAAATGCACAGCATCACTTTAAAGGAAGTTTAACTTCCTTCCATGGCACACAAAGTGTTAGAAGGGTCTAATCCTTACTCATTAAGGAGAGGTTCTGGTGGAAACACACTGAGCTAATGGGCTGGTCTAGGATGGCAATGCCAGTGCTTTTGTACAAACTCTATCATTCCAGAGTTAATATTCTCACACTCTGGAGGAATGTTACAGAGTTAACAAATGGACTCATTCCTACTTTGAGTCTCAGAACCAGTTAACTAGAATGAAGCCTGCCGACTTTGAATACTTCATTAGGATTTAAATGTGTGGAAGATTAATTCTATGCACCTTTTATAAATTAAGAGGGATTAGATTATTAGATGGCTTCTCCGTCAAGTCTTTTGGATAGATCGCTCTTCAGGGTAGGTATTAACGAACATATTTATGAGCGTAAGGCAGAACTGTCCAGAGGAATCTGCAGGAAATCTGAAAAACCCAGTGAATCAGCCATGCCGAGCAGCAGTGTGCATTGTCCCTGGTGGGAAAACATACGATATAGGTATGCTCCTCCCAGTACTCAAATTTAGATAGGCAGTACTGTATACACATGCACAAACTGGCTCCCATTCTCCTGCCTTCACTGCATCTGGAGTTGCTACCTTCAAATTACTTTACCCAAACTTGCCAGCAACCTGGTGTACTGCGGAATGGCTGACTAGACGAGCAGTACAGAGCAAGCACACTGCAAGAGCCAAGTTGCATTTTTGAAAGCTGTATCTCCACTGCAGGCGTACTTATACTATGCAATGCAGCACAGAGGTCCCTAACTTAAGTTTGGAAAGGGCAATTTTGGAATTTTCAGACAATATAGCCATGTCAAGGAATAGACTGATATGCTTTTCTCTGGTGCATCTCTGGTTTTCTCTGGAGCTGTGTCTGTTGCATGGAGCTTCTGGCACAGCAGTTCACTCCCTCCCCACTCCCACCTGTCATACGTGTTAACAGAGATGTCTGAGGACAGAGTCCAAAATAGACCAGGAAAATAACATCTGAGTTCCACATATTTTTGGAGAGTTTTTGTGCATGCTTTAACCTGGACTGTTTCATTGATCTCATTTACAGTAGCATTACCACAACTGTGCTATAAGGGCAGGAACAAGCATCTGGAAATTTCTTTAACTGGCTTTGCCACTGGAGAAAACATGCCACCGGATTGCTTTGCCATTGAAGTATTCTGCTTCAGTTAATTAGCCCTGCTGAAAGTCTCAGTTAATTAGCATGGGTGTAGAGTTGCTCTGACACAGTTATACAGCTTGCAAGACCTGAGCTAATCCCTCCGCACGGTGCTGCAGAGTACCCTGTAAGAAGCAGGGAAACGAAAGGGAAGCGGGGGGCACGGCACACCTCCCCGTGCCTTCTGGGGACCTCAGCCCCCGGCCTTGCTGGCAGCCAGACCTGTCCACCTCCCATCAGGAGCCCTAAGCGGCTGGGATGTGCTGTAAACTGCTTTCTTTGATGATACTTCGCATCTTTCTGCATTTGCCTCATTACTAACCCAGGCGATAATGCATATAGGCACCAAGTTCCTCCTTTCCTCACACAGTGTGTCGGCCAGCCTGGGCCTCAAGCGGCTGAGGCAGGCCTCGCCAATCTCTTGCTAACCTCTGAAGCAGCGCCCTAGAACTCCTACCTGCCCCGCAGCCAGGCGGTGCAGCCCGCAGGCCGGGCGGCTCCGGGGGCAGACCCTGCCCTCCCCTCCCGCTGGGGCAGGGACCCGTGAAGGACCGGAGCCATCATGGCGGCCGCCCGGGTACCCCCGCCGTGCGCGGACAGGCGCCCGCAAGGCAGCCCCCGCCAGGACGCATGCGCGCAGGGGTATGCGGGAACAGCTCCCCCCCCCGGGGTGGCTTCGCACCCATTTCCCCCTTCCGGAAGAGGCGGAAAGTGCCGAAAGAATCCGAGCGGAGCCGAAGCGAAGTTGTTGA
>VYXH01009041.1:551920-609492 GCA_013397275.1 Burhinus bistriatus
TGCCGGCGGGGGGCGGGCGGCTCGGGGCGCCCCGGGGCGCGGCGCTCCTCCGTTTTCTGTTCCCCTCCGCGCTTTCCGTTTTCAGCGGGGTGTGAGGGCTCGGCAGGTGGGCACCGTCGGGTCCCCGGGGTGAGGTGAACGGGCGAAGGTCCCGTCCCGTCTCCGCTCGCTCCTTTGCTGACTCTTCGCATGGGGCTGGCTTGGCCCTTTCCCTCCTCCGACCTTTTCTTCCCCCAAATCGCTGGCGGAGCACCTCGCCTGAGAGTTTTTTCCGAGCCCGTCAGAGCACCGAGTGCCTCAGGCGGGTTAGGAGAGGAGCGCTGCCGGCCCTGCCCCTGCCCGGGCGGAGGGACAGACGGACGGAGGGACGGCTGCTCGGCACGGGTGTGCCAAAGGATCAAAACTGAAAGCCCAAAGACGAGTAGTTTGTGGTGCTGTGTCCGGACTTACCTCACCTCAAAGGGTGCCGGATCTCCACAGCGGTTACTTTCAGAATTTTGGGTGCAGACTTACAGTATGGAGATAAAGTAACCTCCGATACATAATATATCCATATCTGTAATATATCTAGCATGTATTTAACATATAAATATATATAAAGTGTGAAAACGAGTCACCTTGTAGGTGTTGTGAAACAGATGCAACGACAGTAAAAGATGATATTTCTTTTAATATTAAATTTCCCATTCATCTTGCAGCATTTCTCATTTCCTCTCTTACTGAGATTATCTGAAGTCATTAGTCTCTCCTCCTGTTGCACCTCGCTCTCCTCTCTTTCGATGATCTAGGGTTTTTTTGGTTTTCCCTGCTGGGATGGTTGCTTCCCTTGTGGCTGTAGAGCTTGTCATACAAATTTCTCCAGCTCTAATAGAAATTGGAACAAATTAGTGCTTTGATAATATTAAATACTGGTACTGCTTCTTTGATCATCCAAAACTGTCTTTTTGGTAGAAATATATATATTACTGAAGTACTAATTTTGCACAATATTGCATAGAAAAATTATTTAGAAAAAGTAAATTTAGATGTGTAGAATACTTACTTAGTTTGGGAGGCGAGTTGCGCTTTCACTTTTTTTTTTTTTAATTTATTTGAAACTAATCTGTAGCAGAAACAAATTGTCCCTATTACCTGAGCGGTTTTGGTTATAAAGGAAACCGTTAACAACCAGGAATGTGGGGAAGAAAAGTCTGCTTAATTACCATATCTGGAAAAACTTGCTAATGAAATAAAAATGCAAAATTTTTTGATGCTGACATTCTCTGGCACTGTCTTGTGGCAAAAATGGCTTGATGGGTTGGTGACAAATGTCTTAATATGTCTCTGTTTTTAAGTTCATAAGAAAAATGTAATATTCCACATATTTCTAAGTACACTTAACAAACCAGCTCATTTGTAGAACCAGCTTGTGTTGATAAGATTATTTTGTTTTATTAAACACTCTAATATGGCTGGCAGTAGATTTCTGGAAAAACATTTGTCATCGCTCTCTGTGGTTTAATAGTGTTCCTTATGTGTCCATTACCACCTTTTTGGTACATTCTAAGACTGGGACAGTCAGCTCATGATTGCAGGACAGAAATTTTGGGTAATATCTCATTGACATGTTGTACAGTACAATACTTAACTTTTTACCTGTATGTCTCCGAAATACTTTTAGTACAAACTAAGACTATAATAAGACTATAGTTAAGTGAACTTTGTAATTTAATAGCATATCCAGAAAGCTCTGTCATTGCTTCTTAATTTATCAATTTGTATTATTGGTGTAATATGCTTAATGCAGAAGATGATAATGAAAAAGCAAGTGTGGTAGTAACATCACCTTCTTGCATACGTTCATGACTTGTCATGTGATAAGTCTTGTTTTCATCCACTCTAGTGGTCAAAAATAGCAACTAATTTCTAAAGATCTCCTGTGTTTTTTTTTTTAATAGTCAATATTGTAATAGAGGCAGTTGTCCATACAGTTGTCTCAGGGGAGACCGTATCGCTCTCTACAACTACCTGAAAGGAGGTTCTAGCGAGGTGGGTGTAGGTCTCTTCTCCCAAATAACAAGCGATAGGACGACAGGAAACAGTCTCAAGTTGCACCAGGGGAGGTTTAGATTGGATATGAGGAAAAATTTCTTCACCAAAAGGGTTATCAAGCACTGGAACAGGCTGCCCAGGGAAGTGATTGAGTCACCATCCCTGGAGCTATTTAAAAGATGTGTAGATGTGGTGCTTCAGGACATGGTTTAGTGTTGAACTTAGCAGTGTTAGGTTAACGGTTGGACTCGATGGCCTTAAGGGTCTTTTCCAACCTGAACGATTCTATGATTCTATACATTTCTAAGCTGTGACCTACTTTTTGTACTGATGGGTAAATAATAGCTTTGCATAGACACTGAAAGAGTAACCTTACATAGACGCAGCACTGAAAGTGGTGTGTGTACAGATGCCATTAGTGTTCTAAGTTCTCCAAGATGGACAAAATGCAGGCACAGTGTTCACAAATAATATTTGCCGTGCTGGCATCTATACATAGGGCTATTTGTTCATTACAAATTGAGCAGTTAAAAGTAAGCTGAAGCTTAATGGTGAAGACAACCATTGTCACCAACTGTATTATTTTAAATATGGTAAATGTGCATTGTTAGTTTTGTAGGAACCTTGTGGCATGTTTTTTTAATGCAAAGAAATTCCATAAGCTTTATAATCATGAAGCTGAGAATGATTGCTGTCAGAAGCAACAGTGTGTGGTCATCTACTGAAAAGCTTACACTCAAGTGGAAAAGTGAGTTGCTTTCCTAGAACTACAGCTTTGGGTATGCTAAGCAAAAATAATTTATTTTAATTCCTCCTCATATTAGTTGGTGTTAGTTTGTAGCATTGGTTTCTCTTATCTTAGAGCTGCCTATGTGTAGCAGTACAATGTGTATTTTGTTCTATGATGTGAAGTGCACAAGGTCAGTTGACAAGGGGGATTTGGCACAATGTTGATGAGCACTAGCCGCATCCAGCTTGCAGGTGTCTGGCTTGTGGTGAGGATCCATAGCTCTGACATTTCAGCCCCTGCCGGGAGCATTGAATAACTTGAGCTAGAACATGGGACGGCTGTCACTTGAGTAGGAAGCCACCCAAATCAATCAACAGATAATTCTGAACTGGGGTTGTCTCTTAAGCCTGCAGAAAACGCAGAGTTTAGGCAACTTAGTGCAGGCTACGTGGAAGTGTCAGTATTGGCGAGAAACACTCTGCCTGCAGTTTTGTTTTGGAGTTGGATGATTTTCGTGAGCTATAGTGTTTTCTCGTTATCAAGGCCTAAAAATCAGAAGGTGTGTATAGTCTTACCTCATGACAAGTGTGAATTAATGGAAGGTAAGTTGTTCTTCTGTTGGGGTGTTTACTGAGGGGAAGGAGCAGGCGCAGAGGCAGTTGGAACGGAGTAACAGATGTGCTGCAAGTTCCATCCTGACTTACCTTGAGATAATTTATTCTAATCTCCCCATACCCTAAGATACCATTGCCTTCATATCAGCATGTATTGAACCTTACTGAGTTCTTATTTCTATTATTAGCATCGTAATATGAAACTTAGTCATGTGTCCTATATAGGACTTTATATTCCTTTTCTTTCTTCTTTTCATATCCCTGCACAGAAAATACTCATGAAATGCTAGGAAATCAGATCATATAGAAATAATTTTCCAATAGTTTGCCTTACAAACCTTTTTTTGTTCTTAATTTTTCCTCCTGTTGGCAAACTGCATTCAAAGTCTTGAAGAGCCTTCTCCCTAAGGAAAATGCTGATGCTTCCTTACATAATTCAGTCACTTGAGCTGTGCTGAAATCACCGTGATGCTGAAGTCTGGTCATGCCTATCTGCTAGATTTTATATTTTTAAATTTCTAAACATTGCACACGAGTAATGGCAGCGAAGGGTTCCAATTTGCTGGGCCAGGAAAGTTCAACAGAAACTTCAAAACCTCATAGGTGCTTGGTGCACTGCTGTACTGTTGTTCATCTGGCGAGTCTCACGGGCTCTTGGCTTGCAAGTTGGAGAAGTCCAAGCAAAATCTGGGCTCTGGGCATACATTTGGAATACAGATTCTCCATCTGGCACTCCTCAGTAAGATGTGAGGTATTTTTAAATCGGTTTCCGGAAAAAAAGTTGGAGAAGATACAGGCAGAAATGTATCCGCCTTTTCACAGTTCTGAGAGTTCCTCCGGCTTTGGCTGGCACACTTCCATGGTTTGAGGGCCTTCTCTTCTCATGTGGCCCTGCTATCTCATCTCAGCACGTGTCTTCGTCCAATAACAACACCTCTCCTTTTAATAAACGCAGTTGTTCTGTCCAAGAATCCTCACCATTGATTTCACAGGAGAGCGTGTCACTGCATAAGGGATGTGGTGGGTCTCTGCAGGCTGTAGACCCTTAGTCTGAAGCCAGCACATTATCCTAATTACCTCTGTTTGAAATGAAACTTATTGGGATTGGGCTAATCTGATTGATTTCTGTGACTAGGTTTCCCCTGTTAAACTTCTGCAAATCTCTCTTCAATATGAAGGTTAAAGAACAGTAGACGAGTAATGCAGTTTTACAGACAAAATGGAAATGACAAGAAACAGTGAAGCTTGCACATGGTACAGGCATATGTTAATCTGCTATATTGGCTATAATTTCATCAGTTCCCTCTCTTAGCAAGTTTAGGTTTCATACAACCAGTTACAGCAGTGTATGTTGAGGAGAGAGAGAGTGTTCCAGGCTTTGAAGTATGACTAAAAGCCCTGATGAGGAAACTGGTTTTTTCAGAATCTGGAATTGAGAGGAGCTCTTTAAGCTAAGAGATCATAATCCCTTTTCTACCAGAAGGAATTTGGGGCTTTTTGAAAGGTGTTGCTTTGCCAAAAGTGAAACAGATACTTTTCCTTGCATCACAGAGTAGAAATACAGCCACAGTAGTGTGTTGCGTGCTTGCTTGTATGGACTAATTCAGTATGTTTCAAGAGGTAATATACTAACCCTTGTCATGGCCGCCTACTTTTTATCATCTTTATCAACAACCAGCTTTTTATCTTCCTAATTCAACCTAGTGGCCTGTGTGCTCTGAAGCTGGTTAGATAATTATGCTTAATCAATACTGTACAGTATTAAGGTAGTAACTTACCAGTCATAGGGATCTCTCGTTTTTCTTTTTGGAACTTCCCCACTAAGATTGCTTATAGAAAACACTGTAGATATGTGTTATCATAGTGGGCAGTAAAGTTTTACAAGGGGTTAGAGAGATTTTTCATCATTCATGGTGAAAACAAAATCAATATATTTTTATGTTCTCTGCAAGAAGAAGAAAACTGGATGTACAGAAAGTGATTCTAACTCTACTTTGCTCTTCTGTTGTAATATAACGCAAAACTAATTACATACTTTTACTTTAAGTTCACATAGGCTTTCAATCAAGCTACAAGGTTTAATTGCTGAAATGGTAAGGTGGACAATACTGAAGTGTGCTTCACTTCTATTTTTTTAATCTTCTGAAAGAGAAGAAATGGTAAGATTGGTGTGAAGTCATAAATTGCTTCAACCTGTGTAGCTGGCAAATGCAGGTCCAATGGTTTGGTAGCAGCTTTAATTTTAGTGATTCTGACATGCCAGCAGTACTAACCAAGGCTGTATGCCTCAGTGATATGTTTTTAAATATCATGTAAAACATAACATGCACAAAGTAAAGCTTCCTTTTCATTTTATTTTTTTTATATCAAGAAACAAAAATCTCCATAAGTCATTTATTATTTATGCTATTAACCAGATTATTTTTTTTTAACCTAAACAAGACTTTAAAAAATAGCTTTGGGAAAAGAGCAGTTGTAACCAACTGAAATCAACAGTAAAATATTTCAGTACTAAGTCAAATGCTGTTTTGTTTGTGCTTTAAAGTACCCAAGTAGTTAACAATTTGACATCTTGTTCGTTGATTTCCCACTGTCTTCTCCCTCCACCCCCAGACAGATTTTAATCTGGTGTGTGTAGTGTTATGGAAAGCAAGCGGTTCATAACACCAAACTGTGATGAGTAACCATGGCTATTTCCCTAGCAAGTTATGTGATACAGTTATGCTCTGTGGAATGACGCATTTTATGAATCAAAGCTGGGAGCCTGAGCTGTGACTTGTATAAGTGTGGATTTTTGTACTGTAGTGTTGTTCTTGTGTTGTTTTGCCTACACTTGTGTGAATATGGATCCTGTTGTTCAACATGAGGCATCTCCCAGGGATTGGCCCCGAGTGTGCAGAGGTCTCCTCTCTCCTCTTTCACTGAGTTTTTGCAGTTTCTTTTAAAGCTCAATATTGGATGTATATGCTGTTGGCTTCTATTGCTACATCTGTATCAGTATAAAATGCTTTTCATAATTTTGGTGATTTTTCTGGTTTTTGCTATCCTTACATAGATGGGAAAGGGCTTACACTTCTTGAACTCTAGTGGTACAGGTAGAGGCACAGCTTTTGGTTGTAGGGAAACTTGGAGACGTACCTCAAGTTAAGCGCATGCAAGGATTTTTTGATTGCTGTGATTGGTTCAGTGCTAGTGGTTTGTCTAGAAGAGGGTAACTTCTTGAATGTGTTGCTGTTGTTCTAAATAACACATTAAAAAACTGTAGTCTAGATACAGCAGGTTGTACTTTGATCAAGTTGAAGATCAGCTAGCACATGCTAAAGTACAGCTTGCCTTATCTTCATGTTGTTATTTCAGAATGTGTTAGTCCATGTTTACTATAGGAAAGAAAGGCGTCTGAGCAACCTAGTGAGCACAAGTTGTCCTGATTGACTTTCAGTGGTTGTTATAGGATGGGACAGTTTCTAGTTTTTGCACATACTTCTAGCCATATATATACCTCTGTAAAGATTTATTAAAGCACCTTGGAAACTAGTTTAAAAAATTTTGGCTGACATCCTGGCCTACAGTGTGGATTAACTCCATGGTTATGGTATAATTCAAACTTTTATCATATCCCTGGCTTCTTATTTTTGGGTCCAGTATGTCAATGGGTTTTGTTAATTATCAGAAGGCTTTAAGGAGATCGAGTTCACATGGTGCTCTCTAGGCTACTGTTGTTTGATTAAGATTTCCATCCTTGCATATGCCTAATTCAATTTTAAATCTTGATTCTCTCAATTAATTTATCGATCAATGTAATTGTTCATTAGAACTGTCCTTTGTTAACTTGAATGTTATGTAAAGCCCAGCTGCAACTTCAGTTTCTGTTCTGCCCATTACTACTTCCAACTATGGCTTTCTCAGATGCCTGGTGAAAATAGTGTCACAGATTTTGCTTGATGGAAACTCATAGGTGAACTTTAGTTTGGGTAGAGCATAAACCACTCTCAAAATCATCTCGTGCATTATTCTGTTATGGATTAGTTTGAAAACAGATAGTGTCTTTTGGGAATCTTTTTACAGAAAGATACTATTTTATTAGGGATCATAAACTTTTTTCCCCTTCAAAACATGTTTCTTTAAACATAATTTGTTTTGCATGACATCTGGAAAAGTTACTAAGAATTTAGTCATGTGTGAGTTTGAATACCTAGTTAAGAACTTAAACTGTCCATGTATTTAATAAACTGTGTTGTTCTACCATTTTTTAAAATTATTTCAGGCTAGTCATCGAGGTGGGCATCATTTGATGGCCGTTTGTTATGATTTTGAAAGCTAGTGATATAATTACAATTTTTTTTTTTTCCACAATATATAATTGTGGGGAACAGTCTTGGGGAGGGGATCAATACTTCCCATTTTAATCTGAAAGTAATAAGTAATTTGAAGTGTCACTGAGAAAATTCACATTTGTAAATATTGGGCAACTCTTCATCTGTGAAGATACTTGTGATACTGTACTTCATGTATATTAAATTAACAGTAGCTTTTAATAAGACTGCACGCAGGTGCTTTTTTTATATTTGCAGCCATGTGGAGCTTTTTTCTATTAAAACCCAAAAAACCTTCAGCGACTGATTCTTCCTGCTTTCAGATTTGTTTGACTTCAGCAACACAGTTGTTCTTTGAAGTAGTTGCCAGAAAATTTCATAAGCTAAGGGAAAGTCTGTGGGACCGTGCCAGTTCAGGGTGCGCTACTGATGTGGCAAGAGACTAAAAATCCCTGACTGATTTCAGAACTCCCCAGCAATACTCTTGTAGTAAAGCAGCTGTCTTAATTTTAGCTCTCTGTTCATTAAATTCCGTGGATTTTAAGTTCATTCTCCAGCTTTGGTTATATACGTTTCCTATTCATATTGAAAATGCACACCTGGAGAAAAAGATATCTATCTGAAGGAAGCTAGTGGTTTGGCACCTGGGAGCTGATAAGGCTCCAGGATTAAGGGGAACACAGTGGGTTTTTTTGGTAACTAGGAAGTGATTCAGTGTTTAATAATGGGAAAGATTGTATTTTCTTTTGTCTGATGCCTTTTCTGAGCAGATATGACTTTATTATTTTTCAGATAAATATTTAAACTTTTAATTCTGTCCTGATATGTGGTACCTTTGGTCAAAGGTACCAAATAACTGATGGAGCATGTGAGCATGCTGTTACTATTCAATTACGAAGCATTTAATTGACTAACAACATTCTGCTTCTACCCAATGCACTGTATGTATCAGGTAGTATCTCTCTGGAATGAACTTTTCATGATAGCATGGGCTTTTCTGGCACATTATTACGCAATAATTCACCACCATAATGTTACCTCCCACCCCAACAGACCATTTACGAATATGCAGGTGCATTTGGTATAGGACCTTTGATATCTTGTTGTAGTGAAACTATCTATACGCTTAATAGTAAGGGAGGGGTACGTGTTGTGATGTTACCCTTTTGACACAAGCTTCACGTATTTTATAAACGCTGAAGCACGAATAGAGTGCTTTGAATACTTTTTTTCCCCCCATTTCCTTAGAGATTTAATTCCTTGTCAATATATTACGTAATGTGAAGGTGAATTTACGCTAACTCCGTAGGTAAAGGTGGGAGACTTTGGTTTTTCTTTTCTATCTATCGAAGTGTTTCACTGAGCATTCTAGGAAGACGTTTGTGGCCTCTTTCCAAGGCTTACTTGTTTTGTTACCCGAGTGTAGAGCAAAACTACTAGAAGACCTGCTGTAGGTTTTCACTGTGGTCTGGCTGCTGAAACATGTTCCTGCCTCTCTCATTGGGGGGGTTTTGTGTTGGTTTTTTTGTGGGTTTTTTTTTACTTTTATTAATTATGAAATTCTTGCATTTTTATGTGGTGGAAGTACTACATTTTGTTCTGTGATGTAAAATTAGTTATTTTGCCTTATCAATATGAACAGAGGATCATCATTACAGAGTTGTTTAAAATCTGTGGTAAATTGGTAAACTCTGTTTATGACACCTTAATTTATATTGAGCTGAGTACATTGGCTTCAGATCCTGAGACAGAGGTACATATGGTTTTGCAGTAAGTGTCACGTATTCAACTATACGTGGTTTCTAAACAGATATATCTGACTTGTGGGCAATCAAAGGTTTTGTGGCAACCAAACAGCATGATTCAGTGGAACGTGAAGCTGGGTATATTCAGAATAGACTTAGTAATAAAGGTAATTCATCACTAGAATAACTTGCTGTTATTTGTGTTGAATTCTTGATTCTGAAAACATGATAAAAATCATGTTTGTTAAAAAAAAAAAAAAAAAATTCCCTTGAAGCAAAACGATTGTAGAGGGCTTGTGATCTTTTTGTATAGGAAACCAAGCTTACTCATAATGTGTTACCCATTTTCCTTAGATTGTGAAGGAGGACTGACCCTTTATTAAACGGAGTTTTGATAGATAACATACTTTTCCAATAGCACCTGCTGAGAATAATTAACGGATTGAGCTGCAGTCTTAACAAGTGAGCCTCTAGAATCTGATGTACTGGGATCTAAAGTTAGCTCTGTCGTGGGGTACTCTGGAGAGCAAGAGATTTTGTTACTATTGTCAGTTACAAACTCTGTTACTCGTTAACCAGTGCGTGCTATGTTTGACTGGTTTGGAGTAGTGTCATGTTGTGTGCTAGGGTCATCTGTGTTTGTTTTTTGCTAATTACCCAGGAAGTAAATCTTTCCCAGTATAAGAGAACTGGTTTAAAATTTCTCTTTGGATGTCAAAGCAAGCAGCCAAAGGCAAATACAAGCTATGTTAAGCTGGTATGAAGATAACAAATCTGCATGTTCCTAAGTCTGCCGAGCGCCCAACACTAGCTTTTTTTTATCACCTGATTTACCAAAGACAAAAGTAGCTTTTTTTTTTTGTCCCCTGTTTTTCTCTCTGCCTCCCACCCCCCAAACATTTGTAAACAGAAGACATTAACTGAAACACCAAACTTGGTTTCATCCCCTCCACTGCTTAATTAAGATTACTTCTAAGCCCAAGATAACGTGCTTCTGCTTATAACTTTCTCTACAAAAGTAGACTGTTGGCCAGATGTTACAGAAGCTCTGAGGAAAGTGTTCCTGTGGGTGTCACCTCGATTGTGTGGATGGTCTCAGCCCTGGGTCAGTCCTGTGCGTATCGATGGTCCTCAGCTGCCAGGTGCACGGAGCCAGAATGTTGTAATGACCTTTCTTGGTTAGAGATGGCTTGTGTCGTTCACTGAAGCTCATTTGCTTTTCATTCTGGCAGTGAGGAGAAAAACTGGCTTTACAACCATTTGCTCTGCGTTATAAGGCAAAGTTGAACTCTTAACATGGGTAATAAAAAAAGCCTGTTTTACTGGATTGATTAGACGGCAGCTTCAAGGCGATCGGCGAATGTGCCTCTCACCAGCAGATAAGGTCAGACAGCGTGACAAGCCTGGTTTTATCCGTCTCCTTCCTTTCCATCCGTTGAGATACCTTTTGGCAGTTGATGCATGATGAGTAAGCAAGGTGAAAGTTTGTTTCTTTAGTACTTTTAACTTTGATGTCCTGTCAGGTGACCTAAAACAACGTTGGATCAAATGAACGTTCAACTCCTGAGTCTGTTTTATTGTCTAAAGAGCATACTGGGTCTCTGCCCCTACTCCAGTAACGTCCGACTCTGTTGTGTAGTTTTAACACATTTTATTAAAAAAAAAAAAAAATTGAGATGTCTTAAAGACATTAGGTTGTGAACTATATTAAAAGTTAGTGCCTGCACTGAGGGTGGGGCTTCAGTGTGAGGCTCAGCAGGTGTATATATTGTTTTTCCCACGGAGTAATGAGTGAGCAGCTGCTTGACTTGGGTTCAACCACTACCTATGTTGTCTCACTCTACTTCCTGTAATTAGTGGTTGGGCAAGACAAGAGAGGGGACTGGTGGTAGGGAAACATATGTGCGACTTGAAGGCTTGGGGTCTGGGAGCAGAAGAGAGGAAGAGCTCAGTCTGGGAGAGGTGGCAGCCTAGGATCTAAAGGGATGACCGTAGTAGTACGTACATGATCAGAGGCATCCTGGCATGCCTGTGTGACTCAGTAGGACACTGAATGGTGACAGAGGTAGCCACCAAAAGGGATAACTGATATATTAACAAATTATTCAAGAATAAATAAATAACTTGAGCAGTTACATTTATCATAAACTAGTTAGTTGAAATAAATACTCTGCAGACATTAACTTCTAAGGCCTGTCGGTTCCTGCTGCATCGCTAATGTTTAGACATGACAGTTGTCTAGTGTTGGATAATTTCTTCAAATACAGAGATTTCAGTATTCCCTTCATACTTAGACTGTGTAATTGGACAATGTAATACGTTAGGTTAGTGTGGTGAAATTTGAGGATGAAATTGTTAGTGTACTAAACTACCTGTTTATTGTTTCTTTTATTTGGAGGGGTTTTGTGTTGTTTTGTTTGTTTGTGGTTTTTTTTTGTTTGTTTTAAATTAGATGCCTCAATATAAGGGAAAAAAATTCTTTATCTTGAGAACTATTAAACCCTGGAATAGGTTGCCTAGAGAAGTGGAGTCTTTCTTGCCGGAAATATCCATGGTTTGATGTGATGGGACCTTGGAAAATCTATTTTAAAGCCCTGCTTTCAAGAACAGTTAGACCAGATGATATCCAGAGTTCCCTTCCAACCTAGATTTTTCTATGATTCTGTGATCTAGGTCATATATAGCCATGTTTTTCAAAAATATTGGTGATAACTTAAGGAAAACAACATTAATTTTGTTAAAATAATAAATTATTTTTTTTCTGGTGAAAATAAATGTGGGAAATAAGTTAGTCCACCAATGCAAAACTTTATCACCGCACAATGATACCCTTATTAAGGGAGCTGACACTGTTGTTCTGTATTAGAGAAATAGCTATAATACTGATAGTCAGTTATTTTTATTTATATGAGAGAAGAGTCTAAAATGAGGAAAGAGCTCTCAGTCAGGTTGCCTGCTATAGGATTTTGCTTGATGTACACCATGCTGTTAGAGTTGTGTTTAAAAACCTAGTTTCAAATATAATCAGAATCATTTGACTAGTAGTACCAAATACCTTTTTTTAATTTATTATTGGTTATATGTAAATGATGAATGCCTGAATGAAGACAATTTTATGGCTCTGTGTGTGTATATATATAAAAACACATAATAAACATTGATATAATTGTTCCAGAACAAATTGAGCATGTTAAGACAAACTTCTAAATAGGGAGATACATATGTTTCAAGGTAGACAAATCCTGGGTTTTGATTTTTTTTCTTCACACCCCCGCCCCCCAAAATGGCCAGCTGTAGTGGTTGGGCTTTCTGCAGCAAGTCTTTTTGGTTTTGTCCCAGCAGTTCATTGTAGAAATCATTCAAAAGTTGATGTACTCTTTTGACATTCCCTGTAACAGCATGCTAACTAGCCTTTCAAATTGTGCCAAGAAAATCTGCTGTACTGGCTCAGGAAATAATCTGAAGATCTGTGTTAGCATGATGATGTCTGTGTATATAATACATGAAATGTGTACAACACAGCAGAAAACCTGAAAATTTAGATCTGACTTTCAGAATTGAACTTAAGTGTCTCTTACGGGAGATAACAAAGTCCTGGAAGCTGCTTCATGTGAAAATATACTTAAATATGCAAAACCTTGTGTGTTAACCTGTGACTGACTTGCATGCAAAATTAAGTCTAGGGACTACTTGGCTTAGTTATGATTTGGGTTGAGTTTCTCTAGCAACTTTTGGATACTGTTTGACATGCTTACCTTTGCAATCAAACCCGTATACATACACATGGCTGTGCTTTATAGTGCTGTTTTATAATGACTCTTCCTCCCTTACCTCTGAATTTGGCTGTTACTCTTAGACTCACTCTCTTTTTTTTCTTTTTTCCTTTTTTTTTTTTTTTTTTTTTTTTTTTTTTTTTTTTTTTTTAAAGGGGAAACCACAGCAGTTGTCTTGGCTAGTAAAAGCATTTCAGCAGGGGGAAAAAAAAAAGTAACAAGGACAGCATTTCTCTTAAGTAAAAACTTCCTATTTTTTTATCTCCTGTGTTGCTGCTGTTGATTTATTATTTGTTTTTCTTTTATTGTTTGATACCTTTTTCTTTGCATTTAGATCAACCATGCCTTTTTTTTTTCCTGGCACCTAGCCACTTTAGGGCCTGTTCATAGAATCACTGACTGACAGAATGATTTGGGTTGGAAGGGNGGGACAGAAACACCTTCCTCAACCTGTGGGCCATGCTTCTTTTGATGCAGCCCGGGATGCGGTTGGCCTTCTGGGCTGTGAGCCCACATTGCCAGGTCACGTTGAGCTTGAAGTGGGCAGCAAGGTGTTTCCATTGTGGTTGCCTGTGAGAAGAGATTTTCATTGCAAATGTTTCTTACTCCTTCCTGACTCCTTAGCATAACTGCAGCCATTACAGACAGTGTTCAAACATATTGTGCCCGTTCAGGCACTGGCATGCTGTCCCCTTTATGTATTGATAGCTAGATTCATAATTAACTACTGTTTGCACCATTACAAGTACAATAACTTAGGTGACAGCTTGTCTTGGCAGAGCAGGGAAGGAAGGAAAAGTTCCTCAAATGGACTAGACCTAAAATAAAGAAGGTGGTGGTTTTAAATGCTGGCTCCTGGCAATGAGTCTGTTTTCTCCAGACAGGGAGCCCACGGGATTCTCCTGGGGCTTGTTCTCAGCGATGGGGCCACGAACCCCCTGCATTAGCACACTTCGCAGGTGCTCTGGAAGCACCATCCATCTTTTGGCATTGTTTGTGAACCTGCTTCTTGTGCTCTGGTGGGGAATTATGGCCGTGTGGTTAATGAGTTGCTCGAACCTCTGTGTTGGGTTTTAGCGGCAGCAGCATGGTGTGGGATGACGGCATCGGACTGCTGCTGCGGTGTGGGCAGGGGTGTGCTGGGGTTCGGGGCACTGGAGCTGCTCGCTTTGCAGGGCGCTGGGGGCCCAGCATGGCCAGGGCTTGCTTCCAGACTTGGGTTTAGACCCTAGTTTGTGGTCCAGTTTTGGAGGTTAGCATGGCTGGAAACAGGAAAGTGGCTATCTGAAACCTGCATTTTGAATTTTTGAAAAAGGTGTGTTTTACCCAGAAGAAAAGGCAGGGTTTTTTTATTTTGGTGTGTTTTTCTTTTTTGTTTTTTTTTTTTTTCTTTTAAGTAATGCTTCAAATGAGGTCTTAGTTGGCTGTAATAAACCAAAATTAATTTTTATCTCTTCTTCCTTTAATTTCCTTAATTTGGGCTTTCAGTATTATTCCAAAAGATACATGACTCCTTTGCTCATAAACATTTTTAATCCTTTCTTTACTGCATTTGTGATGCAGTTGTATTTTGATACTGAATTTCTTAGACTTGGTAACAGTGGAGTTGAGGAAGAGGGAACTGGAGTAAACTTATTCAATAGTAGCTGGACTCATAAATTTAGGAAAAGGTGCTACAGCCTCCTGAGAGCTTAACTTTACTTCAACTTTTTTGATATCCTGCTCTCTTTGCCTTCCAAATGTTTAATTAATCAAAACAGTAGTATGAGTCCTCTGATTCAACCTGTTAAAGTCAGAATGCACGTAGTCCGCGTGTATCTACACGTTTCTTTCTTACAAGCTTAGTACACTACAATGTAATAGTTTAATTTTGTACATCTTTGACAATATTGACAGTTTTTTCCTTAATAGTTTAATATTGGTCATTGAGCGTAAGGTTCTTGAAGGTAGGAAGAAGATGGTTTGATATGCTATTGTATGCTGAACTATGGTTGGAAGCTTGGGGTGGAAGAAAGTAATTAATTAGTCTGGTCTATGATGATAGTTGTAATAATGCTGCTGGATAGAGTTGTCTTTGTTCTTCTGAGGTTTTCATTTCCTTCTCTTTCTGGGGATGGTAATAGGGTGGAGCTGAGGAGTTGGTCTGGAAGCATTAAAAGTGAATGCTGGCAAAGTATTTTATGCTTTAGCCAGTCAAACCTTTATCTGTTATGGAAAACAAGAAGTTAAGATCTGTATTTAAGTGTAATAGTGCGTGTCTGGCACAGAAAGTGATGTGCATAAATGGTCACTCTTAGTCAGCTGTCTGTAAACTACATACTTGAGTAATGTTGGAGAAAAAGATGACAAATTCAGCAGTAAGAGAATGCCAAATAGCTGAATGAGATGGATCCAACTCCTTACCCAACTGCAGAGATAACATTGTTTGAGATTTGACTAGGACTAAAAAGCAGTGCTGTCAAGGAAACATTTCAGGCTCAGCATGAAATCATACTATGTAATATTTATGAAGAGAAACCCACAAAAGATGCTGAAACTTCAAAGAGAATTTAAAAATACCAAACAAAGAAAAACCCCACCCAAACCCTCATCTTGTATTTCACAGTAACTGATGGTCTTAAACCCCCCCCCCTTTTTTTTTTTCTAATGGTGCTAGTAGGAATTTGTACAAATGAGAACGTCACCCATCCTAAATCCGTTTTTGTGTCTGGCTCTGATCTAGTTCCTTAGGAACAAGCTTTATTCATTCTTTTAAAGACACCAGATAACTCCCCTCCACTGTCTTATCTAATTTCTTCTTCCTTCACTCTCTGCCTTGCTCTCGTACTCTCGTTACTGTTTGCTTTGTTCCAACCCATCCCATTATGCTTTTATTTATCCAGTACTTGTTTTCATGTCTGGTCTTCTGCTTATTCTACTTGAACCCCCCTGTACTCTTCGGAGCCTGCACTAATCATTGATTCAATTAGCCTTATCAGTTCTGATTTATTATTTCATTTGAACATCATCTGATATAATGCTTTTGAAGCTTATGGAAAGGGGATCCCTTTCTTCATTAATGCAATATGAATCAAACCAGGAGGTGTTGCTTTTGTGATTTTTCCTTAAGGTTTTGAACTGCTCCCAGCCAGAGCTCTGCTATGAAGTTCTCTTAGGCTTTCCTTTCAAGCATGCTGCTGTGCTTCTCTTTGGCTGCTTTGTGTTTGCCGACTCGGGGCAGGCAGGCAGCCTGTCATTGAATTCAGTCCCCAACAAAACTCTTCTACTGCTTAATTCTGTTTAAGTCTTGCAAATTGTCTTTACTTAGAAAGTATTCCTGTTCTTGTCATATTGCTTCCAAAGGGGGGCTATATGCTACTGCTTGAATTTACCCTAGTTGAATGTTAGATACCTTGCTTACGAATTTCAGTGATTTGGCAGTTAATTCCAGTTACATGCAGAAGTTGAATCGCTACCCCATTTTTGCAAAGGACAAACTTGCTTAGGTGAAATTCTAGGTTTTATTAATAGTAGGAAAGTGTATATGGCATAGGCCTGAATTTGTACTTTGATTCCAAAGATAAGGGGGGGGGGCGGGTTGAGTGCATTCAGAATGTGTAAATATTGATTGGACATTCAGAAGGCTCTTGTGGGCAAGCAGACCACTTACCTGATTATGACAAGGTACATTTTGCACTAGGAAAGCAATTAAGACTAAATAAACTAAGCTGAGTATTTTTTTTAGAGGTGTAATTTAGAGTAGGTGATCTGGAATAGGGGTCATTACCTTTGTTACTGATCACAGCATAAGCTTAAATCTTAGAAATCTATATAAACGATTAGCTAATAGCTTTTAAAATCAAGTTGTTAATCTACTTTATTCAGTTACTGAGGTAAAATAAGCTTGACAACATTGTTTGAAGAATTGATTTCAAATTAATTTCTCCTTTAAAGCTCTCATGACAATCAGTTCTTTCCAGGGAAATGGGCTGTTTTGTCACTGATTCGCCATATTACTTGCTTTTGGTCAATTGACTAGTCTTAAGCAAAATCAGTCCTTGTTTTGATGCCTTTCCTTTAAAATATATTTCTGGTGTATTGCAAGGCTGTGAAAGAAATGCTAAAGAAAGAAAACATTAGTAGTTCTGGGCTTCTGTCCTATTTTTTCAGTCCAGCTGTACTGTGATCACAGCTCTAACCTGATAAGGTGCTGCAGTCAACTCCCTCTTCACCTCTGCCAGCCCTTCCACATTAAGTTTTGAGGAATTTGGCTATCGGGAGGTATTTCTCATTATCATTGCCATGCAAAAGCTCCTAACGATGGGGAAACCGGGAGAGAGATACCGGATCTCAGCAGTGTAAGCAAAGCTCTCCCTTTTTTGCTCCTGTTTCAGTATAAACCAGCGATGCTGGCCCAGTGCCTGCATTCCTCTGTAATCGGTTGCCACAGCATGCTAAGATTGCTTTGAGGGAAGTAGATAAATATTCTACCTGCCAGCCAGAAATACAAAAGCTGAAATAGGAAGGATTGGGGCATGTCAGATCTACTTGGCAAAATTTGCTGTGTGCGTTTAAAAATGCCAAGCATTGTCTCATGTATTAAGGGATTTGAAACTTAAAAACCAAACTGACCTCCAAGTTTAAACTCTGAAAAATAGCAGCAGTTGATATATAGCAGATGATGCATTCTCAAATAAGTAGGTTGTTTAATTCTGTAAATTATGTGAGCCTGGCTGTGCATGGAAGCTTTAACAAGCTTGTAAATACAAGGTTCAAGAGACTTGCAGTACTTCAGATAGCGACAGGAAACTTTGTTATAAATGCTCATTTGTTGCATAGCTGTGTTTAAAAATGAACAAAAACCACCTAAGTGGGCTTGAATTATTTGTGAAGGTACTATATGTCAGTAGAAGAGTTGAAGAAAAAACAACAAACCCAACAAAACACCTAAAACAAAAAAAACCAAACCCAAAGGAGTACTCCACTCAGGAGCAAGCAGCTCTTGACCAAGTCGCCTTTCCAAAATCACACTCTGCCCTGCTCCATTATACTCCCTCAAGCTCCAGTCATGGCTTGTGTGGCTCCTGGTTGCTGTGAATGCAGGCTGCCTTCCCTCAG
The DNA here is from genome assembly GCA_013397275.1 of Burhinus bistriatus. Classification (NCBI taxonomy): domain Eukaryota; kingdom Metazoa; phylum Chordata; class Aves; order Charadriiformes; family Burhinidae; genus Burhinus; species Burhinus bistriatus. Next base: position 570,224 of record VYXH01009041.1, read on the forward strand.
CCTCCTGATGGGTATCCCCTTCACTGGCCCCAGGTTTCTAGCTTCTCAGTATGTTCTCCTTGATTTGGGGTTGGACACCAGCTGTCAGAAAAGCGCCTGCGCCTGTTCACATCCTTTGTAGCCACTGGAATAGGCAGACTTACCTCTTTGCCGGCACTGTGAAGTAAAAGCTCACACAACTAGAAGAATAAGTGTATCCTTTTGGTAGGTTCATGGCAGAAAGTTTAGCAGGTGTTTTTCTAAAAGTTGGCCCAATATTCTCACCCACCCTGTGATGGTGGAAGGGTGCTCTGCCTGCCCTGGTCCAGGGAGGTGTTCCAAGCTGCCAGGGACCCGGCTGTCCGGTCAGCCGGCAGCCTGTGGCTAAGCTTGGCAATGAAGCTGCATTGTATACTGACTGAGCAGCTGCTTTTTGTCTATTTGGGCGCTTAAGTGAATTAATTTGTTGAAAGGAAGGAACTGACCAAGAGATAGCCACTGCTGTGTTTGTGGTGGAGGGAAGACACAGGAGCATCTATTTTAGATGAATGCTTTTAGGAGTGGTTTCCTTGTGGTACATATGCTGTGGTCGCTAGGTGCACGTTAATCTTGTAGGGTGATGAAAAAATTGCCTAACAGGGATGTAAAGATGTAAATGTTTAGATTTTGCTGGTCTAAAGCATACACTGTTTAAATGCTGATGGAAAAACAGAAAGCACAGATTGTTTGCAAGCTAGGACGTGTCCTGTCGTATGTTTACTCTATTTTTTTTCTTCACTGTGGGTAGGAATTGCTTTGTTTTAAAATGAGGACACCCTAGCATGTGCGGGGATTGGAAAATGGCTAGCCATTTTGAATGGCAGTTACTCTTTTTTGTTTTGTTTGCCTATTTTCCTCATGCAGGAATAGGACTTGTGCAAAAGCTGTGTGCAGTTAGTGCCACTGCAGGTCCTGGCAAACAGTTTGGTCTTGTTACATAGAAGATAACAAATTGCTGTGACCCTAGATGTTTTGAAGTCTCTGCAACAATTCAAAAAGAAAAAAAAAGGTGTGCTTTGGTAAGCTTAAAATATAAATTAGTCAGCTAGTCATAAAAGCGAAGGACGATGAGCTGAAGATAGAGAGGAAGGAATAGCAGAAAACTAGTCTTCCATGACAGTTGTTTACAAAACGCAGATGTTCATAGGCTGGCTTTTCACAGTGTCTGTCTGCTTTTTCTTCTTAAAGACTTACAAAATGTCATGTTTGTAAACTTTATGGAGAAGTTCTTCTCCCCTAGTCCTTTCACATGGCGAATAAACTTCATACATGAACACCTTCAGTTTTGCTAATCTGAATATGTAACAGTTATGATCAAAGCATCAGGAGATGTTTTAATTTCATCATGTTGTTTAGGTTCTGGCTCTGAGTTACAAGATTTTTGCAACACATTTTTCAAGCTCTTTCCTGTAGGTCGAGAGGTAGAACTTTGTGTAATTCCTTCAGACAAACTAGTTTTGTGAGACTTTAGGGTCTTGTGAACTTGTGTTGTTTTGAACAGTCCTGGAGGATAAATTGAATACAACCATAGTGTCTAATAGGAATTTTTTTTTCCTGTTCTTATAGCTTGAAGTTAGGTTGTCAGTTTTAAGTTCCCTCCATAAATTAGCAACTTTTAATTTTCTGATTGCTATTGTGTCCTTCCTTTTTTTAAAGGAAGAACTGCTGTGGTTAGGTTATTCTACCATCTTATCTCAATGGTATTCTGTGGTTAACTACACGATTTTCAGTGCTTTGTTCCAGATCCCTTTAGGAACCTTTTGGGGCTGTAAGCTTTATCACAGAGGAAGTCCTCTGTCATGCTTGAGGGAATATATTTTAAAAGCTCGTGGCAGGACATGGATTATAAAATACATGAAGCATGAATGTATAGAAAACAGTTCCAGGAAGTTTGGAGCTTTAATGTTTGAAAGAAAAATCTGGGTACAGAAAGATAATTCATAGTAATTCTACAGAGTGGTTTTTATTTATTAACACAATTTACAAGGTAGGCTTTCTTCTGAAATCTGGATGTTTCTCCAACAGGAATGTTTTCTTGCAAAAAATATGGACCGGGTTTTTTTGCTGCCGGTGATGAAACTTTTTCTTCCCAAGTTTGAATGGCACACAGTCCTATGTTGTGTTGAGAAGCAGATTGGGTGATGATCATCAATTGGAAACACTGGGTAACAATGCAGAACTCTAATTTGGGTTTGTCTGGTATGAGATCAAGAGTTCTGATCAAAATCTAGCATGTAATTAAAAATTACTTAATAACCTTTTTGAGTTTGTCAGCCAAGTACAATTTGCAGCAGAAAACTTTTGTCATCGGTCTTGGTCGCAGTTGCCTGCCTGCTTCTGTTTTAGCTAATGTGCGGACAATATTAGAAATCTTTAACAGTAATGATAAGTAAATATACAGTTTTGGTTTTGATACTGGGAGACCTTCTGACGTTGCATGCGTGTAAGCTTGTGAAGTGATCACTACTAATGGCTTTTTTTTATATCTGAATACTTCAAATAAACCTCAGGCAGCTGGAGATCCCAGCACTGCCAAACTTTTCACAATTTTATTGGTTAAATGTGTAGATGATGTAGACTTTCACTGAGAACACAAAATTATTCTAATATGGGAACTTCACCAATGCAGGCTTTGCGTACTGCTGTGTGGGATGTTCTGAATGTGCTCCCTTTGCTCTTTGTTTTCTATTTGCTTTTCATCCCATTTTCAAGGGGCAGGTAGTTTTCATGATCTTGATCCACCACTCAACTGTGCCCACGCAAGAAAGAAACCTTAGTCATCTGTAAATTCAGATTTTTTTCTCAGGTCTTATAACAATGTATCACTGAAATTCACGTGGAATTTCCATTTTCTTTAAAAGTGCAGATAGCTTTCTGTGGCTTTAACACTCACTGCCGTCATTAAGGTGTTTGTTCTCCTTCTCTTCCCACCATTGCCACGGATGGCAGTCACTGCTGCGGCAGCATCTGACATAGCACATGTAAGCTCTATTCAGTTTTTTGTAGAAACTCTTCCCAGTTGTGCTGTGGAAGTTGATAGCACGGTAACAACAAGCTCTTAAGTAGTTTATTCACGATCTAGTTACCTGCCGCATGCTGCCTGCTCTTTCAAGTTTTTAACAGTATTCTTTGGCAATTATTTTAGTCATGATCCATGTTCAATTTGGAGAGGAGAAAAGTGACCTCTTCCCAAAATGCCCTTAGTGAGAACATCAGAAATAAAATGTGGGCATTTAGATTCACAGCCTTGTGTTGAATCCGCTACTCTATTATTCTGTCTACAGACTGCTTCTTTCCTGCTCTTTAAAAAACAGCTTAAACTTTTTTTTTTTACTTTAAATAAAGGTGATGAAACATGAGGTACAATAATACCAGACCTGTTTGAAATGTTTGGTAACTGTAGCTTTGACATGAAAAATGTAAGGTGTTAATTGGAGGCAAAAATTGTAGAAAGAGGTCTTTTTTTGGACTGGTTAATGAATAAGAAAAAATTACTTTGGACATGCAGTTGATATAAGAGGAGGGGCTTATTTTGGAAAGCTTGAGTTTTTGTTAACACACTTGTACGAGTCAACTCATAGGAGGTATTATTACCGGCAAGCTGTGATTATTTTTTTTATCTATTTTTTTAATAAGCCATCATGCTGCATTAGCAAATGAAACATCGCTTCGATGTAGGTCAGTAGTCTTTTAACTCATAGATAGTAACTTTGAACTGTTGTCCTTTATCAGAAAACAGCATGCCTCACACAGGGAACGTGATACGGGGACTTGATGCTTTTCTGACACTCAGCAAAGTTTTGTCACTGTGACTTCTCAAAAGTGAAATTTCTATGTATTTATTTATTTTACACTAGAGAAGGTAGAGGTTAGTATTGACCTGCAAGCCTAGTGGATAGTGTGACATTTGTGTGGATAATGCCTGTTTACTTCAAGGTTTTTTCTGTGTTTTTAAAATTAGTAGAAGTAGCACAGGTGTTTTCTAGACTACTTGACTAGTATCATACTATGGATATAATAAACAGTAGAAATTCCCCTTTAAAAGTGTTTTGGATATATCTCTTTTAATCCTTAGAGAGAGCTTTTGATTGTTTGTTTTTCTGCATCCCTTCCTGAATCTGTAATGCGGATGATTAAAATTCTGCTTGATTATCACAACTTTACTTGGCAGTAAAATTGACATGATGGTTCTCATCTGTCATACGATAGTTTTATAAAATACAGTTTATTGCCTGCTAATAGAATATGAGATCTTTTTGTATTTAAATTTTGTTATGGTAATTAACTTGATACCTGAGATTTCAGAATATTTTAGTAGCTTGTCTTTGTGAAATTCAGTGGTAAACACTTACTTGTTTTTGAAAATTTGAAGGCATAAATTACTTATTATATATAAACTAATGGAGTTATTTGGTTACCTGAATACTGTAGGTGTGGACAAAGCTTCATATTTGATTATTTGATTTTACAACATGGCAGTTAGGGGTGGCTTTGGGGGTTTTTTGGTGTGTTTTTTTTTGTTTGTTTGTGGTTTGGTTTTTTTTGTTTTTTTTTTTAAATTACCTGCATATACTTCAGTCTGTCCTGAACTGTTTATGGGACATGTTGGTAGTTGGGTACTGCAGTGCTCAGCTTCCGCTTTGACTCACCTCTTCAAGTTCTTCCACTCTTCAGTATTGTTGACATAAGACATTATCAAGTTGAGGAAGGTGAACTTTGAATTTCAATCTGCAGTTTCTAATTTGAGTTCATGCATCCTTGTTTGTAGCCCCAGAAAGGCACTATTTGGGAAATAAATTAGTGACAGCTCTTACATTTACAGTAAGCCGGTTTTCTTTTGTGCTGCGTTGCTCTTTAAAGCTGAGGCAGGCGATAGAGGAAGCTGTAGAGTTCCTGAATTCTTTGATTGGCATGGTGCAGGAAATGGAGCAACGAGCTGTTATTGCCCTGAACACACTGTCTCAAGGTGTTATTTTATAAATGGGTTTTTAAAAATAGCCATCATAAAGATCTCTTACATGAGCAATAAAAACTGCTGAAAATATTAAAGCGTTACAAGCATGTCTCACCTTCATCTGTATTTTATAGGACTTGAACAGTGTAGGGAGCAGGTCTCTGCTGTTACTTGAGTTGCTTTTTCCTCCCATTTGTTTTTCTTCTCTGACTCATTCTGCATGCAGTAGATGGTATCTCTGTACTAGTGCTAATCCAGTATCTAAGGTCCAACAGTAATGCTTCACGCTGAGTAAGATGACACATTGGATCCTGCCGTGACTTAGCTGCAAGGTTTAATTCTTTGTACTTAAAGTAACATTGCTGAAGTTGGAATGACCAGATTCACACCCTTGAAGTCTGAAGGGTCATTAATACAATCTGGTTTGATCCTTTGTAAATGTGACCAAAGGATTTTCCTCAGAAGCTGGATTAAAGGATGTTAAGAACCCGAGTACTGAAATCGATGATCAGTATTGTTTTTCTACCAGTAAGCTCTTCTAGAATTTAATTACCTTTAGGTTATCTGATTTCAAGATTAAGTTTTCAGATAACCAGTCTTGCTGTTGAATGTGTTGCTAAGAGGCTGGGATAATTCTAGCCGTGTTGTCGTCGTCGTCCTGTCTGTGGCCGCCCCCTCCTCCCCCCCCCGCCCCGGAGAGACTATGACTATGTAAAGAATATGACTATTTTGGCCAAATAATCTCTATCAACCTATAATAGCAGCCTGTCCCGCCTTGTTGCTAGCCAGTCTGTGTCCTCTTCAGTCTTAAGTGCAAGAACTGTTGGTATGCCTGAAGCTGTGCATGTTTTAAGACTTTGCAGGCAAAAATCTGTAGGATGCAGGTAATGGATGCTTTTTGAAAAAAAGGGAGGGTGAAGAGGAAGAAGGATCTCAGAAAAGTTGGAGTCTTTTTCTCTAAAACTTGTCTTGCAATGAATATATATAATAATGTATCATTTATGTATATATAATATATATACAGAACAAACATTTGACACTAATACTGCCTTTTTTTAAGGACAATTCATTTAGAGTTGTTACTCATCACCGTTAAGTGCAGTCTGCTTTCTATAGCTTAACTATAATGTATAATTAACAGTCTGAAGAGAGTAAAGCCTTTTCCGTTACACCTGTACAGTGCGAGCACTGAGTCTGTCATCAAGTCCCTCTCTGCCATCCGTCGAGAGTCCTGGGTGGTCCCCAACAGAAGTGTTGTCCCCAATCCAGCTGCAGAATTAAGAGTGTGTGGCTTACTCTGCTGCATGGCTTCTCTGCAGCAGGTATTTGCAGCTTCTCACAGCACTTGCATTACCTTCAGTATGTTATTGACTTAGTGGGATCTTAGGGACATGTCAATCAAGATACAGTGTAATGCTAGAACTAAAACTCAGGCTTATTTCCTCTCCCACCTACCTCCTCCAGTCCATCTTTGACATCCATGTGTAGTCTTGCTGCCTCCAGAGTTCAAAAAAGCTGGATTTCTCTTGAAAACACTTTGCAATACGAGTTCACCAGAGTTAAGTTATAATGGAAAGCTAAATGAAGTGCAGGGAAGGCTTGCAAAGCACTTAATAACTCAATCTTATGTGCTAATTAAACACCTAACCTCTTGTAGTGGTGTAGGGATTTTTTTTTAATTTATTCAACTGTATATATTGGATTTTCTTCTTAGAGGCAATGACTACTGAGCAGTAGGTAGGTACTTGATTTCTAGACATAAAACAATCCAGTTTGTCTACTTACTGGCTTTTAAAAGTAAAATAAAAAGTTAGGTTCCAATTTTGTGGAGGCTACTTGTGGTTGGTTTTTGTTTTTAAATTGAGGCTTTTTTCCGTGTAACTGCCTGCATTGAAACTAAAATACTTTCAAGTATGTTCTAAATAAGCAAATAAAGATATCATCATATATACGGTCTAACCTGTGGATGAACTCCAGCATAAAGAGCTGTCAGATGAAGAAGAGGTATCATTGTATTTTACTATGGAAGAATTTCTTTTCTTTGCTCTTCTGTACTAGTACCAGTAAATATTGGGTTGGCAGTATGTGCAAGAATATATGTTAATACAGGTATTTTCATACCTATTTAAGGTATAACTTTAAAATGCCTATGCTTACAATTTTTTAAAATTTTTTTTTACTTAATGGACTCATTTTCTGTGAAGAATCTCTGCCTGTAAAATCTGTTTTTCTGCAAAACTTAAGATTATAATTATAATGACTGAAACCTTGCTCATGCAATTTTTGATAACATACATTCTCAGAATGCTTTGCTAGTCCTATTCATTATTGATATGACAGGTAAATAATTTTGCTGTGCTGGATTGTATCACAGATGTTAGCCACTGGAAGCAAATATAAGAAAGCTGTATTTTAAATTTTTTTTAATTTTGGGATGTCTTAAGAGTGACAGTTGGAAAACTTGCAGCTACTGCACACACACAAACTTTCAACATGGATATTAACCTTTATTCCAGTTCTAAGTAAGAAGATGCTGCAAGAAGTCTCTTATTTGTATCTCAATTTTTACACCATAAACTGTAATGCTTAATCATTTAAGGCTTTCTCGCTTGTTCTGTGTTTATAATTTAATTGATTTTTTTCAAGTGATGCAAAGTTTTATAACATAATGGTACTTCTGGCTTCCAAATTTACTTTCTATATAATTTATGGTCAATATATCAGGAAAATTTTGTGGGAAATAACTATAGATAAGGAGCAAGTGATAACCTGCACGCATTGCTCAAAATGAAGTTTATCCTTTAATTTGGTTGTTGCTTTAGTAATGCCCTGTAATTTGTATGGAAACTCACAAATACTGTATCGTGGTTAAATACTTCTTGGGATTTTCCTGCAAAATATTAGAGTTTAATTTTCATATTAATGGGGAGACATCTAGTTTCTCATTGGGAATGTAGAAAAGATGAAGCATTTCCTCTGCAGAAGGTGAAAACAGAAGTTGGTTTTCATAGGTGTCGAGTTAAACTTCAGTCTTCTATTTGGAAAAATCTGTCTGGATAACTAACCCTCATTAAGATGCATTGATGATAGATATGGCTTTGAGGTGTGTAAATAATTCTTAAGTACATGGGAAGGATAATCAGAATATAGATTACTACAAAATTTTCAGGTTCATTAGAGTTGCATTTTTTGATGATAATTTGGGAGATTATTTTAACCAGCAAATAGGGAAAGCTGGTGGATGCTGAAGAGCATTCGTGTTGGTTGTCTTACAGCTGTACATTGATGCAAAGACACCTTTAATTTGTTATACTTATTTCTATTCCCATTTACTTTATTTCATATCATTTAAATAAAGCAATAGGTGACCATAAAATGTAATTGTTATTTGAAAGGGCATACAAGACTTGGCCGTGTCTTTAGTACTACAGTTTTCCCCTTCATTGTCAGGGGTGGTCACTCAGTGAAAGTGGGTTAGAAACACTGTCCTTTCATAAATGACATTCCCACAGATTCTGTAATATTTACTATTTCCAAGAGCCCAACGTAGAACTATACATTTTCAGTCATGACTAAAGAAACTCTGAGAACACTTAGAATGTTTTTTTTTTTTTTCTGCTTGGCTGCAGTGTTATTGTAGAAGGCATGCATAACCAAACTTGTCCAGCAATGTGTTTAATGTACTTGGAAAACATTAACTTCTTTCTGTAGCTGTATTTGTTGTTCCTGTAAGCCTGTTGCATGGCTTGATTATGGGATAGAATTCCACATGTTTTTTATACCTTAGGGTGAAAATAACTGTGTTTTGGGGGTGGTTTTGCTTGTTTTTTTTTTTAATTAAGATAGAGCTCTCAACTTTCTGGATTCAAAATGCTTATTTTAGGGAAAGGGGAATAATTATTAAACTATTCACTTGTTAATAATGTTCAAATTTGTCTTATGGTTTTTTGTTGGTTTGTTTTATGAATTAGCCTCCTGCCCAAGGCTACAAAGTGGGAGCTGGGATTTGCATGGAATGGCTGGTCTTGGTTGCTCAGGGCTGGAGGCTGATCACTGGTGTTCAGAGCCGGCATCTGGTCTTGCCTGAGATCTCAGTGACCCTCCGCCTACCCCAAAAGCAGTTGCCATTGCAAGTTTCTTTATGTCCTTCCATGTACCCCTTTATATTGCACTGGGGTCGATAAGCCATTTGAGTAATCTGGGCCTATTTGACATACAGCTTTAAACACAGGTCATGTATGAAGGAAAAGTAGTAGAGCAGGTGCTAGTAACTCAACTGCTCACCTCTCTTCTGTTCTCCTTCCCTTGCCCCTTAGACCAGGGATTTGCAGAGCTGTTTGCTTACAGGCTTACTGAGCGTACAGCACGTTAATCTAGGACACCCAAAATGACTTAGGCTGGTGCCTGTGGTGTGACACCTGTAAAATGGCTCCTTCAGGAGCTTGCGGTCTGCAGAGTAACATAGAAGACCATGTAGGTGAGAATTAGAGTCCGGCTTTCTCTGCTCGGGACTCCCAGCTGGTGGTGGTGTCCTGGGGCTTGATTAGGCCATTTGAGCTTCAGTTGACTAATAGCTGTGGCGTCCAAACACTTGGCTGTTTATCTCAGCCTTGGCACCGTTTCCATGGTCAGCTGGCTCTGTCAAGGACAGCCTCAGCTGGGAGTCTTTGCGTGCTGTAAACACAAAGCGTGAGCTCCAACTGTGTTACTGGTTTGATTTCACATAAAATTATAAAAATCAAGGAATTCCAAGTTTTCATTTGTGAACTTGATGCAAATTGGTCACACTAGCAGTTTGAATTTCTTGGGATGAATTTCCAAGTTAGAATTTCAGTTGGAGCATCCAGCATATAACCTGAAAATACTAAAACACATGTAACTGTGAAGAAATAGCATAAAAAAGAACTGTAACTTTAATCTAAAACTAAGCACCTCCCTGATTTGATGATGAACAGCAATACAGAAGTATGTGTTACTGTTAGTTCTTGGATAGCTTCTGTGGATGCTGGGAGACAGACTCTTAACAGGGGTATGGCATAGAAAAGAGCAGGTCTGACTTGCTGGAGGACGTGGAAGTTCAGCAATAACAATGCATATTGTACGATCTCTTTGATAGCATTCACAATTCTTGTTATTTTGTGAAAAACTTCGAAATGGAATTTCATCCTTGTCACAGACAGCTTTAGGGTGAAATTCCTGTCATCTATTGTGTCTAGTTGACAGCATTCAATGGAGATCTGGGCTTGGGTTTAGAGAGTACAATATGGTTTATTGGGGGCAATGGTTGTTGAATTTAATCTAGAAATTTATACATAAGTGGAGAAGAAATGTTAGGGGTTTAAGTTATGAAGAACATAAGGGATCATAATCTGAAAATTAAACCTAGCTACCAAATCTACCTCAAGTCTGGGTAGGTTATCCAGGTGACATGGTAGGCTTTCTACAGAGAGGGACCTTGGTATGAAAAGGACCTGTAATTACTTGTGTTGCTGTGCACAGTCAGTTAAATAAAAATCATCAGTTTGTTTGTTCAGGTTAATTTTTTCAGCATTATAAAAACGTTTAGTCTTTTGGGGGGGTTTTGTGTTTGGATTTGTTTTGTTCCCGCACCGCCCCCCCCCCCACTGGATAGCAAGCATATATATGTGTGTGTGTATATATCATATCTCTAAAAAAATGTTACTGATGCTATTTTATCAGCTTCTGTATTTGAAGTTTGAACAAGTTTGAGCAAGATCTAGCTATATTGTAACACTTGAAAAAATAATGCTCTGGAGAATAATTAGGATTAGATATCAAAATTCCTGCAGGGTTTCCAAGCATGGCTCAACCTGCAGTGTGCTCTGCGCTAGGAGTACAGGGGCTGAGCGTGATTTTTCTTGCTTTCTTCAGGCAGATGAGGAGCTGAGTGCTGGAGACTCCTGTGATCGTTGCTCTCTGCAGAAAGCCCAGCTAAAGTGGAAGAGAAGTAGAAAATACTTAGAAAAAGGGAATAGGGGAAGTGTAAGATAGAAGCAAGTAAAAAGTTCTTTTGTTGACTTCTGAGGGTGGGGAGAAAAGACTGTGCAGTATAATTCATGTAATCACCTGGCTTTTTGGTAAAAGATGAATGTAGTACTGAATAAATAGTTTAAAATTTAGCTGCTAGAAAGTTAAAGAATGTGAGATTGAAGGCTTTGTATACAGTCATAATCTGTCTTCACCTTTTTGTATGACCTTGATAATTAGATAACTGCATCTTTTATTTAGCAACAACCATTCCTGGATAAGAAAGCCCATTTTCTGGATTTAAAAAATTAAAAAAAAAACCTGCAGACTGTATATCAAGAACAATTTCAAAGCAATAGGAGTGTATAGTAGTTCATATGGAAATACTGTTCAGAAATCACCTAAAGATCACCTCTTCCTTTTTTTTTATTCTTTAAAAATGAAAGAAAACAAAAAAAGACAGTGCAAACAAACACACCCCAAACTCCACACCTTTGGGAAAGAATAGGAAAATACTGCTGATCTCCTAGGAAAAAATGCAATGTACTGGCTAAATAAATGAGTCTTGGCAACTTAGAGTTTTGATTTTAGAAAATACACAATAGCAAACTATCAATTGGCTGACCAAAAAAAAGTACGAGAGTACTTGTTGAATGCTTTTGTGTGGCTGACTTCTGAGTTTTCTGTGAGAAGGGAATTGTTTTAGCTGCTTCTAAGTATAGATTACACATCGTTACGCGAGGATAGATCACTGCACTGCTTTGTTCTTTGGTGCTCTATACAATTTTGCATCTCATGGCTCTTCATGCATTTCACGTTTGCTTTTTATAGAGATGTGTGAATAGATATGATGTTTCAGAATTTTAAGTGATTTTATTCTAAAATGTTCTGTTTCTTCAGTTGCTTACAAGAAAAGCCAGCCTATGTTTTAAGGCAGATACACAAGTAAGGGGAGATTGCAAAAGAGTCCTGACACTGGTCCTGTCTAGCTTGGCCAGCAGTCTAGGAAACACTCATGTTATGCAAGTCTCTTTGTAGTTAGCCTCTAATAAGTGAGGTATGATTTGGTAATTGGTATGGTAATTAACCTGGAAAACTATCCTCTGCTTCGCTTGCCAACTGGCTTTATATGCTGTGATGTTAATTGGTAAACTGATCCAGTGAGGAGAGGCTTGAAATGTTTACAGGCTTGACTGTATTTAATTCATCTCGTATTTCAATGAGTGGCTTTTTTCTGTTTGGTGGGTTGTGTTTTTTTGTGGTTTTTTTTTGTTTTGGTTTGGTTTTGTTGTTGTTTGTGAAAACTGGTTTTCAGAGTTTTGGTGTTCATGAAGATTTTTTGCAAAAAAGAAAGAAAACTAACTCCAGCAAAACAACTTTTTTTGTGTGTGTGATATGTTCTTCTCGGATATAAATTTCTGGCTTCATGAATTCATGTATGCTAGGCTGTAAAATATTGACATGCTTTTAATGTTAATTCTGTTTGCCTTACATATGTTGTTTCTGTATGTATTTCTGAAACAAAATGCTATTTGACAGAGTGTGATCTGCATTCATTCAAGACTTTTTTTCAGTTGAGAGTAAACAGAATTGGTTTGTTGTAGTGAAACTTGTATGGTAAATATAGAAATATGTAGGAAATTTATAAGGGGGTAAGGGATTTACTAGTTACAGATGATAAAAACTTGTCATGACATTCCCTTCCTGCTTTATAGTAGGTGTTGGATTTTTTACTGATTTAAACTAAGGCAATGGCCCATGCCTAACCAAAGTATACATTGCAGGGGTTACCTGTGATTCTCTTTAGGATGTTCACATTTAGAACATGGAAGCCCCTCTATATATGCACTTATGTTCTGGTTTATAATGTGCTAAATTTACAACTTACTCTTTTCTATAAGAAGCATTTGTTACTATAGGTATTTGGGGTGTAATGAGGTCTTCATGAAGTGGGTTTCTCTGAAAAAGCATACATGAAACATAGTGAATTACAAGAACTGTTATTAAACATAATTTTTGTTTTATAGGTTATTCAGCAATAGTTATGAACTCCCGTTTACGAGCCTTAGGTGGGAGGATAAATAACATACGAGCATCAGAACTACCGAAAGAGAAAACCCGATCAGAGATAATCTGTAACGTCCACTTTTTGGATGGCTCAGTACAAAGCTTCAAAGTCAACGTAAGTTTGGAAAAACTTTTTTTTATAAATACATAGAAATTTGTTTGAAAGCTGAAGATCAAATGTGCAACCTTGAGGAATGGAATTTGCAAAAGGTGTTGAAGATGTAGCTTTGCCATTATGAATTGCAGAATTACTGGTTATGGAATGGATTTCTAAAGTGTTATTTTAGTTTTCTTTAAAGTCAACCAACTGAAATGTCATAAAATCATGGCATGCAGATTGTATCTGGAAAAAGGTCTTCTGTATGATATGGGAACCATGAAGAAACAGATCTGGTGATCATTATCAGCTATGAATAAGTAATTCATATTTAAAGGGGACTCCCAAATTTGGATGTGCTCCTCCTTTTCTCCTGTCAAAGGTAGTGCTAAAGGGAGGAGGCCTTGTAAATTCCTGTAGTGTCAGTACATATTTTCTGAAATGCAAAGATGATGTAAATAGTGAAGACATCATGGGTTCATAGGACAGTTCTTTTCAGTCTTTTGTACTTCAATGTAGTCTCTTTATCTGGGAGCAGGGAGGGAAAGGGGATTAACAAGGGTTTGTACTCTACATTTTTACTGTATTTTGTTCTGTAAATATTTTGGTTTATAACCTTCAGGACTGGTTAAAAGTATTAGTTAATTTTTAAATGAAAACAAAGGAAATACCTTCAGTCCTCAATCAGTTTTCAGTAGAATTATCTGACCATGCAAAAAAACTGTGGATGACTTCAAGTATAATTGTGTGGATTTGTGTATATGACACTTGTTTTATCCAATTTGCCCTATTTGAGAAGAAGCATTTTACTGAGGAAGCTGTGGTGTTGGATATCTTAGATTGTGCAATGCGTTTTTTTTATAGGAGATTGAAAACTTCACCTGAAAACTGTATTTTCCTAAGTATTGTTGCAGTTCTCTTTGCAGACTGATTTTATTTTGGAACTTTGTCTGTTGGGTATTTATTGAAATAGAAATTATTTGACAGGTAAACAGATGCTTTTCATTCTGATATATACAGAATTAGTCTCATATTTCAGTTTATATTTTATATACTATATATGTATGTATATTTATATACATATGTGTGTCTATATATATGAAGTAGCTAACATTGGGGAGTGGGGTACAAGGAGAGTAGGTATATAAGAGAAAGAGCAACACATTAGTATACAATTTCCATTGTTTGTTGCTGGCATGCTGTATAGGATTGTCTTGTCTGTCAATGAGCTAGCATAACTGCCCTCCTGCCCCTGCACAATGATCTTTGAAAAATGAGGGATTTAAAACTTTTTTATATCTGTGCATACTAGCATAAACAAGTGTTTTACGCAGCTTTAGATTTAGCATTTGGCCTGAAGTCCAGCACTATACAAGTGAACTTTGCTTCTCATTTCATCCTTTAAGCAGTGAATGCAATATGATAGATGAGAACCATTTTGAAACTCTGGGCTCAGCTGATTTCTCTCCCTGCCTTTAGTGTAGCCCCAGGGTATCCCCGCTGGTTACCTCCTTCATCCAGGAATCGGATGTAATGCTGAACTGCCATAGGGGTGATGCAGGACCCATTATCGCTTATTGAAATGAAGTGGGGAGCGTGGCTACCCCACTATGTTGTGGGCTAATGTAAAGAAGAGGTTTACCAGATTTTTGTTCTTTGAGTACTGAGCTTTCATAGCAGTACTGAGGGAGCCCGTACTTATCTGCCAGGATGGCCCTTCCTGATTATCTAACCTTGATGTCTGCCTAAGAACAGGCTTTGCTGCTCTCTGGTTGTGTTGCAAGGTCCAGTTCTCAAAAGGGTTTGAAGCCAGCTGCAGAAAATTTGTATCCAAGTTCTGCTTACGTTAACAGAAAAATTCAGCTTCGTGAAGCTTGTGCCTGACTATGGATGTGTTTTTATTTTAATTGCCAATGTCATTCACTTTTAAGTCGTGAGCAAAGAGTAACTCAGGTCTGTGGTCAGTCTGGGAATCAGCTAGGCACATATTGAAGGAAAATAAGTTTTGCTCTGAACAGATTTTCTCCACTAGTGAAGTCTTTCTGTGTTGCTTTAGAGAAACCGTTTCTCATATCAACACATTGATTTATAGATCTGATTTAGCTCCATACTTTATTCATTTCTGGATGCCAGTTCAACTGATAATTATATTTTTTTAAGAAATTAAATATGCATATCACATGGCATGATTATCCATAAGACAAATTAACAGCAATGTATTTAATAATGTAGTAATACATTATTAAAATGAAGGTGCTTTCTGAAATGACTAGACATAGATACATGGATAAAAAGACTATGTTTTATGAATGTAATATGTTTTCTAGTTTTTTTTACTTTCTCAGTTTTTCTTGTTATTGCTGTTATCTGTTGAATTTTTCTCTCCTGTCTAAGTTTGGAGAATTGGAATAGGATCACCTCTTTTAAAGCACAACGTGTAGTGTTTTCTCTTTAAAAGAACTTCAGTGTATCAGTGGAAAATTAAGGTTGGGAATTTTTCAGGGTTGTTTGTTTGTGGGCTAGTGGTACCTGGTTGTGATTTGTGAAAGCTCTACATTTGGATATATGTTACACTTTGAACTAATATTTGACTAATATTCATAAGTATGCTCTACGTTCATAGACAGGATTATACTTGTCTACCACAAACAGTGGAAAGTGAATGGGGGAAAAGCAGGATACTCAAAGCTTGGCCTTCAGGCATTTAATAGCATAAATGGAATCGAAGACTCTTCCCATTCTAATGACAACGGTCTGAAAAATGCTGAGTATTGCTTTGTCACGTGGCAGCTGTCTGAACACAGAATTCTCGCTGCAAGAGGATTTGTTTCTTTCAGAGGCATAGGGGGATTATATAGAAAAATAACATCAAAGAAACGTCAAGGGTAAGAAGAAACTTGAGAGAAATTTGCTTTGAGTTTAAGCAAGTAGGTATTCCTGTGTTGTCATTTCTCTTATCTTGTTGGCACTGCACAGGTGCTTAAGACTAGTAAATTTGAGATGGATTTAAATTTAATACAAAGATGATAGATTAAATAGTCTAAACTTACAACCTATCGACACACCGAAAAGAGCAACTTAGTATTTTGCAATTTTGAAGTAGTACTAAGTGACATCTTTAACTTGATGGTAGAACATTCATGGTATCTCCAAATACTGAACCTTTTAGAGAACAGGGAGAATGGAGATGTGAGTTTCATTCTGTAGCAACAGGATCTTTATAGAGCCCACACAGCTGATCTTCATGAAATTTGGTTAGCAAAGTGCATGGGCTTGTGAAACTTAGGAAGGTCTCTTTCTCATTCTGCTAGAGGGTACTTTCTTTTCCCAGTTGTTGCATCTGTAGCAATGTGAATGAAAACCAAATATCCTAAAACTAGGCAAAGGAAGAAGTAAGGTGGATTTTGCTTATGGAAATAACCTGAGGGCCTTCCTATCTGTTGAGATACCTGAAGATAGCTGCATAATTTGATTCCTGCAAATTTGTTTTTATTAAGCGCCTATCCCAAAGAATATCAGTAGCCTGACCTAAGGTTTGTTCACTTCTGTCTCTGATGTTACCTCTGTCTTGTTCTAAGGCTAAAATGCACAAGCTTTCCACATGGGGAAAATGTTAGTGTTCATTCTAATATATACAGAATGTGCTCACATACTGTCTTTGGGTGTGTTTAATAGGTGTATATTGAGCAATAATGCAAATATATTTGTAACTTTTGGTATAAACATGCAGGAATTTTCCTTTATTGCTCTATTTTGACTCATGTACCAGGAATGACCACTTGGGAAGTATGCCTCTCAATTTCCAGTAAATTAACGTTTGTGAAGGGATAAAATTTACAGTGTCAGATCACTGCTGTATTGCATTGTCTTTCTGAGTTGATGCTTCTGTCTTAGTACCTGTGATTTTTACTTTTACAGTCGTTGACTTTTAGTAATAGGGTCTCCTTCTAGAAATAAAATTATTAGGCAGTAATAATGAGAAAAGTTGCACAACTTGAAATTCAAATCATAAGTAATGTTTTTCCTTTCCCACCATCTCAGTTAAGCTCCTTCTTCCAGTATTTGGGAAGGAACATGGCTGTTACAATTAACACTAACGATTACAATTGGTATGTTTAAAATAATGGGCAGAGATACAAGTCTTAAAGGTTCTTTTTGATTGTGGGTATGAGTTTTCTAACTTTAAACGGCTCATAGTAAAATGCCAGGATGCAGAATTGTTGAATCTTTGTCACTAAGTTTTTCTACTGGATATTGTTTGATAATACAAGACAGTTTAGTGCTAATCTGTGTCCCTGCGTGTTGAAAGAACTGCTGTATGAAGTTTTGGGTTGACAACAAATAATTTAGTTTTATATTGAGGCAGATCAGTGTAATCTATCACTGGAAAACAGTAAGACGGTATGAAATTTGATGATGCCTTTGAGGACAGTGAGAAAGTGATCTGACCTATAGGAGGCTTGTTAGTCTTAGCCCTTCGTGGGGCCTGACTTAGTAATAATTGCTGAAGGAAAGGATTAATGGAGGAGAGATTTTTCCAAAGTTAGAACTAGAATGAGTAACCTTATATATATGTTTGGTTTAAATAATTTCTGAGGCAGAGGAAATGTAGCAGGTCAAAATTCTGTGGGCTTGGATAAATATTTTGTGTGAGCTTTATATAGGAAAATACTGCGCTGGAGTGTATGGAATCTAGAAGAGTTATGGGATGGGCAGGGAGTTGGCTCAAGAGGTAGCAGTAGATCTTGCTGAAAAGGAGATGTTAAACAGTGGAAGGCCACTAATTTGACTTGACTGTCGAATTTCATTAACGTAGCTAATGAATTTTTTTCAGTAAATCAAAAATGTAAGGTTTGAGGCATTATTAACAATAAAAAAGATACAGGAATATGAGGTAGCAGATAGGTTATCTTGAAAAAGGAGTAATTGCAGCGAGGGAAATCAGTAGTGTAAACTAATAGCTTTCATAAGATGAAATAATGGTTTTTTAAGCTCAATTTTCACTTGCAAACAGTAGAGGAGGATAACACTGGTTGTTTGCAGGCTGAGCTGCTCATGTGTTGTTCTTAAAAAGGTGAGCGCTATTACGCACCAGGTAGGAATCTTCAGCCAATGTCAAGGAAGTATCAACAGTGTTAGTCTTGGCATCGAAGCCACGCTCCAGTGAATGTCACGTGTGGATCCTGGCTACTTGCAGACAAAAGAGGGAAGTTCCAGTCAGGCAGGCATAGAAAGTACAACTAGGATGCTCTGCAAAAGTCTGGACCTAAGGAAAGAAGAGGCTGTTCTGTTTATTCCAGATAATCAAAATCTTGCATGCTCTGAATAAGAGCATCAGGTGAGTAAATAAATTCCAGGAAAAGAAAAGGACAGAGTTAGCAGAAAAGCAAATAAATTAGCTGTGTGGAAAATTAGTGTGGCAATTAAAAGAAAGTGTAGCACTCTCTGTTCAAGCTCATAGGCGTATTGGGACCAAAGAACACAGGCTGTTTGGTGGTGGATGACTGTTACAGACTAAATTAGGAAAGGATGACCTCAAACAGCACGAGGGGCAATGGATATTGTGTCTGAAGTGAGACTGAATTTGCAAAAGCTTAGGTGGTGCTTAACTGTGAGGTTATCATTGCCAGAAAGTGGGGGCAAAGCTCTTGCAGAGGAGAGGGTCAGGGAGATGTGCTATATGTTGCTCTGTCCTCTCAAAATGTCACTTCGTACTACTTACCTTGTAGAAGTTAACAAACTGAAAAGGATTACTTGCATATTTACTCCTCTGCTACAAAGAACTAAAAGTCCTCACATGTTTATGCGGTTCTTAGGACAGTGGGTCTTGATCCCCGCAGCTCCTAGGCAGTATTTGACTTTGAAAATAATGAAGGGGTTCTTTCTCTTCAAAATCGTGTAGCTTACTAGAAATTAAATTTGACTAATCTAAATTCCCTAAACATAGGAAATTGTTGTGGCGCAGGCGGAATGTAATAGGTGTTAGTTATGACTACTTTAAATATTAATTTTTGGCCTATCCAACATTAGGTGAAATATATTTTAAGGCCAATTTTAATGGAGGTGGATGGTCTGCGGTTGTACGGTGGTTAGTGCAAAGCTTTTAACAGTTCAGAATAAGAATTGGTAGATGTCAGGAAAATGAAATAAATGGAAATTTCATTTCCAGGTGGAAACAAGCAAACCTCTTGGAAATGTTTCTTTTCAGTAGAAAAAAACCGTAATATTCTGAATATTATCTTAAAAGCTTGTGTCACTGTAACAGAATGGGCTAGTGTGGAAAGTACCTTTCTACAACGAGATAAAAAAAAATTATGCAAGAGCTTTATTAAGAATGTCTTAACTACTTGCTGTAATGGTTAACAGGGTTAAGAACTACTTGGTTCTAGTGCCTAGTTTAGCTGAGTGGGGTTTATGTTGTTTTGCCCTTTTCCTGTGGCAGATGGGAGTGAAAATACGGTGTGTTGTAGAGCAGGAGACACGTTGTAGTATCAGAGTACACTGTGACTATGGACTGTATGGGAATGGAAGTCAAAATTCAAAAGCAGTGATGTGAGGTGCTTAGGCTGCCTCACTTTACACCTAGATCTCAAAATTGTTTGTGTGCAAAATAAATGGAAGATTGTGCAGCATGAGCTGTGTCATAAGTATTTTTAGGTGTATAGGTTGAAAAATAATTCAGGTGTTTCTTAAAACAAAGCCAAAGCCAAGTAAATATAAGTTTTCTTGAGGAAAAACAACAAAAAAACCTTCAGCTTTAGGAGTTGTAACAACTGAAGAAGACCTTAATAATCTAAAATTACATTTTGTACTTAGCAAAATCTGTCTTTTGAACGCTTGATCTAGGCACTGTGGAAGACACTTTGTGCTTTTAAAACCAGAGAGCAAGAACTGGAGCCGCGGAAAAGTAGTGTTGGAAGTTGCTTTTGATAGGAAATGTGGAGAGGAGGAAGAGAAGGAAATAATAGGTATGTAGGTGGAGGAGACTAGTACTGGCTGAGCAGCTGAGTTTAGGATTGGGAGACCCATGGGATCATTGCAAAGAGAACTGCGACTGCTGAGCAAGAATATTGTAGCAGGGAACTTGCTTGTCTTTACAGGGAAGCAGTGAGAAGGCTTAGCAGTTCATGTGTGCTGGGGGAGAGGGGGAAGGCAATTGTGAGAGGGTGAGGAGAGAGAAGGTGAAGGCATCTGAATTGGGGTGAAGGACCAGAAAATGAGAAGGGAATTGGGAGATAATGCTGTTGCAAAGAAAAGGAGCCTGAAGGGAGTCAGAAGTGTTGAAATTCAGAGAGAAAATAAGCAGAAGAATCTGCCCTCTGTGGTGGTCTTCTGCCCTGTTTGTAATGAAACCTGAGATGCCCGAACACTTTCTTTCAATAAAGCGTATGTCTCATCCCCTGTAATTACTGCTTTTGATCACAATGTAACTTCAGTTGCTCATTTAGCTCAGGTAAGAAGTATGCACCATAGATGTGCAATTATGCTTCTTAGTTGTGTAGGTGTCATGTGATGTCACTTGAAAGCTTTTTAACATTCTGCTTATAAAAACACAACCCTGGGGAAATGAATATGGTATGTACAGTAAGGCAGTGCTAAAGGTGAACATATATATTCATACCAGGAAATGCCCATTATTTCAGAGGGTTAAGGTGACATCTGCTGTTTTCATAGGGCCCTCCTGTGTACATATATGGATAATCTCTGATAGCAAATCTTAGTCTTCATAGCGGAGCCCACCTCATTGATGGTGATGGTCAGAACTGCCTGACAGATGCACGGCGCTGTGGCTGTGTGTGACGATGAACGCTTGGTTGCGTGGTCCTTACCTGTCGCTGAGATTCCGGTTTCTAAGCTGGATCTGGGTCTATGCTATTTCAGAAAAAAATTGGGGTTGATCGGTGCCGTGGTTTGAATATCGCAAGGAGCCAGTAGCCTGTGTGAAAGGAGGGGAGTAGGCACGTGCAGCTGGGGAAGGGACGGAGGGGACAGAGCTGCTGCTTTTGATGGCCGCACAGGCTCACAGGCCCGAGTGGACTCGTGTTGATTGTGCGACCTCAACTGTTTGTTGTGAAAGTTAAACGAGATGGGAGGCTGTTGGAGGGGAAAAGGTAGTGTCATACATAAGACAGTCAAGTGTTGCCTCCATTGTTTTCTTCATATGTGACTTTGCTCCAGAAAAACGGGCGCAGCTTTTCACAGGAGGCCAATAGTTGGCTGTTACCTTACCTTGCATCTGGAGCCTGATGTAGAAACACTGAGCATTCAGATCACAAATGAGCTACTTGGGAGTTCTGCTCTAGCAGTAGGAAGCGCTGGATAATGTTCAGTCCTCCAAAATAAGGTAGTCAGGTGGGTATCTTTTGCTTGACTCTTTGTTCTTCTTTTCACATCTGTTAAATAGGAAGAATGCTTTTATGACATAATGGAAGACTAAAGAATATGTTACTATTTAAAGCACTCAATTACAACAGTGCGGTACCCTGTTTAAAAAAAAAAATAAATTAAAAATCTGTCTTTTGAACAGGACTTGAGTGTTGCATAAGAAACAAGGTCTAGACAGAGACTTTAATACAATATTGTGTTTATGGCTTGCTAAGTGAGCACTCTTACGCACTGAGTAAGACTGAGGCCATCCACAAAAATGCAGTCACTATCATGAGTCCTTTTTTTCAGAAGATTGTTTAAGAAATTAAGAAATCTGTTTAAGAAGTCAAAACTTAATTAAATGGGAACTTAATTTTTGAGAGATTTGTTTCAGAACAAAGTGCTTGTCTCTTGCAGTCTAAATAATTTTCCTCTGGTGAATTTTTTATTTTTGTATATGTGCAATTTATGTCTGCTTTTAAGAATGAGATTTGGAAGATCATGTGAAAAATTAGTTTGCTATGTTTTTTTCAATAGACAAGATACCAAGCAAACCGGTCTGACTTTTGTTCTGTCCAGCAATTTCGTATATAAAAATCTAGACCTAAAATGCCATACAGCTTTGCAAGCTATTTATTACGTACTAGCATATTTAAGACTGCAGTCTTGAGGGTGAGCTTGTTCATTTTTGTGGTTGGGTTTTTTTACTAGAATTGGTTCACAGTGTTCTTTGGCAGGAGGTGATTAATCTGCTCTTCACAATGCCATGGCATGGAGATACTTGTCTGGTTTGGGGAAAATTATACCATGCTTACTCTTCTGGATCTCTGCTGCCTGTGTAATTCCCCAGTTACACCAGTTCTTCAGTGATACCTGTCTTGAGGGACGTCTAGGCAGAAAGTGGGGTAGCTGAACGGGAGCTGAGCGTGGGGATGCTAAGGGGTACACGGGAGTTCAAGCTGAAGTACAGGACCCTTATGGCTGTAGCACAGCATCCCCCTACTTTTTTCACCTATCCTATTGTATACTGACTTTGCCTTTTGACAGCCGATGTGGAAACGAGCAGCTGCTTTGGTGGTGACAGCAGGGGCCAGAGCAGCCCCATGTGGCTGTAAGCCATCCTTGCAGGCTACAGCTCCGGAGAACGGCATTGCTACTAAAGGCTCTGCTCAAGGGAGAGGTTGCTTAAAATTAAATTGCTGGACCCACCTCAAGGGCTTACATTCTTGTCAATTCATATTATGAGATTTCGCATACCTAATGTATTTTGGAAAGAAGCCTCTCTGGGGAAAAAAAAAAAAAAGATACATTTATCAGAATAAAGTTCTTATTGCTGAGAAACTTTGAACCAATGAATTAGCAGCTATTTTTATTCATGAGTTACATTTTTTTAAAAAAATAAATTTATTTCAATTAATTGTACCTTAAAGTGTGTAAGTTTTGCAGTTTCACTTCTAAAGTTTTCTTGTTTTCAGAAACAAGACACTGGACAGATTTTGTTGGATATGACCTATAACCAGCTGGGTGTGACAGAGAAGGAATATTTTGGTTTACAGCAAAATGAAACTTCAGTAGATTCACCTGTAAGTATAGTAAATAATAAATGTGTGTGCATGTATATGTGTGTTTACATGTGTACACATATGTATGCATATACATGTATGTATACACACATATACATGCACACACATATAAATAAACAGTATTTATTTGTAACTATTTTTAATCCATCTAATAGTTTTTCATTTCACAGCGATGGCTTGAACCAAACAAACCTATTAGAAAACAGTTAAAAGGTAAGACTTGTTTTTAATATCTTGATTGTAACTGTGTAGTCCTGCTTTTCTGTGTTCTTATGACTAGATTAATAATACAGTTCTTGTAAACTAGTGCATCCAGATAGTGGATTTTCTTTAAGAGCAAGTTTTATCTCTGCCAGTCTTTTCAGCAGAGCTTTCTACATCGCTTACTGCTACCTCAGTGCTAATAAGACCTGGTAGGTCACTACCTTTGATGCTGTAATAGCATCTAAACCTGACTTCTGAACAGTGTTGGACATCATGGCCGTGAAAGCAGTAGTTATGTCATATGGTGCCAGTAAATTCCTCCTGATAGGGAAAATAAAGAAGAGGGGTTTTGATCAAGGGAAGTGGAGCCAGTTTCATGCATAAGTTCTGGCAATTTCTTGTCTCAAGCATAAAATTATTTTTTTCTTCTGCTTGTTTTTATTAAAAACCAAACAAAGAAGTAACAAACACCACACACTTCCAAGTGCATGTGTTGTTCTAGTATGTCTTGTTTATAAACAGCTTTGGGTAACACAGAATGCTTACCAAGAAGGACAAGCTGGCCAGCATGACCCTGCCAGGTAGCAGCTTCAGAGGACTGAGTGACACTGTCCCAATTTGTGCTGTGCAAGTTGAGCTGTGTATTTCAGCTCTCTTATTTCTACCATATACTGGAGATTGTGTATGAATTGAAATAAAAATATGTGAAGTTAACATGGTGAACTTCTGTTAATTTCTTGTATTTGTATGTAAGATAGAATTGAGCATTATCCAAATTAAACCACTTCAAATACACTTGCTGCTTTTTTCTCTTCTAATGCCTATGAGGCAAAGATAACTAAATAATGCCTTTTATGTAAAGTAGCATATGCAAAGTACTTTAAATGAAAGCATCATGATATTTGAGAGTATTTTCTTCTCAGTTGGTGTTGGGGGATCAGGAGAGACTTTGCGTGGTTTTCTTCTATTTTCATGAGAAAAACGTATGAGATTTCTATAGGGTTGTTCATGTAGTTTTTCTAGAAATATAGAAATAAAAACCTTGGGCTCTTTCTTTTTTGGACAAAGGAACTGATTTGCTCTTCTAAAATATTGCAGGAGGTTTTCCCTGCACCCTTCGTTTTCGTGTAAGGTTTTTTATACCTGATCCTAACACACTTCAGCAAGAACAAACCAGGTAACTTCTGTTTGATGTTTGCTTCCATGAACTAAGAATGTGTAAAGCCCTTCTTTCCCATCTCCACAGCTTGGCAAACTATTCTTTATTAGGTAGATAACTTTGTGTAACTCTTTGTAATAAATGTGTTTGGAATTAACAGCTTGATGCGATGCTCATAATGAATGGTTTCTGCTATACACAGCCTACAACTCCAACATACAGCCAGAGTATTAGCTAGTACAAAGATGGCAGTTGGTTTATTTGTTCCTTGGATTCCTTTTTGGTTTTTTTGAGCCCTTTGTCACTTGAAGTACCTGCCTATTGCATTTTTTCTCCTTGTCTTTTCTGATCCATTAATTAATCAATCAGATGCAGTGATTAAAAAATAAGGAAGTTCAATGATTAAGCTGTCTGCATACCGTAAGTCTATGTTAGAAGTTTTGTATCAACACTGAGTCAATTTTGAACATGTGTAATAGATTTAATGCTGAGGGCATGGGAGGGTGGGGTTTACTTTGTTTCAAAAGGAACAGATATCAGTTCTTGTTTTCTAGTTTGCCCATTACTGATAACATGCAAAGATCTATAACACTTCAGTGTAGAGTAGACCTTTAAATTTATTTTTTTTAACCTGTCTCTGAGTTTTTGTGATGGTGAGGTACACAAATGGTAAGCAATTGTCAATTAACTTGTCACAAGGCTTTAACTGAATACTTGTTTTGTTCAGTGTACGTGGTTTGGAATTTAGAATTCACAGGAACCCATTAATCTAGCATTTTTGTAACATTTTCATTGTTAATTTCAGTGATTTGAGAATATAAATAGTACAGCATGTTCAGTGATATTTCTTGTTAAAAAAAAAAAACAAAAAAAACCCAAAACACCAAAAACCAAAACAAAAAAAACCCTATTGACCTGTTTTGGTATTTGCTAATCATGCAGTTGTAAGCTGTTCTGCAGTTTTAAACTGAAGTTATTCAAAAATCTGCTCTTTATGGTTCTTCACGTCCCATCTCTCCAGTATCACTATAAAGTAACGTTGTTAAACACACTAATAAGAGCAAGACTGAACTGCTCTTGAAGAATTGTTTAAGAGCTTTTTGTCAGCATATGCTACTTGAGAAATGTCTCATCCTCCATTGAGTAGTTCCAAGATAGACTATCACAGTTTGGGGTTGGGTTTTTGGGTTGACTGTTTCTTTGGTTTTTGGTTGTTTTGAGTTTTGGGGGTTTTCTGTTGTTGTTGTTGTTGTTTGTTTGTTTGGGGTTTTTTGTTGTTGTGGTTTTTTTTTTTTAAGTTACATCCGAGATGAATATTCCTGGGAGAAAGAGAGCCCAATTCTGCAATGGTTTGGTTTTTGGAGTGTTCGTTGTGGTATTAATACTGTGGTCCTGGCGTTGTAGTATAGACAGCCAAAGACCTTTATTCCTGTTGTGAGAGTGAGTGGGTGTATGATTGTATCATTGTAAATGCCACAAAGCTTTATTTGTCTGTTTTTATACTTTGTCAGGAAATCTAATAAAATAAAACTAATAGATGTAACCCTACCTTTTAAATGTGAAAATAAATGTATGTTTGTTTGTTTCCCAAAAAAATCTTTTCTAGGCACTTATTCTTTCTGCAATTGAAGACTGATATTGTGGAAGGAAGGTAATAAGAAGAATCTTCAATTTCTCTGTAATTCTTTTTTAAAATAAAATTTTGGAAAAAAAAAAAAAAGCCTTTTTCTGAGGGTATCATCGCTATAAAAATGTACCTTGTGAAATATTGCTTTAAAAGAAAATCAAATTGATAGGAAACGTTAGAAATTTTCACATAGCTCACTTATCAAGAACACATTAGAAGTCTGCAGGTACGATGTCAACCTGAGAGATCTTTATGCAAGGCTTGGTGTGGCAGGCGTGCTATTCCAAATGTGGGGATCCACAGTCTAGTGTGGTAATCAGGAGAGAGTAGCAATGGGCAGTTCATGCTATTGTTTCTCATTATTTCAGGGTTATATTCCCTATATGGTGGGCATATACCCAGTGGTTCCTTTATCTATGATTCTTGTGTGTTTGTACATTTTTAAAAAATAGGAGAAAGATGGTCCGAGTACTTGCTGCCAAATGTAAATTGCCGTTAGGTGTTGGCTTTTTTTTTTAAATTGAGTCAGTTTTTGTCATGAGATCAGAGCTGTCTTTGTGCTTGGCATTTGGCTAATTTTAGTGTTAGTGTCTAGTTTTAAATAGACCAGACTGTAGCTATTAAAATAATGTCCAGAGCCCCATAAAAATCCCTTCTCCTTTTGCTTTCCAGAATAAGCGTCCAGCAAGAATACGAGCATGTCCTTATAGGACTAGTTACTTCCATTCACTTAAGAAGCTCTTACACAGCAGCTAGCTTTTAATGTCCAGTCCTACTGTGCTTTGACAATCAAACTTTGTAAGAAAAAAATCAGTTACTCTTTGAAGATAAATGAGCCTTCACGTACTGAACTAATTGCAGAGACATTATTAACAGTACATTATGCAGTCTGTGTCTAAATAAAAATACTTTCCCTTCTTTCCAGGTTGTCATGCCCCATTAATTCTGCTGTTGTCCTGGCATCATATGCAGTACAATGTAAGTAATAACGAATCGTTCTTTTTTGTAATGAATGTATTTGACCAACTACCTTCTCTGCTGTTCGACACTGAAAAACAAGGAAAGATTTCTTTCCTTATCTATTTGTGCAGAATATTCAAAATGCTACAGGTGATGCTTTGTAAAGAAGGTGTAGGTTATTAAAGCAGCCTTCAGACAGTCTAAATAGAAAAAGCATAATTGTTAGGTCTGTCAAAAAAAAAAGTTGACACAACAATAACATTGTGTGCTCGTACTGCTGACAAAAAAGGCAAGTTTTCATTGTCATTGGAAACAAAATAATGAAACTTGCTGTGTGTTAAACAGCTATGGGAAAGCATTCCAGGGAAATAAGAGATCATCTAGAGAACAGTTAAGGGGATGGTAAACTCATGATTAAGTAACTCCAATGTTCTTATGTAATGTTTTTTCAGGGAATTTGATTTGTTAGCTGTGTAAAACTGTTTGGCGTTTTGCAATACATTTAAGGTGATGCTACATAGAACTTAGATCCTTCTCAGCTGCCTGCAACTGGCAAAAACAAATTCTAAGGGTGATATTAGAAAAATATCTTCTGTAGGAAAACCAAAACGGAACCTGATCCTGTGCCTTACAGGCATCTTAAACAGATAGTGCAAAACAGTTGGAGGAAGACCTTTCTCATGAAACAAAAAAACAAAACACATTGAGGGTTTAGTGGAGTTTTTATATTTGTAAAAATGATTGTCAGGGGAAAGCATACTAGAATGGTTGTATAACTACTTGGCTGATGTATATTTATCCCATTTCTTTATGGAAAGACTAGCAAGGTCCGCAGAAATGATTGAGGTAATTTTTGCTTGAAAGGAGGACCAAGCTAAATAATTAAAACATGGTTTTCAAAGGAGAAAGTGATAAACTGTTGGTATCTATGAAAATCCCAAGTGGCTATGAAACATTCACTCTTCTGTTTCAAGTATATCATATGTTGCACCCTTTTATTAAATGAAACTTTAACCACATTCAAGCTTGGTAAGAATGGTTGAAACCACAACAAGTTTTCCATTGTAGATGGGAGTCCCAGTTTTGTTTCCAAAGGAAATGCATCCCTGCTCCTCTATTCCTGGGACTGAAACACTCTGAACTTTTAGGATTGCTAAATGCAGTGTTGCTGACCCGTTTGTGCTAAAGCACAAAAATGTAAAAGTACACTGAAGAATGCAAGTATTTTATCACAAAGTCAGGCTTAACATGATTTTTAAAATTAATTATGCCACAGGTAATGTAGCCCAAATCCCAAAGTAATTCCTGTTTCCCCTTCAGTTTTATGACTGTTCCCTTTTTTAGTGCTTTGGATACCTACTAATGCAGTTATTTGTAGTAAAGGAGAACGATAGAAGGTCAGTGAAGATTGTGGAAGGGTGCTAGTGTGTTTTAATCTTTCTCTTTCCTGGTGGATTCTGGAATTTCCCATGTACCTATTTGCCTGGTTTTCCTAACTCATGATAGCGCTTCTTTTACTAGTTGGGGTGTGTATGTGTTATTACGAACTCATGATAGTGTTGTTGTTTTTACTAGGGTTTTTTTTTTTTTGAGAGGGGGGGGTTATTAACACCTTTCTTTTTTGCTAGCTGATGGCCTTTCTGTTACTGTTTGTCTGATAACTATATTTATTCTCTGCATCAGCAAAGAGTGAAACATTTAATAGAAAGGTGTATTCCCTTAAAGAAAAAAAAAACCAAACGTTTTTTGTTTTGCTACCAGGCTGTTGCCATTTACTTAAAGATGTTGGCATAGGAAAGACCTCAAATCTGACTGTGTAAGTCTCCTTATCTAGTCTTGTTTGCTAGGATTCTTGTCAACTTAAATTGTTTTAAGTAGTTTTCTTTTGGTGTGTTGATTTCTAATTGTACTTATTAAGAAGAGTTGAAGTTCTTGGATATGAGGTATCTGCTTATTAAAACGCCATTGTCTGAAGTTGCTACGGATCGGTTCTACCTGAGCTTTTTCTTATTATTGCCACTTCCTTGTGGTTTTCAGGCTGCTCTCTCCTTCTGTAACTTCCCTTGTACGCAGAAGGGGAAATAATCGTTGTCTGACAACCCTATGGTTATTTATTTAAAAGGTGGAGCAGTTGTCACTGAGGGAGCTGTCTTTCATTGTGCCTGAAGTCTGATGTTTGATACTTCTGCTCTTGCTTTTTAACTACAGTTTTCACATGTGGCGGTTGTATGGTTGACCTTCACAGGCTTTGTCTGCGTTTTGCAAAGGGACAGTTGGTGGTGATGTCTGTTGTGCCACTGGAGTGCTGCTTCTCTGTATTGCCCTTTGCACAGGTATTTGGATTCAGCACTGCAGTTCTGAAATAAAGCTCTGACATATTACTCTGCACCGTTGTGGCACACCCTGTGTTGTCTGGTGGTGCTAAGTTACAGGGGAATGCAAGTGGGTGTGAATGCTGTGTCTAAATAGCATGTGACTAAACTGGATTGCGAATACAGTTCAGACACTTGAAGAATAAGTTGTTAGGTTATTATCAGTAAATGTTCTTTGTGACAGAAATGATCAGTGGATTTTTGAAATCCTTTTTTAAGGAGAACTTATTAAGGTGCATTTCAAAGAATTTCGAAATCGTTAAGTCTGAAAGATACTCTCATATTGCGAAAACAATCTAATGATAAATTGTACGTCTTGTTTTTTACTAGTGTAAAATGGGAATATTGTATAGCCTATAAAATTACATAAGGGATCTATGCAGTGTGTGTATCACTTTTTTTTATTTAAATTGTCACCAAGCTGATTTAGCACCGCTTGTTTTGTATCACTTTGTGTATTAATTTCCCATTTCCAGAACAGTATTTCAATGACTAACTATTGGTATGTAAGAAATCCCATGGGTTTTGCTGGGAATATGCTCTTATGTGCGTAAATCCTTTGCTGGGTTGGGACTTGAATCTAAAGCACAGCAGCAAAGCCAACAAAAGATGTTATGAATACTTCTAAGCTTTCTTTTTCCTGAACATCGGTTGCTCAGTGATTCATTATGACTGGAGTCTTTCTCCTGTCTCCTGTGATACTGTTCCCCTCTCAACTCTGCTTTGAGAACCAGGAGGTTTCTCTAGCCTGCTGCTATCTATCTTTGGTATTTGTTCAGGAAGGGGTTGACTGGTTGCTTGGGATTCAAATGGGCTTTAACCTCCTCTAAGAAGAGGAAGGCTGGCAAGGGTGAGGATTTGAGGAAAGCTGAGCTTAGTGTGCAAGTCCCTCAGGAGCTAGGCATAAAGGAGTTTGTTAGGATTTCAGGAATGCCAGAAGGCTGAAATCCCAGAGGAGGAGGTGGGCTGTAAGATTTAGAGGAACATCAACAGCAGCTCCGCAGTGAGAGTCACATCATGTAATTCCCCCATCAACTTTCTTCTTGCCTGACTCTGCTAACTTGCCTTCGTTTTGCCCCTCTCTCTTTTTATAGAAATTATATTGAAATGTCAGACTTCCTAATTTACAGACACGTGCCTCTTTTCATAGCTAGCATTTGGGGTTTTTTTTCTCTGTGTGCTCCCCACCTATGCTTTTGAAGTGAAATAGTGCTCAGGACATCATGCAAGCTGAGAGGTTTGCTAAGAGGTCAGTCAGGTTCCTGCTACTCTCCAAGGTACCTGTAGCCCTTATGCCTCAGAACCAAAATCACACTGGATGAACAAAGAGAACTTTGACCTGAATTTCTGGTGTATGAAATTATTTGAAATTGCCAGATGTGTTGGGTAGTCTGAGGATTGTGCGTGTCCCTTCTGTTCTTCTGAAGCCTGCAGCAATGCTGTTTAGTCACAGGTGCCTTTTGTCATGTCTTACAGTACCTGTCATTAGCATTACCAGAGTGTTATCTGTGTGATGGAAGTCCCAATACAAGAATGTGCTTGGAGAAAATAATTGAAATATATGCCTACTTTCTTCCACATGGTTCACTGTGATCTAGATTGCTGCTCTTGAGCTTGCTAGCACCTCTTTGTACAACAGCTCTTCTAAGACTGTCCTCATAGCTGTGGAGCTGCTGTATATAAACTGTTTTGGACTCTTTTCCCTTAATTATATTTTACAGTTGTGCTAGGCAACACAGAGGCCACTGCAGGAGTTCATTACTTGACGTCTTTTTTGTCTGGTGTTCTTCCACTAGCCACAAATAATTTTTTGAATCTGTAACACTTCAGAACAAAGTACAATGCTGTAATCTCTGGAGTGGAGAATGCCAAATTGGGATATTGGCCAGAGCTGTAGCTGAAGGAGCTGACTTTCTACAGTGCCTCGTAGTCTTGATACTGTTCTTCTGTATTTTTAAGGTGGGTGAACCTATTAAGTATTTTTGTGTAACATAACTAGAAAGGCGAAAAGAACAGTTGCCCAAGGTCAAGGTCCATGTAGTACAGTATTATGATAATGAGTAGTGGTAAATGCTGAGAGACAACATACAAGACAGTAATTTTAAGATGCATTAGTTCTGCAAAATCTCTTAATATTTTGGGAGTACTGATAACTATTCCCTTAAGTCTTTATCCCCATACTTTTTCAAAATGAATACTCTTTGTACTTTGGATGACACTTTGCTTTTCTCAATACTTTTTCTGACTGTGACTATATGGTTTCTGAAGTACATGTTGTATTCCAGATGCAGAAATAGCAACTCAGTATAAGTTATATTTTCTAATTTGTTTCTTCCTTTTCCTTGTGATTTTGTTGTTGTTGTTTAACTGTGGTTGGGTTTTGAGCTGCTGATTTAATTTTTTGTTAGTAAAAGGTATTACAATGACTCCTTTTTCTTTCTGGAGTGGTAGTGGATAACTTGGAGACCACCATTGTGTGTGTATCTTTGGAACTTTGTTCTACAAATGTTCCTTTGTTTTTATTAATGCCTGATTTCTCATTCTGTCTTACCACAAAGCCACCAGTTCTCATAAGTGGTCATAAGCAGCTATTTACAGTCATCTCTAGATTGAACCTTTTTATAAGGGCTCTTGAGTATGAAGCATTATTTTCTTTTACAAAACAGGCAAGTTTTATTCACATCATAGCTAGTTCTACTTGTCCTGTAGGGACATCATGCTTACTTACTCAGTGGCTGAGTGGGTTAAAGTTCATACTCTTGTCCTTATTTGGATAAAGATTCCACTTGTTGAAACACCTTTCCTTTTCTTAACATCCACTTACAAGGGTTTTGGTCCTTTTTGGAGTCTCTCTCTGATAACCGTTTTCAACACGGTGTCTTTAATCTCTAAATCTACATGGATTTTGCTCATTTCAATGCTCCTTTGTAGTCTCTCTTTAGTGTCTACATTTTTATGTTGGTTCTTTGAGTCTGAATTCTGCTGTAGTGGATTATTCTCTAGTTCCAGAAGCATTTTCATACCTGAATACTTTGTAGTTACTGTTGAGAAACAGTAACTGCTTTAGTTTATGCTGTGCAGTGCATCATCTTTCTTCTGTTCTCTATTTGTGCCAAGAAGTGGTCACTTAAAATGTTCAAAACTGATTGAACGGTACAGATTAGGAAATATCTTTTCTTTTTGTACCTCAGTGTTCATGTGAAGATAAATTTACCATTAGCCTTAATATTATATTTCACTCTCATCTCAGCACATCAGTCATTGTTGCTGTCCTAATTTGGGGGCCATTCATGTGACCCTAACTACTATATTTTCACCCTGGATTGTAATTTTATACCTGAGGATTTTTACTCCTTTATAGAAGTTAAATTAGTTACATAATTTATATGCTAAACTTGTCCCATTGTTTGGTTATTTTCTGTTCACTGGGAACCTGATCTGCTTATGTAATTATCCTCTCTTAAAACCAGGCAACTCAGTTCACTTTTGTGCTTTAGTCATGTCACCTAAAATATTAAATCCTTCAAAAGTTGCAAATTTAATGTCAAAATACTTGGTTTTTTTCTGGTATGTTTCGCAGGTCTTTAGAAAGTTGATGTTAAACCTGTTTTCAAGGACTAGCTTTTGTAGTCATTCCTTTGGACCAAATTGTCCATGTTATCTGTAACTGATTTGCCATCATGCTTAGCCAATAAGGCATTCATACATTTGCCTTCTGACATCTGTAGTTACTTGGAATGCCCATATGCAGAAATAGGTTCTGGTGTTATTACTCTGAATGCAATTTTTTTATTATTGTTTACAAGCAAACTCTGTAGAATCGGAGACCAACTTTGTCTTCTGTACCTTGAAGGATATCACATTGGTGGGAAGTAGAAGTCGGTCACCCTTTAAGTTATACAATCTAAAGGCTTATCTTTTCTGCTATTACGTTTGCTGCAACTGCCTGTGGAAATTGGGCCAGATTGAAACAGTGGTATTTTGGTACTGTTAGCATTCAAAAACAACAACAAAATTAGTTTCTAAAACTGGAACCAAGCAAATAATTATCTTGGTCATGTAGCAGAAAGCTTGGGTGTCAAAAATAACTTCATGTAAGTAAGAACCACAGGGAAATTTAGCTTGGAAGGGGCTTCTTCAAAGTCAGATCAGGTTGCTCAGGGCCTTTCCCAGTTCAGTTTTGCATTTCCAATCCTGAAATTTCTGTTGTCTGTCATCCTTTTGGTTTGTAACTCAAAGAAGAGTCTGGCTCTGTCTTTCTTGCACTTTCCTGTTGGGGTGATGGAAGACGGAAATGGGATCAGTGCTGCCTTACCTTAATATATAAGCTGACTGGCCAATGGTTTCTTGGAAGCAACCACTGAATAAATGAAGCCTCAGTAATTACTGTAAGAGTTGTTGGCATCAGTGGCTTTTTTACCTTCCATATGTGTCAGATCTTCCCTCCATAAAGCTCTCTTTTTAAATCTTTTTTTCTCCTCCCTCCTCCTCTCCTCCCTCCTCCTCTTTTTCCTGCAATATATCTAGTACTTGAGCTTCTCTTTGTAGGGAAGATGCATGTGTACCCATATAATTCCTGTTATTGAAATCTAGCAGTGCTACATATATACATTTGTTCCTGGTCTTCCTTTCCTCTGCATCTGAATCTTATAAAAATGTGTAATTTTTTTTTTCATTTTAATTAGTCCTTTTCTTTGTCTTTCTGCTGCCATGAGAAAGAGCCAAAAATATATACCCACCACATTGTTCTAACTGAACAAATTCTTTTTACAAAGTCTGAAGAAAAGATGGCTTCTTTAGGCTTCAATAAGGCATAGGCAGTTCAAGTCCTGTGTAAACATAGAATCATAGAACGGTTTAGGTTGGAAGGGACCTTAAAGATCATCTAGTTCCAACCTCACTGCCATGGTCAGGGACATCTTCCACTAGACCAGGTTGCTCAAAGCCCCATCCAGCCTGGTCTTGAACACTTCCAGGGATGGGGCATCCACAACTTCTCTGGGCAGCCTGTTCCAGTGTTTCACCACCCTCAGAGTGAAAACTTTCTTCCTGGTATCTATTCTAAATCTATCCTCTTTCAGTTTAAAACCATTACCCCTCTAAACGCCCTTGTAAAAAGTCCTTCTTCATCTTCCTTGTAGGTCCCCTTTAGGTACTGGAAGGCTTCTATAAGGTCTTCCTGGAGCCTTCTCTTCTCCAGGCTGAACAATCCCAACTCTCTCAGCCTGTCTTCATAGGAGAGGTGCTCCAGTCCTCTGATCATTTTCCACTTGGACATTGAGCTGTTGGCTGCAACCCTTTGAGTGCGGCCATCCAGCCAATTTCTTATCCACCAAGTGGTCCATCCATCAAATCCGTGTCCCTCCGATTTAGAGACCAGGTTGTCATGTGGGACAGTGTTAAATGCTTTGTGTAAGTCCAGGTAGATGACATCAGTTGCTCTCCCCTTATCCACCAGTGCTGTAACCCCATCATAGAAGGTCACCAAATTTGTCAGGCGTGACTTGCCCTTGGTGAAGCCATGTTGGCTGTCACTGATCACTTCTTTATTTTCCATGTACCTTAGCAGAGTTTGCAGGAGGATCTGCTCCATGATCTTGCCAGGCACAGAGGTGAGACATATATGATCTCAAGATTTTTATTTGGTTTTCAAGAATTTATAAATTCTTAATGTATTGAGAACTTGTACAACTACTGTTTTGGTAGCTCAACATGGGACTTCATCGATGGGAAATTATTCTGTGGCTACTGGGCTATTGCACTGCTCTTTTACTAAGATTTATAAAATGGATGTCCCTTTTATTGAATATGGCCTTCTAAATGAATGGTCCATCATGTTCCCTTCTTTAAAGCCCTTTCATATTAGATATAGAACTCTAAAATGCAAGAATCTAATATTCA
Source organism: Burhinus bistriatus (assembly GCA_013397275.1). Taxonomy (NCBI): domain Eukaryota; kingdom Metazoa; phylum Chordata; class Aves; order Charadriiformes; family Burhinidae; genus Burhinus; species Burhinus bistriatus. The sequence goes on from VYXH01009041.1 coordinate 605,521, forward strand.
AATAACTGAGGGGTTTTTTAACTCCTTTGTTCCATTTTCTTTCATTATACTCTCTATTCTTTCCCAGTTATAATGAATTAAAGAGCAACACTTGACTAGAATGGAGAAAGGTAAAAATATGCTTTGTTATTCTTACTGTCCTGGTTTGAGGTAAAACAGGACCTATTTTGTTCAGTAACTTTACTTTTCAGCTAGGCCTCCCATGATTGCTGAAATTAAAAGCATGCTGTGCAGAAAACTGTTCGCTCTGAGTGATAAGACCCATGTTTATGGTTGATGCCAACAAATAGTATGCAGAGAGGCTCTTGCTTATACTTATTGCTATAACAGCCAAGGGCAGCCAACTTTGTTACTTGCCTCGTTGGAGGGTTGGAAGTGGAAAAGCGTAAAGGGGGTCACACCTGCGGGGAGGAGCGGACAGGACAGGTGACCCAAAACTGACCAACAGGGTATTCCATCCCATCTGCCTCATGGTCAGTATAAAAGCTGAGGGATCAAGGGTCAGCCCTCTTTCTTCAGTGGCCAGCGTCTGAGGAGAACTCTGTCTCTGTGTCTGCCTTTGATCCTGATCCTGAATCCAGATTCAGAATCCAGTTCCCGTCCGTCACTGAGTCCAGTCTGGGACTTCCCCAGCACCTGCTGGTGATGTGATTGTCATCCTGGGAGCTTGATACAGTTTTGCATATATTTCATTATTTCCTTTTTATTATTTTATTATTAATATTTCATTAAAGTAGTTTAGTTCCTTCTAAACTCTTAAGGAACTTAAGTCTCTTTTTCTCTCTCTCTCCTGCCTCCCTTTGAAAGCAGAGCAGGAGAGAGAGAGTGTCTATTGTTCCACCTGATTGGGCCAATCTGGCCCAAACCAAGGCACTTACTTTAACTTTATCTTCATTGAGTCAGTATCTGCTGGCTTATGTGATCAGAGCAGAAACTATCTCAGGAGAAACTCAGATTAGAAATAGGTCTTTAATATTACCTACTCCTCTGCTCTCTTCTGGAGAAATCCAGTAAAGAGGTAGAAACCTCATGGGTTTTTCTTCTTATTGAGGTCTTGATGTGCCCCAACTTTTTTTTTTCCCTACTTGGATAATTGAATCCTGCACAAGATCATTAGTCTTCCAAGATGTCTGCTAATCAGCATTTATAGTTTCTCTTCAATGGTGACAGTTGTCTGGGGAGTTGGAGAAGCAAGTAGTACTCTAAACTGCTTCCCTTGTTGACATGACCTCAGGTAGCTAGGAGGAAGATGAAAAAAGATCAGAGCAACCTCCATATTTGGAAGATGAGCAAGAAGACTCTTACCTCATAATGCATGAAGGAGCAACCATTGTCCTCTTTAGAGAAGGTAAAGCTACAGTAAAAAGATATTTTTTACGTAATGCAAATAAAATTGAAGTGGACCATTAAGTTCTCTTATTCCTGGCAATCTGGTGTCTTCCCATTGACAAGAATGTAATTCAAGCTAGCTGCAACAAATCCTAAAAATGTAGACTGTGTTAATGGCTCATAAAGGAAAGTCTTCAATCAGCTACAGTCATCTGTGAAATTGTGTGCTTTATTTTTACACTGTTACTAACATACTCCCTTCGTTCAAAATGTTTTTATTTTTTGTTTGTTATTGCCTTAGTCTTGGCAGAGACTTGAACTTTTGTTAATATATAGATATTCCTAAAAATTATTTCAGTTTCTTTTTATACTTCTGAATCTTCTGTCTTAGTTTGGTTTTGTTCTGTTTTCTTGTTCAGAGATATATTATTTCACAGAAGTGTTCAAATACGTGTTCTGGTTCTAACAGTCTTTTGCCAGCCATTTTGCTAACTAATTTAAAATTCAGGCTACCTTTAAAGAGAAAGGGCTAAGCATTGCAGGGACATCTGCATTAAAAAAAAAATTACTTACTGTTTATCATTTCACTTTTTTTATTTAAATATTTCCCTTGATACTGACAGTTAGGTGTGCAACTATATTAGTTTCTGACTGCATTTGCCTGGAAATTGTTTAGTATCACAGTGGTTCCATTTTCTAGGCCACAGAAATCGTGCTTTTTGAATATGTAAGTGGCAAATATTAGTTATCCCCTGCATTACAGATACTCCATAGTTATTGTAGATATAAATTATTTGTGAAGTCCACAGCTTCCCCCCGCCCCCCAACCTGAATCATTTAAATCACTCTCTCATACTTTGCATTTTCTGGAAAATAATGGTAATAATATTGTTCCTAAAAGTGTGCTCTTTAACCTTGATTTAGTTGAGGGCCTTTCTATACTGAATTGTTTGCAGTCTATACAAGTATTTTCTTTTGTGTTAATTTACAAGTCATACAAATAACTTCTGGGAAGCTTTAATGCTTTATAATAACTGTTTCATGCTCCTTAGGGAAAAAGCAGATTAGTACAGGTTCTAGTGATTTGCTTAAATGTACCATCATTTTTTGGGTTTAATCTCTTTAACTGTTTAATGAAAACACAGATTTCATGAAATACGAGTTTGAATTACTTGCTTAATTGAAACTAGGTAAATAGTTTCAATAGGCAAGTACTTTATTTGAAGCAACCTCCCTGCTGCCCTAAACCTTGCATCTTTATAACAAGTAAAAGGTTTTTGTATGTTTTCCAGGATATAAACATATGCTGACCTAGCTTTTAAAGAAAACTTGCATAGACTGAGGCTATAAACTTATGGTCATTTATACTTTCATTTCTTTTCCACCAACTATACCACCAACTGTGGATAAGAATTAGCTTTTGTCTAGTAACTATTTAAAAATATTTACAAATTGGTATCATTTTTTTGAAAGGATAAAACTCTTTAAGTGTATTTAGCTGTAAACATGTATTTACTTCTGGTAGCAGCTTGATAATGTTATGTGTAAATCAGCAGTTATTTCTCATGCTTTGTTAAGTAACTCATGTTCAGCTGAGGCAAGATTAACAATTGAATTGTTAGGACAGAGCCACAGTTGGTAGTTTGAACAATTTTTACCTGACAGTGTGAAGAGTAGATGCTTTCTAAGTGACAGATCTTGTTGAAGATTTCTAATATGTTATAGTCAATAAATGTAAATCAAATTGATTTCATTTGCCATCTCTTACTGAAGCAATTTGGTTTCCTCTAATGTTACAGTATTGCATGTCTGTACTGACCTGGTGTGTAATGCCTGTCTGGTGGTGTTACAGCTTGTGATGCAAAAGTGGGGCTATATAAGTAACTAAATAAAGTACCAAGTCATTCAGTGCCAGACATTATAGTTATGATAAGCGTATTTTGAAAAAAAAGTCTTTTTCACTGAGGTCATACAATTCCCTGTGTTCAACACTTCTAGTCTGTTGGGAAATAATTCGCAATTCCTACATTTCCTCATATATGTATGTGTTTTAATGAGGAGAAGGAATTCCTTCTAAATAATAATCAATTAACATGAAAACTATGTATGTGTTTCTTGTTTCCTAACAGCACAACTTGGAGACTATAACGCTTCAGTACATCATTCAGGATATCTGTCAAATTACAACTTTATACCAGACCAGAACAAAGATTTTCTGACCAAAGTGGAATCGCTACATGAGCAACACAGGTAGCATTAACTTTTAGTTCTCTCTCACCTCTTGAGTTTTTAAAGAAAAAAAAGATGCCAAAAGGAAGACTCAAGTTCTTAGTAGTTTCAGTGCAACAGGCAGTTTTATTTCATATGGCTTCTTTTAAATGAAATATTTGGTTTTATCATGTAGGTGCTAGACTAGTCATATGCAGAGTATGATGCCAATGTGTTAAAACGTTTAAATAAATTTCTAGCTATAACAACCAGTAGACCAGTTAGCATTACACATTATTAATGGCAACTATCTAGAATGCTGTACTAGGTGTTTGAGGGTTTTTTGGATCAAGAACATTTGACCATTTTTCAAATCCTATAGATGTCTTTTTATCTATCGGGGGTGGGTTGGGGGGGGGGGGGGAGAGGAGGACT
>VYXH01009041.1:615844-627524 GCA_013397275.1 Burhinus bistriatus
CCAGTGCACTGTTTCATATTTAATGGCTTGGGGCTCACGGGTTGTCAGAATACTAGTCATGAGCTGCTACTCTGCCTGACACCAAACTGTATGATCAGAATCAAATAAAGTACAGATTTGAATCAAAGCCTTCTCTATTGCAGGCTGCTAAGATGCAGGCGGTCTTGCTACTGTTTCAATCCAAATTAATATTTTTATCACAATTCAGTTTTTTTGAAGGATGAAAATATTTGAAGTGGTCTTTCTCTAGCACTTGAACTGAACACCTAGAAAATTAGAAGCTTCTAGGAAGGAAATAGAAAGCAAAATAGAAAATGTCATGCCACCTTTTAAGTCTGTGTTTTGATGTAATTTGGATGTTGAGTTTTGTTCTTCCTCTCCCTTCCTTATCTCAAAGTGGATAATGGAATAAGAAAAGTACCAAGAAGGATCACAATCGTGAATGTTTTAAAGAAAAGCCTTCTGTAGCAAGTGAACAGCATGGAGAACATGCATAATGAAAAAATTTTTTTTTTTTTTTTTTGCTTTGATAGTAAAAGATTTAAGGAGCTTCAGTCTCCCTAGGAAGAGACAGGTTTAAGCAAAAGGAACTTTTTCCATGTGGCTGCATTGGAACTGTGGTGATTACTGCTATTTTAATGGATGACCAAGGTGAAATAGGTATCAAGAGCAGGTAGGCAGTTCAATGGAAGAATGATTCACTGGAGTGCATTAAACATACAAAAAGCTTCTGATTCAGGAAATCCTCTAGCTGGAAGCCAAGATGGACGATTATTAGTAGAGGTGTGATTGGTTGTCTCTCGAGTTTTGTACTTCCAAAACATCAGTTACAAGTCGTTGTTTGGACTGAATGCCATGCGGCAAACCTTTCAACCAACATGTTATCACTGATTGTGCTCCTGAAGGCCTTTAAGAAAAGTGACAGCACTGGGTTATACCAGAGGGGACATTCTCAGCGTTGTCTTCTGGTAGGTAGTCTTCCATTTGCTGAGTGCTTTGCCTGTGCTGCAGCAGTCCTGCAGAAGAATACTCCTCAACATTTGGTCTCATCTGGTGTTGGCTGTAAATGACACTTTTCTGAAGTTCGAAACAGTCTATTTCTGAAGCTTAATGTGAAGGTTGGATACTTCGCCCCCAATATGCTGCTGCTTCACAGGGTCTACCATGTTACACCCCAGCTTTGGCAGGGATGTTTGCCATGCCTCCTGATAATCCTCCTTCCACTTAGTACTAGCCTTAAATCACTCCTCCAGGTTTGTCAGGTCCCAGTGCTTTGATCAGATCTAGTGGGGACTAGTTAAACTGTGGCTTTTTGAAAGGCTTTTTCTCTGTGGATCCTTATGATTCAGCTCTTTGCTGCTAAAATAGTCTTAGTCCTCTTAGATTGTGTATGCAGAGGAACCAGGTAACACCTCGCTTTTATACTAGTGGCCAAAAGAAGCTGATGCTCCTGTACTGGTGATTGAGAGTTAGATACTTTTGGTTAACATTTTTTGAAGAATAGATGAATATCTAGTTTCCTTAATTTTAATGTTTTATGGTACAAAGCCGAATATTTTGCAGAAGTTGAGTGTGAGCTTTCTTTTTAGCAACTTGCTAAACACGAAACTTCCATTAGTGAATTAATCTGAGCTCAGTTTTCATCTGCAAACACTTCTACTTTTCTCTGAGGATAAATCTAAACTGCTAAAATTGTAATATTAGAAAATGAAATAGTAGGAAGGAATTCAGGAGAGTGAATTCAATACCTTAAAACTGTATTGAGATTTCTTGAATTCCTAATCTCCTTTTGACTCTGGATCACTATCTCATGTGCTCAATAATTAATCTGATGTTAACTCATCTTTCATTTTCACTCAGAGAGACAAAGATAGGAAATTTGTAGACTTGATATTATTTCCATATCTACAAAAATCCAGATGGTAATTGTAAATAAAATCAAATGTGAATCAGTATTTAACTAGCTAGATGCCTAGCATGGTCATTTTTATCTTAATAATCTATTATTATTATTATCTCTGTAAAGAAACAGTTAAAAATAAAAGTATATGCCTGTTATTTCTTAGTTGTGCAATTTAATTAAAGGGAAATAACTGCACATCTACATCATCTTTATTTTGTGAGACCCTCTTTCTTTACGCTAGTCCAAAGTCTTGTTTTCTGATTTCTTAGGTTTAGCACAAGAGAATTCACTATAACAAGTAGCATGGGAGGTTGGTGTTTTGGACCAGGGCAGAGGGGGGTGGGGAATAAACTTTGTTCTTATAAAGCTTCCAGAGAAAATAGAGTAGTTTAGCCTAATTAATCCCTATCAAGTGTTTAGCTAATCTTTTATTTCTGCTAAATCATGCAGGTTTTCAGCTTTTTCTCCTAAAGCTGTTTTTTCTTCACAGTACTGATTTCTAAAAGCAAGAACCTGGAGTAAGCTCCAGGTGCTAATAATACAGGTTTCTGCCCTGCTTCAGGTTGGCTGTATCATGGCAGAGGCAGCTAAATTACGTGCAGTTCACCTCCTGAAATACCTCAGTTTTATCACCAAGTATTAAAATAAATGGATGTCCATTCTGGATTCCTGTAATACGCTGACATAAACTGGCAGTTTGGGAGCTTCTTCTCATGGAGATTCAACCAGCTCCTCTAGCAGCAGTTCTTGGCAAAGTGGGGCAGAAGGTTGCTGAGGATTATTAATCATTTCAGCTGTTTCTGGGCTGCCTTGATGTTAAGTGTATTTAAACTGCTACCTGCCTAATGATTTTCTTTTATTATACTGTTAGAGATAGAACTGGTATTCCTCTCATCTTGTCAGTATTCAGTGTTAATGCAGTATGTATTAAATAGGTTATGGTCATTCTCTATGAACTATGTGGTATTTCACTGGAGGCTTATAAATCATGCTGCAAATTAGGTTCAGCTTCATTCATTCATATGCTTCTATCATGCTTCTTTTCAACTATTTTTAAAGGATTTATTGTAGACTTCCCATGGCATTGTTAGAGCACATGCTATCTGTTCTATTCTTCTGTACTTTACTAGTATAAAGAAATTGGGATTCGACATAGAAGAAAACTGTATATTAACTGAGCACAGAGTACCATCTAGAGGAGCAGCTAAGCTACTGAAGGCTGAAGGCTTTAAGAGAATCCATTACCAATGGCCATCCTTTACAAACTAGTCTGAAACTACTTTTGAGTCACACCTGATGTTTTAACCAGTGGGTTCTACACTTACATGTAGATTTATGCATGTGTTCAGCTCTGTTTAGAAATTTTTGTAATAATGTATTAGTACGTGTTGATCATAGAGAAATAGGAAGTCATGGTGTGTAACTTTTGTAACATCAGTTTGGGTTTAGAGTCAAATTGACCATTCATTGTCCTCCCCACTTTATTTTCTTTTAAATCAAGTGTTTGCTTATACGTAAGCACGTTTCCTCTTGAGTATCTCAATACAAATAAAGGATTGTAAACTTATGGATGCATTTTTCCAGTTAAGCATGTTAAGGTTATGCACATTTTTTGTTTTAGCTAACAATGGATTCAGTTTAGTGTATCAGATATTCATGTACACATGCATATTCCTCTATCATACTCTGATATGCAGAATTGTGGTCACCTCCTGCCCAGTCTTTGGTGGTAAAACCTTTTTGGAAAAAATAAGGAATTATTTGCTTTGTCTTTTTAACCAGCTTAGAATCAGGACATTTGTGTTCAGTTCTCAAAATTCTGTGACGCTTGCCTGGTTGATCTTGGAAAGCACTTCAACTTCTTTCCCATGGTTAAATTAATAAGGCTGTACTTGTAACTTTAGTCTGATAGTGATCTAAAGAGTATCTAGCGTAGTAAGATGACCATTGCAACTTGTTTTAGTGAGTGGAAGTTTATAATACCTAGTAGGTGATGCTGAAGGAAAGAGATGCATGAGAAAAAAAATCCAAATATGTGATTGAATTTTTGCCTCAGGAGTAGCAATTTAAGTGTCTAAAACTTGAAAACGAATTTATAAGTAGATAAATGGGACAAACTGCGTTTGAGTTCTTAAAGTATTTTTCTTTTGCAGGATCTCCATAATCTGGATCTCATGATTGGGATTGCATCCAGTGGAATTGCTGTATATAGAAAACTGATCTGCACAAGCTTCTATCCCTGGTAAATTCCTTTACTAGTAAAGAAATATGTCTGGTCTTTTCAATCTTATTTCCATTTGCTTTAACATTTATTCCAAAGAAGCCTACAATACATAGACTTGTTCTTTATGGGGTTTCTTTATTAAAAGTCTTTTGCCTGGCTTTTAATTCTCTAAGACTTTTGGACTCCTTGCCCTGTGTGAATTCTTGATCAAGTTAATTCACGTACAGGTCTCAGCACATGATTAGGAGGACCCTGTGGTCTTAGAGGTTTGCTGCTGTTATACCAAATAATAATTTTTTTTAAAAATCAGTATTACTAGTAAAGCTCAACAGCTAATGATCTCATCATTTTATCCTGTCATTCAGCAAAAAGTATTTGCTTCTCAGGAAAGAAATGTAAAATGAGTTATTTGGAGTTTCAGATTTACTGGAACTAGGATAATATAATTTAGACAAATTTTTAAATGTCATTAAACAAGGCTATATAATGTTAACAAGTTTTGGAGTCTCCGAGAGAGAGATCTTTGCATTAGAATGCATGATAGTGCTGTAGAAAATAATCTATATGAAGAAGCAATGTGCACAAGATGTCTAATGTGAACGACATTAGAAATTAGTTAAGATATAATAATTTATAGTATTTATGGGCTTTGTTACTGATACCATACTAAAAATGATAACATAAATCAGAAATTATATAGAGGCTGGGTCTTTTCTTAAGGTTTTTGGATTGGATCAGAAAGAATTTTTCCCAGTCTTTCTTTTTTTAAAATAAGTATGAATTTGTTTTATGTACTTGATAAAGTATAGGTTTATCATATTATGCACGATTTCCTCATATAATTTGTAACGGTTTTTCTGGAGAACGTTTTCTTAGAAAAGTGTATTCTAATGGGTTGTACTCGCTTAGCTGCTTAGCAATATTCCTTAAATACTGGAGTCATTCCATCCTTTTGTTACGAACCCAACCTAACAGGTATTTCCTATGGGAAAGCAATAAAATAGTTTTCAATTTATTCAGTGGCAAATGTACTTCACAGTCTCTGGATTTTTCTTTTTTCTTTGCAGTGAGTTGTCTTTCAACTCACTTGCATGTACTGTAACCATCCTAAACGTATGTCAATAATGGTGCCATACAGCACAGTGATATCTTGTATTTTTCCATCTCTAATACACACTAAAGCATAAAAGAATTTTACCTTTACCTTTTAGCTTACAAAGAATCTTTGTGCCCTGAGCTCTGCCCTTCCATATGTCAATCTCTCAGCTTCTTTAAACAGCTGCAGGTTTTAAAAAATGCCATCTGGAGGCACATTTTCTGTCTTCTCCATGTCTTGTGCCAACTTGGTGACCTAAGGTATGAATGGATAATAGTAATCCTGAAAACAATAGCAATGGCATTTTAAAATCCAGGACTATATGGGGGGTTTTTTTTAGGGAAGGGAAAGAGAGCTTTGTAGCACACAAGACGGGAGAAATCCACAACTTCCTGTGCTACTTTTACTCCTGGAGAGCACAGAGGAATAAACCACAGATGGTAAAACATAATTTACAAAAACCTATTCTCATTTACAAAAAAAATGGAGGGGGGAAAAAAACCTCGCAGATTTTTCAATTCAAATAATTTCCACTCTAAAATATGAGCTTTAGGCACCAATATTTTCAGCTGACAGCTAATGCAATTGTTGCAAACTTTCCTACTCTCTCTCTAAAAATATCTTCTCAACTTGAAAGGAGCAAAAACTCACTGTACATAGGGGATAACTTTTTGGTATTTTATTTCTGGCTTCTTGAATGAGTTGATCATAATTCTTCATGCAGGAATGATGTCCATTCCCTGCCCCCTGAAAACAAGCAAACAAGGGAAGTCACCGGAGCAGACTATCCTATGCTGTATTTGTAGTGTACACTTCTGATTTCTTTTTAGACCTCAAAGCAGGATATATTTTGGTAGTGCCTGGAGTTTTAATGTATCTTGGTTGGGCTGAAGGTGTGCGGGTAAGGAGATTCCTTATAGAGCAGTATATGCCTGAGAAAACCTCATTCAGATAATTGAAATAGTATTTATGTAATGTCATTTGTAGTAAGTTTTTCCTGCAGGCTGTACAAACTTCACCATAAACGTGGTAGAACTCAAGGTGGCAGCAAACACCATCAAAGCACTCTTTCCAAAACTGTAATACTGTGCAGCATTAGTGGATGACAACAATACAAGTATGCCATATGGTGGTAGTCAAAGGGGGCCAAGAGTTTTCAGGAACAGAGGCAGTGAGAGAGTACTGCCTTGGCAAAAGGAGGATTTTCAATCAAAGCAACCTACGTAAGGAGCTGACTGATCAGTCAGAGGCAATGCAAGTCAAGGCAGATTTAAAAAATAACTCTGGATTTAATGCAGTATTTTATATGCTCTAGAAAGTTATTCTTAGGGGTGCTCAACTGTTTTGTGATAATTTCCAAATATTATCTTAATGGCAAAAAACCACATACAAGCACTCTCTACATCAGCAGCAATTAAGGTTGTGTATTAAATACTATTCAGTGTCTGCAGTTTCTTTGCTTTGAAAACTTCAGAGAAACTGCTAGAGGAACGCGTTCTACATTGCTAGTTAAAATTTAAAAAACAATTTGACAGAATCTTACGTAGCAAATTTGACAGAACCTTTCCAGTTGAATCTACCAATGTTAAAGTATGAGACTTTCAGCTATAGAAACATTTTTGCTTCAAGTCAAAAATACCAGCTATTAGTACAGTGCTAGGACAGAACTGCCAATTTGATCACAAATTAATAATTCTATTGCCCATTAAGTGACAAATCTATTTTGACCCTTGTGAATGATACGAAGATAGGACCCAAAAGATGTATGATTATTAATATGCTACAAGTATTGAACGTTTTATAAATAAACTGTGAAATTTAATCATTTGTGAATGTTGCATAGTCAGATTATTGGTGAGTGATAAGGGCAGCTGAGCCACCAGTTAGAATAAGAATAACAGCATTCTATTCATATCATGGATGTGGCATCTTCAAGCGCTTGTTAAATCTAAATCCTTTGATACCTTAATCTCTTGGATTTTTTTGTGGATTGTGCTATATGTGAACATTCACTCAGATTGTAGGCGTAACATTGCAAATGATTTTTAGCTAATGTTAAATAAAACTGTCAGATTAGCAAGTGTTCTTTGTCACTGAATTAAATAGGTTTAGTTGTACTTTAAGAAGAATGAATGGAATTGAGAGGAATGCTCTACTTAAAGGAGAGTCAAAATAAAGAGACTTAAAGCCATGATTTGACTTGAAGTGATTATGTGGCCATGAAGTGAATCATGTTTCGTTGTTTGGTGTTTGTTTTGTTTTGGGGGTTTTTTTTGTTTGGTTTTTTTTTTTTAAAAAAAAGGCAAAAAAGAGGGAGGGATTGAGAGAGTTTTGGTATTTTTGGATGTTGGCTACCTTTTTGTTGTTGGGTGGAGGATGTTTTTTCTTAGTCTGTAAGGTTAGTTTTCCCTGTCCTGCATTTCTGCTGACTCTGCATTAGGGTAAAAACAGACAATGAAGTGACTGTGTAAGCTGAGAATGACTCAAAAAACTTATTTGTTGAATTTCAATCTAAAGTCAAGAAATGTGTTAAGAAAGAACCAGAAGTGCGAAACCTGAGGGGTACTAGTTCAGGTGGAGTAGCACTTGGATTAAGAAAGGATTTATATATAAATGAGTTGCATCTCAATAAATATAACTGAAAGTTTATATGACTTATTGGGAAGTTCAGAATCCAGAACTTTTAGATGAGTAGTACAGATAATTACCATTTGAAGTAGCAAGTCAAATGGCACAAGTATTTAAAGAGTTGGCCTGACAGGAGAGATGGATATGATGTAAACTTCCTAGTAATCTGCACAATAATTTGCGTGGTTGCCAAAGAATGTTGTGAATTCAATTCCTGTTTCTTTGTGGTTTTTGTAATTGATGGATAAAAGCATTTTCAGAAATGGGCATGTGTTCGGTTTACCGCCTCTTTTGTGCAGGAGGGGGGAATTGTTCCATCCACTACCTTTCTTGTTTGTAACTGGCAAATATGCGAATCCTGTATGAATGAGGAATGTTGCTCTGTAATTAAAGTACCTCTCTCATGGGCAATGAGAGATGATTGATATGCTATTGTCCCGCTTGCTGGGAGTGATGCAGAAACTGTGTTAAGAACTGGGATGATCTTCAATATAGTTTGTACCTGATGAGATCTAAGGTGCTATGAAACATTATCAGTTGATGAGAATATTCTGAGACTTTTAGCAGCAACCTTCCAAAACCCTTTCATGGTGTGTAGATGGTGTTTTTCAGGCAGATAGGACTTTCCCAAGGCATCCGTGTAATTCTAGCTGGTCACAGATTCCTTTTTCCAAAATGTGTAAGTTTTCAGTTATTGAAGTAGATGTATTGTAGAGAAAACTTTGGTATTTTAGACGAGTCTTGTTTTGCTGTAGGAAGGTGCGTGGGTACCTGGAAGTTTGTTTAATTTAGCAAAACTGATAAGCATATAATTAAAATGAAAATTGCTTGAGCACCAATTCCAACTGTAATCCTTACCTTAGAAAATCTTTATTCATACTATGTATATACAGAAAAGAGGTGTTCAGTTCTATATAAAATAAACACACAAATTATGCAGCAATGTTAATAATTGAAGTGAAAAATTTATTAACACATTCTTACAGTTTTCATCCTTCTAGAATTATGATTTTAACTACAATGTTTGGTTTGTTATAATTACAAGTATATGATATTTTTCACGTTATTAAGACAATTCTGTGAAGTCTCTGGGAAATTTCAGATGTTATATGACCAACGTTGTTGTGTCATTAGGCTCTTAAATTTTGTTCCTTTAGTCATCATTGTCATGATTCTGAAGTTATACAAACTTGACACATTTAACATTTTTGTGGCTTAGTAAAGGATGTCATCAAGTTTTTGCTGCAAGAATAGATTTGGTGGGAGAGAATTGCTATGTGAGCTATTTAAAGAGTAAATGAGGAAGAATCTCGATTTTTTTTTTTTTAATTTTGTTTTAAAAGACCTTTCCTTAGCTAAAATTTTTGCTTTGAGTTTCTTGACACCTATTTGCCACTCAGCGCAGGAGATGGCTGCATATTATTAATTGACTATTTAATAGCTATAATCTTTTAGGCTTGCTGTATACAGTATTATTTTTCATTGGTTTTTTTTCCCTCTAAACATTTTTTAGTATTTCATAGTCTGTTTCTTTCTTGTAGGGTGAACATATTAAAAATTTCCTTTAAAAGGAAAAAGTTTTTTATACAACAACGTCAAAAACATGTAAGTAGTCATTTCATTTTGTTTTGCTCAAGTGGTCGCGTTTTTGTGGGTGGTTTTTTTTTTTTTTTTTGCTTTAAATGTTAAGACAACAAAAGGCTTTGTGTTAACTCATCTTTGAAAATCTGTTTTGTTAACTTGCCCTTGCTATTGTGGTCCTTTTATGCTCGCTTTATTTCCCGTTTTTGTTTCCTTTCCAGCATGGATTTTTTTCACATTCAGTCTGTTGGACTATATCTTACCCATGCAGGTTCCTTCTCCCTTGGAGGCTTTGGGGGAAAGTGCAAATCTTCATCCTTTCTCCAATATTTTGTAATCTAGCATATTTCCCTTTTCTTGCTGGCATCTGCAACTGTTTTCTTTGATGCTCTCCCTGCTCAGTAGAGTGCCTCACTGCAGTGAATCTACTAAACAGCTGCTTATCGCATCTAGTAGGACTGTGTGAGATTCCTTCTGCTTATGGGGCTCAGAGTTCTGGGAGAAAGGAAGGTACCTGGAGAAAAGGACAGGTCTGCAGCTGCAGGACATGAGGTTGGAAAGGGGATTGGTGCATCTCCTGCTGCATGTAACATGGATTACCTTAGAAGGTGGCAAAATATGTGAAGATAGTTGACAATACTGATGTACCATAGAAAATTTAAGAGCAGTCTTCATAATGCTGTGTTCTTTTTGCAGAATTGTTGTAATATTAGGCTATTTAATAGAAAAAAATAATCTTGATTACAGTATTGTACTGCCACAACATGAACAGATAAATTAAGCTATCTTTTGAGGAAGAGAAGAGCGTATTTAATATGACAGGAAAAAAATATGGAAATTAGTGACCATAGTGACAATTAGTGACATAAATATTTTAATTCAGTTGAGGACTGATCTCAGTAAAAGGTAAGGTTAACTTATAGCTAAACTTTACGAGGGCTCTTGTAGTAAATGAGTTCTTAAACCGCTAGGAGCTGTGTTACAAGAAGACCTCTTGACCCTCATTGATAAGGGGGTCTGCTGAACACAGATTGCTAGGGAGGCTTTTTTTACCCAAAAGGAGAGTATTTTCATCTTTTCTGCCCTCCCCCTGCCTGCCCCCAGTTTGGTGGGTGTCTCCCAAGTTTGAGGAGGACACATTCTTAATTTTCAGGGTTCTTGTGTAAATGAAGTTAATATCTAGAGATAGCATTACTGCACTAATGCTTACACACATAGCATGCACAAATGAAACTCTTTTCTGTTTTAAGAGAGTGTGTCCTAACCCACCATAGAGGGGTCTTAAGTTCTCTGCAAGCTGTAGGTTTCTAAATACATTTTCTATATGTAAACTTGTCTCAGTCTGTTCAAATGTATTTCACTGTATGAAGAAACGAGTGGTTGGCAAACCATTCTACTAGCTTGTGAGTGTAACTACTATACTAAGTTTAACTGTATAACACTCACAAGTGTTACCTTCTTCTAGGTTTGAGGACTAAAAATTCACTAGTAAGGTGTCTTATTGAAATCAAAACTATGCGAATATTGGCAACTGACGGCAATTTAAAAATGTGTCTATGAGAATAAATGTAGGAAGAGAACTCTGAGTGATTAGTAACAATGGATAGTAAAATGAGCATACTTACAGGGGATTTTTTGGAATATGGAGGAATAAAGTCTCAATATCTAACAGTCACTGGACTCAAAGATCATGTAAAATATGTGTGTTCGTTGCATAAAGACTACTGCTATCAAAAGTTGAATTTCTGGAAACAGAATCTCGGAATTTTCAGAGTTGGAAGGGATCTCTAGAGATCATCTGGTCCAACTCCCCTGCTGATGCAGGAATGCCTAGAACACATTATGTAGGACTGCATCCAGGCGGGTCTTGAAAATCTCCAGAGAAGGGGACTCCACAACCTCCCTGGGCAGCCTGTTCCAGTGCTCTGTCACCCTGACCGTAAAGAAGTTTTTTCTTATGTTTGAATGGAACTTCCTGTGTTCCAGCTTGTGCCTTTTGCTCCTCGTCCGGTCACTGGGAACCACTGAAAAGAGTCTGCCTCCATCCTCCTCCAACCCACCCTTTAGATGATTCTAAGCAAGAATAAGGTCTCCCCTCAGCGTTCTCTTCTCCAGGCTAAAGAGTCCCAGCTCTCTTAACCTTTCCTCATAAGGGAGGTGCTCCAATCCCCCAGTCATCTTTGTTGCCCTACGCTGGACTGTCTCCAGTAGTTCCCTGTCCCGCTTGAGCTGGGTAGCCCAGAACTGG
>VYXH01009041.1:627941-673015 GCA_013397275.1 Burhinus bistriatus
CCCCATGACCTTCCAAAGATGATGGAGAGTGGTCTAGCTCTTTCAGCCAGCTCTCTCAGCACTTGCGGGTGCATCCCATCAGGGCCCATGGACTTACGGATGTCCAGCTTGGCCAAGTGGCCTCTAACCTGGTTCTCCTCAACTGAGGGAAAATCGTCCTCTCTCCAGACCTTACCTCCAGGGTCTGGGATTCATGAGTGACAGCTTTAGCAGTGAAGACTGAAGAAAAGAAGGCATTCAGTAACTCCGCCTTCTCTATGTCTTTCACCACTAGGGTGCCCACCTCATTCATCAGTGGGCCTACATTTTCCCTAATCTTCCTTTTTCTATTGATATACTGAAAGAACCTCTTCTTATTATCTTTAACCGCAGTGGCCAAGCTGAGTTCTGCTTGGGCTTTGGCCCTTCTAATTTGGCCTCCCTAACCTGTATCACCTTTGAAGAGGGCAGCATTCTTAAAATTTGTTCAATTAAGCTTTTGTTAAATGGTGACAGTTCAAGGCTCTTGATTCTTTTAACTAATCTCCTCTGAAGTGATCATAGTTCTTTATTTCATGACCTACTGAGATTACAATAATGCTCACTGTATCTTGCTTAGAGAGCTACAGAGCTGTAGGAAAAATAAGGCCAGCCGCATGACCTTTTACTCTTTCTCAGTAGATATGAAAAAGCAGACCAGGTGTGCTGTTAAATTTCTGGATATATTCATCCTTGTCAGTTAGCCCTCTGTGCCTGAAATTTAGGGCAGCAAGTCTTCATGCCTGCAGTACTTCAGTGTTACTGCTTTAAAAAGCTTGCTGTTGCAGTGTGATGGGAGTGAGGGGGCAGCTGGACTACTAGGGGTTTTCTCTAGAATGGTGGCTTGCTTGAGGAGTTTGTGAGGGCAGATGACTGACGTCATGTCAGTCTTTGGATTTATCAGTTTTTTTTCTTGGAAGTGCAGAAGGGAATGGTAAATGAGGCTGAAAGTAAGGAAGGTAGAAGAAGGTGGGGAAAGCAGAGCAGATACTACATATTAGTAGGCAAGATTTTACTAAAGATGGCGACAGTGCTATAACATTTCAGGGTTTTGTATGTCATATGTAGATTTCTTTGCAAAAATCTACAGAAAGTTCTCAAAGTCTATGAATTTGAAGTCATCTGGGATGTACCATGTTTCATTGATTTATTCTTCTTTCTCTTACTCCTTTTTTCTTTCCTTATGCCCCTGTTCTGAAGGCTCAGCTTACCTTATCTCACTGTCCCCCTGCTACTCACCTCCTCTTTTACCCTCCCACTGCTTCAGTCGGTTGATCAGCTACTTGATAGAAGTATGCAATATTTCTGTTTCTACTGAAGAGCTACATAAGGAATGAGGAGCCAGACTTATGAATCAGTAAATGTCTGATGCTATAAAAGCTTGTGATATGTAGACTTAATGAAGGGTGCAAGATTTAAGGTAGGAATAGGAACTATGCTGGTTTACAGGCAACATTTTAAAGTTTCCAGCAGTGAAACTTCTTATCTTGTGTGCTTATCTGGTGCTTATAAACAACTTCATTTTCTGTGTATTAAAATATGTTTTTACTTGCTATGCTGTAGATACTTTCAGATTCTCTGTGAATGGAATAGGCGTATGTCTGATTAAAGTTCTTCCCTGATGCTGAAGTAGCAAGAGACTCACTTTAGATATTGAGAATTGTTCCCTTTCCCTTAATGGTCACAAATTTCTCTAATCCTCATTTCTTGCTAACTATTAAAATAACATTCCTTTTGGAACTTGAATTGAGAGGTATGATAGGCACTAGGTCCTTGGATCCTGTTGGAACTCTCTCCATCTTTAAAATGGTGCATCGATTTAATATCACAACTTGCAAGGTAGGCCTATTAGTAAGCCAAATGATTTTTTTATTTTTTTTTTTAACAAAAGATTTTGTTAATTTAAAAATTGACTACATTTTTCTGAAACTTCTGGAAGTATTTATCCTAATATAAGTCCATATTTAAACTTTTTGCCCACTTAGAAGCTGTTAAGAAGATTCTGTGGCAACAGGTGGGAAGAACTTACTTGTGGCTTAAAGAGCAAGATTCATTACTAGTTTCAAACCTAAACTTAAAAACAGAATATTAGATGTACTTAATTCCTTATATTTACACTATGGCTTTTCAGTATTATTGAGATGTTTGGATAATCTGATTTTTATGGCAACTGAAGGACCAATATTCCAGGCTCACAAAAATAACTGTATACTTCCTTTTACTTGTCTTCTGGAGTAATGTAAAATGCAAACAGAGGGTATGTAAGAAATGCCATTTTTTGTTAAATCTTTGTGATATATGCTTTTTTGTATTGCAAGAAATTGAGTTAAAATTTCACTATGCTTGCACACTTTATTTTATATGAACTAATTAGAAGCAACTGTGGTGAACTGACAAAGATGAACTGGTTCCATTATGCATGAGGTGCCAATAACAAAACCTACTTCTTAAAAAAAAATAAAATTAAAAAAAAAAATTACGTGTTTTAGTAGATACAGGGAAAACATACCTCAAAGATTGCTGTCAGTTAATGTTTTGCAGTGCCTATGTAAAATCAAGGGGCAAATCCTTTTTATCTTTTCTTGAGATTCTCTTTGGTTTTCTAAAAGAGTGAGTTCAGTCATAGATTCTCTGAACTAGTCATAAAGTGACTTGCAGAATGCAGCATTGATCTCTGATACATGGCATTTGTAAAATGTTGCCTAGAACTAAGAAGAATACAAGAAAAACAGTTTGATTATTCCAGCCAAAATGGTATGTAGTTACTTCCAAGTAGGATCATTGCTGTGAACAAACAAAAGGACAATGGCAACTAGAAATCAAGGCGTTATCCAGGTGGGACCTCTATTTCTTTCTGGACTGTGTTAGAAAGAGCTTTGTTAGGTCTTTCTGAGTCCTTTAATAAAAAGATTTTGCAACCCACATGCTCACTTTCTCCAAAGCGTGAGCTAGAAAGAGAGCTTTACTGAGGTGGTTGCCTGCCTAATTGTATGCTAAGGCGTCAATATTCAGTCATAATTCAGAGCAGCTGGAAAAGATGAGAGATAAGGTTGAAAACTTGCTTTTTTTCACTGAAGCTCTGAGATATGATAGCATTTAACCCAGGTGTCATGTTATCTTCCTTTCTCTTCTTTGCTTTACTCTTCATTCCACTTTCTTTGCATCAATAACTATATTAATTAACCAAAGCTATATCTTGTGGAAAACTCTCTTGGGATCCGAAATAGCTCAACAAGTGCTACAGTTGGTGGGAGTCTAAACGTGGGTGGCACAATTGTGTTACATCTGTGTTTCACTGTCACTTTGGCACTGAGGTTACAAGTAAGAGTTTGCACCAAGACACACAAGCTTTGTATTGTGCTTCCTTTTGATCTCCTCGTTGTGGCCATGTGTTATCCATCCAGAAAGCAGCTCCAGTCCCATCACAGCTACTTTCTTTCCCTCAGGATGGATCACTGTTAACTTCTTTAGTGTCTTCTAAAAGACTGTCAAGTCTTTTTGCAAACTATGGCTCTTGAAAGAACATTGCTGAATTGAAGCCTTCCGTGAAGAGTTTGATTTCAAAGATTGAGCGTTCTTTTTTCCTTTCTACATTGTACCCCTAATGGAATGTTTAAGAGTTTTGTTTGTCATAGGAGGTCAAGATCTGACTAGAAACCTGCAACTATATTTAGCTGTTTAATATTATGCTCGGATATACAAAATCTTTACCACTCTAGACTTAATCCTTAAAGTGTTAATGAAATATTTAGGAACTGAAAAACTTAATAATTTTTCAGTATTGCTTAAACTTTTAAAGTGTCCATTTTGCAGTTTAGAATTTCATATAGTCACAGGGCTATTCTGGCCATCTCTAGCTCAAAATCTACTATAGTACACTATGGTTTTTTTCCCCAAGTACATTTTTCTTGTTAAGCTAAAATTAATTTTATTGTTGTTTTACGAACTTGTTTACTGTGTTTGATCTGCTTGTATATATTGAAACATGGTATTTCTTACCATTACAGAATGAATCCAGAGAGCATATTGTTGCCTTCAACATGTTAAATTATAGAGCATGCAAAAATCTATGGAAATCTTGTGTAGACCATCACACATTTTTTCAGGCAAAGAAGTCACTACCTCATGAAAAAAAGATATTGTCACATTATTGGACCCTGGGTTCTAGAAATCCAGCAAAGTAAGTATTGTGTGAAAGCATGTTTTGCTTTGTAATGGGAACGGGAGGATTTCTGTCAGCGATAGCTAAAGTTGGAGCAGCAGAGTTCAGTTCTGCCCACAGCTGTGTTCCAGTCTATATATGAACCATTTGACAAGTTATATAGCTGCACTTTTAGTTTCTGCAACATGGTGTCATTACAACAGGATTTTTCGTATAATTTCCTAAAAAGGTATTTGAATATATGTTTTACTGGTATTGTTTAAACTTGTTTCAGTTTGAGGTATAAAAACACTAGAAAGTAAAAATGACACGTAGCTAATGATCCAATAAGAGAATTTGCAGAACAGATTTGTTTTGAACTGTTTACCCCTTAGTGTCATATACACACTCTTTAATATATTAGAGCAGTTTCTGGAGTGTGTCATACCAACTGCTTATTACTGACATCCAGATGAAAAACTTTGTCTCATCCAAGTATTTAGAATGTCTTGTGATATCTTTTGTGACGCTTCGAATCTCTTATTTGCCTTGTTGGGTTCTGCTCATCATGGAGCTGGTAGTTTCATAGTGGTATCTAAGATCTAGTTCCCTGAAAATAATACTTCAGAGCCTCTCATTTTGCTGTATGAAGTTGGGATTGTTCCTTCCCATGTGCACCAACTGTGCCCTAACTTTATGAAACTTCATCTGCTAGTTTATTGTCTAGTCACTTGATGTTGTAATGTCCTTCTGCATTTCTTCACAATTGACCTTTATTTTTGTCATCCTCTGTGACTGATATCTTCAGCAAACTTTGTTCACTCTTTTCTCTAGATCACTAGTGAATATGTTGAACAAAAAAGCCCCCAACAGATATCCCTCTAAACTTCACTGCTGATCTTTTTTCACTATAAATCTAAAATGTTTTTTCCTATTCTCTCTTTTATGTCACAAGTGAACAGGTAATTCTTCCAAGTGAGGACCCTATTCTCTAGCTCCTTAGTTTCTTTATAGGTTTAAGGGAGCTTGGCAAATGTCTTTTTGAAATCTTGAGTAGATTAAATCACTAGTTTAAAGTGGGAGGTTATAGTCAAGTTTTTCTACTGCTTCATCTTAGAGGCTTTTAGATTTTTCTTTTTATAAGTATCAGTCCCAGTGATTTCTTTCATTATGTTGATTTGTTCTGTTTTGTTTATCAGCAATTCAGCTACAAATGTGTCACATCATGTGTCATCATCTTGTCTGTGTCCCATCCCCACCCCACCCCTGAAAAAAAAGTCATGAAACGTATCAAAAATCCTTCATATCAATAGTGAATGAAAAAGAAAGTCTTATGTCATTATCTTCTCTGAATGTGAGATTTTGTAGGGTTCCTTGGTTCTTTGATCATCTATGGTCTCTGTAGACTGTAGAAATCTGCTTGTTCTGTTGATTTTTGGAGTAGTAGTTTATTGTTTTCCTTTTTGGTTGTGGGTGATGCTGTTTGTGGTTTTTTGCACTGTGTTCCCCTAACAGTTTAACTTTACATTTAATTTGTCAGACTGATTCTCTCTTTCCTGTTTGGATAAGCTTCGACTTTTGAATGATGTCATCATACTTCAAATAGCTTCCCAGACTTCGGCTGCTGGCTTTTCATACTGTCATGTCTCTTTAGACATTGCAGGAATTCGTACCAAGTGGACTAGTATTGCTTGTAAATGAAGCACTTAACCCATGAGGGCTGTCCAACTGTAAGAAGGCTGATAAATGTTATGTTTTCTGCTGGAGTGGAATTCCATATTTTCACCTGGTACTAGATTATAGCTGAAGCAAGTAAAACAAATTGTTGTACGAACAGTAATCTAGTTTTCTAGCATTTTACAGATCTGTATTTTGAGAGTTAGCTCCTCTATGGAGTGATATGAACTTGTTCTTGCTATAGTGAAAGTTTTGAGGAGGTAACTTTCTCAAAGCTTGTAGGATCGTCACATCCTGGCATCCTTTATTTCTCTCAAATTTGCAAACAGATTGAGAATCCTGATGCTTGTGTATACACATGCACACACAGGCGTTGCACAGCCCTTGTAATGTTAAGAAAGAAAACAGTATGAGTTCCAAAGGGTACCTATCATTCCAATTTTTACAAAACATTGGATTTTTGACAAAATTTACTGTTACAATTTCTTGATAGCCTGTAACATGCAGCGTAGTTCTCATTGTTAAACTGAGTTACTAAGAAAGACTTCTTTTCAAGTAATTTCATGTTTTGAGGCATTATCTCTGGTGAATTGCTTGCTTAGACTAAGGAATCTCTAGGGAGAGTTGTTCGTTGTGATCTCTTCCATCAGCTTAATGATATCCTCTGTACTAATGCGTTCTTTGGCCATATTTATGCCAGCAACGCAACAGGCATGAAATTTAGGGTCTACATGAGGCAGAAATGACTCAGCAACCTTTACTATCAGAGACTCTTAAAGTATATAAGAAGCGACAATAATTGTGGAAGACTTTCAGTAGTTCCTGTCAACTTAGTCACTGTCACTCAGCAAATTATTTTCTCAAAAGATTTAAGCAAAGGTGTGAACAAGTCACTTCCGAAGCTATCTGTCTTATGTTGAAAACTTTTACTTTCCTGTTTGTTTGTGATTGTGGAATGTTGTAAGAGATAACATGAGCTTCCACGTTCCTTTTCAAGGATGGCTCTGAGCTCACATGGAAGCTGCACAACCAAAAAAGGGATTCTGCATTCTCCCTTATGAAAGGGGGCAAAATTTTGCATTGACTAAAACAAACAAAAACCCACAAACCCAAACACGCACACAAAACCACCACCAACCACACCGTACAACCCTGGAGGTTTTAAGACCAACTTGTCTTCAATAATTCTTTTCATCCAGCTTCTGTCAGCTTTTAGAGGGTTACATTCAGGTTTTACCACCTTAAGTATCACAAGTTTTCTTCTGGAATTTGTGGCTTTCTTGTACTATGTTCTTTTACGCTCATGTGGGGCAGATATCCTAGCGTTTATTGCACCAGTTCAAATAGTTGAACTTTTGCAGCCCTTTAGTACAGTTTCTTATTTGCACATCTCTGTGCCCTTCTGGATTATCTTAGCTTAAGGTACTAGTGGAATTCCATTTAAATTAGGCTTCTGAGTTGTAGAAATCACCTGTAAGCCTTATTCTAAGGGCAGACTGAATCACATCTCCCAGAATGAGAGGTAAGTTCATTCAGCGTTTGTGGACTGAATGCTGAATAACCTGTCCTAGGCACTTTCCTTGCTGAAAAGCTAAAAGTTTACCTATTTTTTCACAAAGGATAACCTTGGTAATAGATGGTAGCAAGGAACTGTCACCTCAAGATAATTGCAGCCCATTCCAGAAAGGCATTAGCAGCCTCTCAGTATGTTTGCTGAGAAATACCCTTGTATTTGACATGTGAAGAGCAGCTGCTTGGAGTTCAGGAGGTTGTTTACGTTACGTACTGAAGTATCTAGAGAATATATTGTTCAAGTGATTCTGTGGTCAGGGTTAGGGGTTTGGTGTTAGGGCTCTGGCTTCCATCACACGACTTAGGTTTCACCTCAAAAGTCACCTGCATTGGAAAATGCATGAACAGGCACTAGTGAAAAAGGAAAACTGATTAGTGCAAAATATGTGGAATTCTTCAAGCTGCATTTTTTGTAATACATCCTCTTCTTCCACTCTCCCTCTCTGCTCCACCCATATAAGGCTTCTTTGAAAGAGCTCTGTTTTCGTAGAGGACCAGAGTAGTTGGTGCCTTGTCATTGGTATTCGGAAGACTTACAGAAATAAAATGGATGATACAGGCAAAAGCTTAAAATGTCTATGGGTAACATCCATAGATGCTTCACATTAAGTTTTCCCTCATTGTCTTTTAAACTGGGAGAAGCTTTAAAAGTGCACATTAAGCAGATGAAGGAATTAATTTGCTTTAAAATAATGAACAAGATGTGTAAAATGCTTCAGAATATAAAAAAAGTTTTGGGTTGCTTTTTCTCTTTTGCTAGTATAAACAAAAAGCAGTGCAATTGCAAAGCATACTTAAGGTTTCATATTAGCATGAGTAATATCCACAGCATAAACAACTTTTTTTTTTTTTAATGCTATGTAAAATTGAGACATTTCAGCTCTATAACTCACATATCTGCTATCCCAGCCACTTATTATGTACAGCTCAGGACTTAGTGAGCCGAAGGTGGTTTCTCTGTAACTCGTAAGTTGCTTCTCTTCTGTGAGAAATCCTAGACCTGTAAACTTGAGGATCAGCAGCTTATCTCTCTGCTTGTCTGTCTTTGACTGCTGTGTAAAAAGATGCATAAAAGTTAGTTTATCTCAATTTTGATCTGCTTTAAAAATTTCTTTATGCTGTATAGTTCCACTAGTAAGACATTTTTTTATTGCTTTCCTAGCTGAGGTTCTGATTCTGATGCAACCCTTATCTTGTCAGGTTCTTGTCACAAGAAGCATTCCAGACTTAGAAAGCCCCTTTTGACGGCAGATGTTTTTTCTAATGGTTTGTTCCTATAAGGAACTCATCACTCAGATGTGGCTTCCTTCTAAGAGAGAATGATCTGGTGTAGCTTACTTGCTGAGGCAGCAGGTAGATGGTTAAAGTAGTCCTGTCTTCAGTGGAACCATTAGTGAATTATTACCCCCTTATGAGTTTTAACGGGGAACATCTAGAATCTTTTGTCTTTATTTGAACCATGTTTTGTCAGGCACTTGGTTCAGTGCCAATAGGACATACTGAATTTCCTGTTTTCCCCTCCATCTTCCTAAACACAATTGGGTTAAAAATAACTCTCAGAAAAAGTTATTTTTACCCAGACTTGTGATTAGCATTGTAGCAGGGATTAACAAAGAGTTTTATTGCCACAAATGAATGTCTGTAAGAATGTAAATGCATAAGTAAGTAGGGATAAGCACAGGGGACTCTTGACATGAATTACAAAATCGACTTTCATAAGCATATTTTACTTCATTTAAGTTTTCCATGCAAATTAATTCACATACAGTTTTTTAATTTCTTTTCAGGTCTGTAAACAGCCAGTACTGCAGAAAAGTTATAGGTGGGATGGTTTGGAACCCATCTATGAGACGATCTTTATCTGTTGAACATCTAGAGACCAAAAGCCTTCCATCTCGATCACCTCCTGTTACCCCTAATTGGTAAATCCAGTTTCAGCCTTTCCCATAGCTTCCAGCCTCCTACCTTTTCTAACTATATGTACTCTAACAGAATAATTATGTAGTGTGTACATATATATTTTTAAACATTGTTATTCTGAGAATATATATGATGACAGGAGAAGAGTGGGTGTCACTTACCTCAACTTTAGCAAGGCTTTTGATACCGTCTGCCAAAATATTATACCCAAGTTAAGACATTATGTTCTGAAAGGGTGGACAACAAGATGGTTTTTTTAAAAAAAAATAAAAATGATTGACTGACTGGACTCAGAGGGGAGTTGTTTATGTGTCATACTCTACCTGGAGGCCAATAACTAATAGATTACTCCAGGAGGCTATCCTGGGACCTGTCAGGCTTATTATCTTTATGACCCGGAGAAGACAATGGAGTGCTTGCTCATAAAGTTTGCAGATGACACCAGACTGGGGTGTCAATCAGCTTGGGGGCAGGGCTGCTATCCAAAGGCACCTTGATAGTCTGAAGAAATGGGCCAATAAGAACTGTATGAAATTCAGTGAAGACAAATGCAAAGTCCTGGGAAGGAAGAACCCAGTGCAACAGTTTTGTCTGCGATGCAACTCTCTGGAAAAGGACCTGGTGATCTGCATGGGCAGCAAACAGTACATGAGCTACCTGGTGTGCCCTGGCAGCTAAGAGGTCTAACAGCAACCTGGCAGTATTAACAGAAACATAGATGGTAGACCGAGGGAAGTGATTATCTCCCTTTTGCTCAGCATTCATTAGACCTTATTAGAATGCTGCAGCCGCTTTTGTGTCCTCTAATACAAGAAAGACACTGACAAACTGGAGCGAGCTCAGCAAAGGCCACCAGCCACCAATGTAGTCAGGAAGCTGGAGCACCTACCCTATGAGGAGAGGCTGAGACAACTGCACTTGTTCAGCCTGGAGAGTAAAGGGTTTCCCAGATGCCTAGTAACAGCTTTGCAATACTTAGGAAGAGGCTAGCTAGAGGATGAAGCCAGGTTCTTCAGTGTTGCATGGTGGGAGGATGAGGCAACAGGTGTATGTTGATACAAGAAAGGCTCTGTGTGGACACAATGAAAAACTGCTTCATCATAAGCACAGTTGAGCAGTGGTTGCTTAGAGAAGGTGTGCAGTCTCTCTCTATCCTTCAAATTTTTTGAGATCTGACTGGATAAAGCCTTCAGCAGCCTGTTCTGACCTCGGTTGACCCTACTTTGAGCAGGAGCTTGAACTAGATAACCTCCATAGGTCACTTCCAACCTGAATTATCCTATGATTAGAACTTCAACAATACAGCTGGTGTTTTAGAGGGGGGAAAACACTAAATCGGTTCAGTGTACTGAATCTAGCAGTGTATGATTGCCTAGTATGCCATACAAAATGTTTAAAAATTGATTATTTAAAGTGAGACCTATAGGCCTGTCATGAAGATTTCAGGACATAAATTGCAATGGGATAGAAATTTCACTTTGATAAGTTTTATGAACTTCCAATTTGTGTTTGTGTTCCTTATTTTTAAGGCGGAGTCCTAGACTACGTCATGAAATTCGTAAACCACGACACTCATCTGTAGATAACCTTACAAATGAGATTAGTTATATTACTGAAACAGAGGATGTTTTTTATACATATAAGGGCTCTCCAACGTCAAAGGATAGTGATTCGGAGTTCTCTCAGAACCGTAGTCCACAAAGGAGGTAAGGACTTCTGCAAACAATTCATTGTCTACTTTGATTTTTTTAAAAAACACCAAACAAAAACCCAAATAGCTTTGGTATAAAATAGTCATTATCAGTTATAATATTAAAATGAGTTCAAACAGTTTTATGTCTGCATGAGCTTTATTTTGACAAATTACTAAACTGCAAATGGCATGATACAAAATGACCAATTAAAAACAAACCAGCCCTTCATCCCTAAACAATTCTCAATAGTTGAGTTCTCAGTAAAATTAGAGAAGCTATTAAGGCAGGCCTGTTCATATCTGTAATATCCTGTTTCCTAGTAGCTTCTGCACCCACTTCCTACCTGTTATAAACTCTTTCTGTTTTTGAGGGAGGGGAAGACTTATTGACCTCTTAAGAGTTCACTTGTGTTCCACATCATCAGCTCAGCATCATCAGTTGAAAGAGTCACTGCATTTGAGTAAACACAATGACATAATGCTAGCAGTCCTCCATCTTTTTCATCCTCAAAGGATTTGTAGATTGCTAATCTAAAGGCAGTCTCTACTTTTTGCCTTGAGGCATTTTTGCTGTTTTCCTTGAGGACCAACTTTGTTCTCCCCTGCAGTGGTCTAAACACTGCTAGGTTTGCTTTCAGGGCTTGAAGCACCTATCTTTGTTAACTGATATTACATTTTATGTGTGGCTTCACTGTTATTTTACAGAGGCATTTCTTAATAAATAACTTCAGATTAGCACAAAGTCATTGATTATTCAGTCTCCAAAAGAAAACAGAGCTACCTCAAAACTTTCAGCTTGGGAGAATACTATGTATTAAAATGCAGGTTCCTTTGTAATGTTACAAAAGGAAAATGGTTTCTAGTGACCCCTAGTAACTATAAAGCAAGATGAATTTTGAGAAGCAATGCATTAATAGAAACTGATAGGACTCGCCTACCTCTGTGATAGTGTGCAGCTACTAACTGTAGCTTTAAACTCTGGATTTAAACTGTTTTCTTCAAATTTTAAATTTAAATTTATTTAAATTTATTGTTGTTTATTAATATTATTTATGTATTGTTCCTAGATTACAGCAGAGAGGTTACTATGAAAGCAGGAAAAAATTAACATATATGCATATTTGGAGCTTGTCACTGTGGTGTTTGAAGTTGTTTTTCTATTTTTCTGACTGGAAGTCAGAAGAACCTTAGTCCTAGTAGTGTCAGTAATAGCCATGACAATATATAAAGCTGATGCCTCTAGATGTTGTGAATAGTCATAGATAGGAAGCCATGTCTGTCCAGTGTTTTAACATTTACAGATTGTACACTTTTAGAAGTATTTTCTGAGTAAAAATGAGAGGCAGACCATAAAAGGAGCTGATGAGGGTACGAGCTGTAGACGGAAAACCAAGTTACCATGCTGTGTTCTGTGACAGGCAGTTTAGTGTTGTCGGGTTTTTTCTTTTATTTTCCTTTTTCTTTTCTTCCCGTGTAGTTTTTTTCCTTTCCTTCTTGTTTCACGTTTCCTATGCCTACTGAGAATGGAGTGGGAAGGCCTGCTTTTATGCTGTTTCTCAGACAGTGGAAATAGGATGTTCTAAATTTGAAAATAGCACGTTCATTTGTTTTCTGAGCACTAAATGACTGTGCTGTAACTGAGTAATATCACTCACTGTGGAGAAGATTATTGTTATTACCTCATATAAACTATATTTTCTATACGTCTTATCCGCAATGCATTCTTGGTTTCTTGGGTATGTTTATAATGTTTGATACTCTACAGATAACTGAAAAACTGTTTGCATAAATCTGATGAATTTAAATTTGAAGTGCATCTTTTGGAAAGAGAATGTAATGCATGAAACGAATGATTCTTTGTTGTACCGTTACTTTCATGAAGTAAAATGGTCATTAATACTTTCCTTTTTAACAGTTGAGGTAAAATATACAGTAACCATACAAATCAAAACATGTTTCTTCTCTACACTGAGGTTTTCAACAGTTTGTTAGTCTACGTTTCAGTTTTTCTTCTTTTATATTTTTACAGTAGTCATTACTTGCCTCACTCCCCTTGCTGAAAGATGTAAAGTAAAATTAAGTATGTATGTGTAGTCAAATCTTTCTTTCTCTGAATGGTTTATTGAAAGAGGGAATCTTATGCTATCAGCTGAATCTGTTTTATAAAAAAGAAGTTTAACTTGCATATCTTCAGTATTAAATATGGACAAACACTTGTGCTGGACTTCTGTCACACTTCAGGAATGTTTAGATATTAACTATAAATCACCTTGCAGAATACTGATAAAGCCAGCTTACCCATTTTTGCCATTTGGTCTTTAGTAGATTTGAATTGACGTAACTGAAACATGTTATGGAAAAATACTGAAATTGTAAATCTGGTTTTCTTTTTCCTTAGAGGAGAACCAAGAGTAGCTTCTTATAGTCCTACTAACATATGTTGTCTTTAGAAGGCTCTTTTTTTACTGCCTAGCCTGCCATCTGAGACTATCAAAAGAGCTGTTAGTTAATGCTAATTATAAGTAATGAATAGCTTTGATATGAAAACAAAAAAAATCCGGAAATTTTTGGGGAGCTACTAGCAAACAACTGTAAGATATTGATTTTTAATTGCTGAATTGTCATGTCTGGGACCTCAAATCTTAATTATAAGCATGCAACTGCTTGATTTTTTTGTAAACTAAATATGTTTACATCAGTTTCATTTACTGTATCTGAAGCTCAAGACAGTGCAAGCTCTAGCTAGCATGGGATATGACTCTTCTCTGTTTTTCAGGCTGCCATCAACATTTCAGGGATGAGGGGATATTTTCACATGTTTCGCTTCAGCCCCTGGGTAGTGTCTTAAGTCCTTTTTGTCAAAACAAGAAGTGGTCCAAGACAGACCTACCTTTAAACTGATTTGTTGTGATGTAGTGCTTGTTGAGACAAATATATAGGTAAAAGTTCTATAACGAGACTTACTGTGTACCTAATCCTACCAAGGTAGATTTGGAACCTCGGTGGGTATCAGAACTGTAGAAGCCACCACTGCTGGCAGAGTACATACACCTGCACTTGTTTCCCTATACACCTTTTTTTACCTCCTGGCAATACCAAATACAATTATTTTCTTAATAATCAATTTTCTTCCTCGCTGTGTTTACTCACTTAAGGGAATCGATCAAGTTCTATTTTCTTTCTGTAAAACAGTACACAATTTAGAAAACAAATTACGTGGAACAGCTCTTAGTTTAAAGGGCATAAAACACATCAGTTATTAACATTTCTTCTTCCATTTCTTTAAATGTGTTGTACTGTATTGACATGTCAACACCTAGAACTATGTTTACTGTTAAATACTTTTAAATAAGCATGCTGGAGATGAGGGCCAAGAATATTTTGTCACTTACTACATTGTTTCTCTGAAGAATACAGTGTTTTAAAAACATACTTTGTGTGAATGTTCTACCATCTAACTGAAATTTATGAGGTATATCCTACAGGCTGTGACTAGAAAAAAGAGAATTAGAAATCAGAGCAAACCACACGCATAAGTGAAATACCGAAAAGCAGGGCAAGCTTGTGCATCTCGTGTTGGTGTAGGTAGACTGCTTCTACTACCCAAATTATCTAAGGTACTTTCACATTCAACTACAATTTGAGGCTCAGACAAAGTGAAAAGAAGCAATTTTTCTCTCCCAGATTAGCGTCTGCAGAAAAGATTGGAGCTGTCTATTACATATGTATTATAGACAAAAAATTGCTCTAATCTCAAATTAACATATATTAAATAGAGCTTTATTCACAGGGCATGAATAGGTTTGCCTATCTAAGCCAACCATCTCAAATCACAGCTGCATACAAAACCTGTCATCAAAGACAGTGCTGAAGAGGACTTCAAGAGGACTTTTGTTTAGCCCAGGGCTCCCCAGCCTTTGTGAAGAAAGCTTCCCCTGTCAGTTCTTTCTCCTCTTTGTTGCCCTGCTGCTGTCCGACTCATCCGACTGCTACTACCACTGAAAAATTAACACTAACACAGACACGGAGCCCACACTAAGCCTTCTGAAGTCTCGTAGGTTGCTTTCTGTGTTATACCACACTTTTTGTTATGGCTGTGCCTCACCAGTTCAGAACAGGTAATCTAATCTTCTGACTATGTGTTGTACTCACTCTGTCTCACTATATTTATCCCATGTCTATGTACATATGCACATGCTACTACTATTATTTTGTTTTTAAAATTATTTCAAGAATAATATTGAGACAAAACGTAGTAATTAGTAAGTGTATTTGTTTGATAACTGTTTTTCAGTTAAAATTGGATTTCCCTAGTCTTGACTTCAGCTTCACTGATGATGTTTTTCTTGAGAGATTTTTTACATTTTCTTCATTGAAGCACTGCTGCTTCTGACTTACTACGTTTCTTATTTTAAGCAAGGTAGAAAATGTCTCTGTTCTGTGAGGTTACCTATCTTATCTTCAGATGTCCTTAAGCACTGAGTTATGCATTAGGTAAGAGTTATGAATATGAAGTCTTATGGCTTTCCTTTAAGATAGAAAATAAATTATATTATTTTATTTTTATTTCTAAAGTTATCCCTGCTGAAAAGCTGCTTTAATTTGGTGGTTTTTTTCAAAGTTATGTCATACCAACAGGCTACCTGGCATCAACCCATCCTGACTATCTGCTATCCTGATAGGTAGCCTGGATAGAGTTCCTGGAAGAGCTTGCCTTTGAGGAAAATGTTTCCCTTTCAGTGTAACAAGTGTAGACCACAGCTGGTTATTTTTAAAGGCTGGCTGATGGAGGGAATTCTTTTTGATAACAATTTTACCTTTTTTAAGCCTGGTACGGTACCTGAAGATTACCACCATTGCAGTTTTTCTTAATAGAGGTACCACTAGAGTTTCCAAATTTGGAATAAGGAAAAGCCTCACTGGTGTAGAGGAACAAATCATCATTATGGATATGCCTTTCTGTGACACTACTGCAGTCTGTATGGTAATATCTCATTTGAGGGCAAAAGGCAACAGTAAAATTGAAGTAGTCATAGTGAAGTATGTCACACTATTTCAGGACCAGGTTGGGAAATTCCAAAGTATCTTCAAATTAAGCAGTAACCTTCAAATCTAATTTGGCTTTAACTGGGACTGATTATATTGTGGAATCATGTACTCTGATATGTTTGATCTTATATCAGATGGCAGTTTTGTCTTTAAAGACTGCACTGTCCATCCCCAGTGCAAGTTCTGGTTTTCAGTATTGACATTCGGGGTTTTTTTAAAAATACATTTAAAATATACCTTTATGTGTAGGATCCTTCACCGATGAGCTGTTACAAGAAGAGAAAAAAAATTGAAAGAAACTAGCTTACCCTTTACCTTCAAGTAAATAAGTGAAAGTTGAAATGACTGAAATGAGTTTGCTAGTTTCCTTATGTTCAAGTGTTTGTAAATTAAAAATCTGTAGATTTAAATGTTTCAATAATATGAATTTTAAACACTTGGTGAACTTAAAATATGAAGGTCCAAGGTTTGCTGTGAAAATACAGACATGTAACCGAGTAGTATTTAAGGAGCTTTGAACTTTAATTTTCCCTGTATGTTCTTTTTTTTTTTTTCTCAAGCATCTTGTGGTGCATGAGGTGTGATACAGATGTTCACACTTCACAGTGAAATGAGAAATGAAAATGAATGGGTGGATGTCAAAAGATGAAAACCATTATGTTGTTTAATGCTCTTAAACTCTGAGAAACCAGCTGTGGGAAGCTGCATGGTTTTCAGCCAGTCCCTATGAAAAGGGAAGAATATCCTCCACTCTTTCCATGTTCATGGATTTAAGGTTTTAATCTGGCTTTGTGGGAAGACCAACAC
Source organism: Burhinus bistriatus (assembly GCA_013397275.1). Classification (NCBI taxonomy): domain Eukaryota; kingdom Metazoa; phylum Chordata; class Aves; order Charadriiformes; family Burhinidae; genus Burhinus; species Burhinus bistriatus. The sequence continues at coordinate 644,819 of VYXH01009041.1, forward strand.
CCACACTTGCCCCTTAATTGAATGTTGTCTCATTAAAGTAAGCTGGTGTTTCTTTCAGCCAAGAAGGTGTTAGAAGCAAAAGGTTACTGAAGCAAGCGGGTTTGTTGTTCAGGATAATCTTATTTGTGTTACCTATGTAGGACCAATTTCTCCTTTATGTGAGGAGCAGACCTTATTTTGGCCTTGTAAATTCAGGTATAATAGCTTGTGCTTTTTAAAAATGTTTTTATACTATAGGTGGAATAGTTTGATGTGTTAATATAGCTGTTGCTTGCTTTATTAATGCCCTTTTTCATGTTTTTGAACACACTTTTCTGAGTGGGTACATGTTAGTAAGACTATACAACTCTCTGTATATTAGGTGCTATTTTAACAGAAAAATAACTTGATTATTGGCTTGGAAAAGTAACCTGATAAAGCTGTGGGGAGATCTTGCTACTTGAACTGTATTCAGTTTCTCTTGTTCACTCTGTAATGAAATAAACCAAAGATGTCTGTTTGGTTTAGAACAGCAGACTTCTAGGAGCAAGAGTTTTGGTAGTTTTTTTAGAGTAGACTCAGTGGCCTAAGAGAAAAGATTAGCTGTGAAATTTTCTGTTTAACCTGTACTTCAAAAAGGCTATTGTAAAACACTGACTGATACTATACCTCATCACTTAGAAATGTAAGAAAAACTTAGTGACATATGGAGCATTGTACATCTTATATTTAAAGTCATACATTGATTGGTGAGATAAATCTGGCTAGTTATTCGTAGATTTGAGTGTGTAATGTATGAGGAGAACCAGAAGGCTGCGGGGGGTTGAGGAGGGATCGGTCGCATTGATGCCTTACTCTGCCAAAAGAGGGTTATCAAGAATATAGAGCCAACTGTTCTCGGAGGTGAACAGCAAAACCAGGTGAGGCAATGGACAAAAGTTACAGCAAGGGAAGTGCTCAAAAGACGACGAGCGGGGGAAATCACACTGAGAGTAGTTAGGCCCTTGTACACATTGACAGAAAGGTGTACGTGTTTCCATCCTTGGAGAACCTCAAAATGCAACATGACAAGGACCTGAACATCCTTATCTAACTTTGATGTTGGCTGTTCTTCGAACAAGAGTTTAGGTGATCTCTCAAGATCCCTTCCAACGTAAATTACTTTGCCTACAATTCTACTTCTTATAAATACAATATATTCCTGCATAAGCTTTTCTCTTAAACGTGCTTGCAAAGCTATAAACCACTTTAACTTACATTCTAAAACTGTCTTTTGCTGGTGATATAGATGGCGTAATATGTACAGTGCCAGAGTTGGAGGGGAAGGAAATTAAATGATGAACTAGTATACAAAAAGGAAATTCACTTGCACTATGCTATGAATTTCTGGAAGTGCATATACGCTCCTGGTGTAAGTGTGATGCATCATCTGGTGAAGGTATTGCACTGAAAATAGATTTCCTGAACGTATGCTGCATTTGTTCAATTCTTTCAGCTTACTGTTTTGAAAGACAATGGACTGTAGCTGCATAGTGAGATTTGGTAAACATACTACGGGAACACATCATTATTTTAACTAAAATATAATTCCTTTTGCGAATAAAATTTTTCAAGGACTACAGTTGATGAAAATACCCTTCAGAGGAATCCAAGCCAAGTCCTAGTACCTACTTTCTTGATAGAAAATTGCAAATAATTAAAACAAAAAATTTAAACCAAGTTATTTATCCTTAATTTTTAATCACATACAGACATGTTCAATTCCTTGTTCTTACAAAATCTGCTGCATTTCATGAGAGTGTTCTCCTTGTTCATGTACTTCAGTCTTTCTCAAGGAAGATGTTCCTCTCATACTAGGCAATGGATCTCAGAACACTTCAATTAGTTTCCAGTTAGTGTTTTAAGGCTACTGCTAATAGACTTTTATACTGTGCTCTTCCACTCAATTATACGTGAAAATAGTACATGTATATATTTTGCTTACATGTAAACCTTTCTTTGTAAATATATATTCATATTAAAATGCACTGCACTTTCCTTGCCAGTTCAAAAAACAATCATTTTGGATTCAAAAAATAAAGTCTCAAAGTTGAATTGCAAATCTGTGATAAGACAGATTTTGCAGCAAGCCAAGCGGTTGCAGAGTCTCAGAATATATGAAACTTATATGGAAAGTCAGTAAACTGAATATGGTCCATAAAGGCAATGCAGAGTAACTGAAAGTATCCTTTTATGGGTGTTGGCAGCAGCTTACAAATGTGGATGTTTGGAATTTATAGAAAAATCACTGAAAAACTGGTGTATACCATGAAGTCCACAAGTTTTTCCTGTATTGGTAATCTTAACTATGCAGTACAAAGAATCTGTCTGGCCTTCTTAACATAGTCATTTTGTTCGTAGAAATGCTCAATGTTAACTGTGCAAGTCATTTTGTATGTAAATTTCTCTAAAAGGCAGCAAAAAAGTGCAGCTGTAAATATTTTCTACTTATTTGGCTTATGAATAATAATCCCAGTTTTAACGGTGAGCTCTCAGAAAAGAGGTGGTAATGGAAGTGCTGGCACACTCAGTCTCCCCAACCCTGCAGGTGTTACAATAAAAGAAGCTTTAAGAACTTCAAGAACACCACAAGGACATAAACCTACAGATGTTTCCTTCAGTTGTTTGTAAAGAGGGAGTTTTACTACAGTTCTGTTGTTTCAGTTGTCGCTTTTCTCTTGGGGTTTTACTCTGCTGTAGTTTATCATCCTCAGTTCTCAGAATAGCAGAATTCCCTGGTAGGGCACATCGAAATGGGGAGGGAGGGGTCTTTCCTTAAGACCTATCCTTTCTGTCCTCCTGACAGAAGAGGAGAGTTAGTTGGGGGTTTTTTTCAGGGCAAAGAATTTTATAATAAAGATTATCACTAACAGAACAATCCATAGTGAGTGAAAGATTGAAATAGCATGATTTTAGATATATTGTGGAGTAAGGAAGAGAAATTACCTGCAGTTCTAAAGTGTTTGCTTGTTAGCTGCACCAATGGAAAGCTTAATCTCCTTGCAAGGAAGGGAGCTCTTTCTTGATGAAAAAGTTGAATGGCTGGTCTGGTGAGTGTTCTCTTTTATTGACTTAAAATATGGTTCTTGTCCTATGCTGTGAAGTTAGGAAGATATGTTAATAAAATGTGGAATACTGTATAGCCATAAAAGATCATCTAGTTATTCATGGTAACATATCAGTGAGTAATTAAATGTTAGAAATACTATTTAACTTGCGAGATCAAAATTCTGCAGCTATAGCATGCTGAGCTACTAAGGACTTCAGGAAGACACAGCTGCATTGTCCCTTATGTATTCTTTTAAGCACTGAATTTGGTTGCTTTCTAGGTCAAATTTTTGGTTACTTTTTTCCACTTTAAAAGGTTACAGAGCGATTCAGTAACTCTTTCAGAGCTGATATGTTTGAATTAAAGTGCAATAGTTCAACAGCTAAACTTTCAGCAAATATTACTAAGAATTTATATCCCACGTCTAATCTACAAATATATTGGTGAGATGATGAAAAACTTGTTTTATTTTTATAGACAGTGTATGAATGGAAGCCCAAGTTGTTTTCTTACTCAAATGACCTCACTCTATTGAGGGGGAAAGAGAGGAGATACTATATTAAAATAGGGACATTATGCCTGTTTGCATCACAGTTTTACAGGGTGTAAATTTTTGGTGAAGGCTTCTTAAAGGGGTTAACTTATGGCAATGGGAATTCCACATAGAATTTGGTAATAGAGCTGTAGCTCTACTGTAGCAAAACATAGAAAAGATGTACAATTTCATTGTTCTTTGCCTCACAAGGAAATCAGTTAGCTTAAATGAAAATAAATCCATTGTTTCTTTATTTTCAACATGAATTCCTAAGGAAATAAAGTCTTATGTCATTGCACTGCCCATCTGCCTCTGTTCCCGCTTTAGAATGTCTGGATGATTGCAGTCAAATCTAACGTAGGAGTCAAATTTTCAAAGATGCAAAGTTTTCTACAAGATTAGTGAAAGTCAGTGACTAGGCAGAAAAAAAACCTTAAACTGATCTTATGCTCTCACTGAGCAATTACAGTACAAGTTCAGTGGTTGTCTGTTCCATTTAGATGTGGGCTGATCAGGCAGCAAGTGCACGTGCCCAAAGGATCTGCTGTGTACAGCTGGCACTTAGGGGGTAAAAGTACTGTGGGGATTGCAGACAAGGAGGACCAGAGGAATTTGTGGGAGAGTGGGGCTGGATGTCAGTGGAATCAGAAGGTTGGGCATGAAAGCAGTAAAAATGGAAGAAGTTTAGTGCCTTAAAAAAAGTTTGAAAGTACACACAGTGTGAACCTCCACAAATTCTTAGGGAATCAAGCTTCACCACCTCTGCCTCTCAAGGAAGAATTTCTTCATATTGTAGAATTTAAGGAAACTTAACTAGACTGATACTGCTGGTGTTTTTACTGTAGTTTTGATGAAACATAGCACATAATTATTAGTATTGAGGTTGTTTTAGAGAACAATAGTTGAAAATTTAACTATATACTATGAATTCCCTCCTGTAACTTGACAATTCAACAATCCTGCATTCAAACCAAAGTACTTCGTCTTTGTATTTTTTCAGCACAGACTTATATCGCTCCAGGTTTTTCAGTCACTACTTAATTAAGTTTGTAAAGCTGTCCCATCTGCCTTAAACTTACTGTGCTTTGCAAGCACCCTTTTGGTAACCTTTACTTTCAAATTTATCTTAGTATCACAGCTATTGTTTTAACTGATGTAATATAGTTTAGCTCACAGTTTCAGGTGATTTCTGATGAAGTTAATTGAATGCCTTGGAAAATGCGATGTACTGCAAGTTTTAATTTCTTTTCCATGCCAGATTGTCCTCATCCATGTAACCAGTTCTGCTTGAGTTGTGCTTTGTCTTAGTTTTCTCTCAACATCTGTTCTGCTCTTGCATTATGAGAATGTGTAAGAAAATTCATGTTTCTGAAGCAGCCTATGCTCATTTCCTGTTACCTATGCATAAAGATTTTGCCACATTTGACTTTTTACAAAATACAGTCAGTGACATTTATAGTCATTGTGATCCACATCTAAATCTTTCTTAAATGATGTAGCATGTCTTGCTAAATAATTGCCTCTGTAAACTCCTACATAGTTCAAGTTGCAGTAGATGATGTGTGTTTTCTGTAGTTGGGCTTGTGCCAGAAGTGGGAGTGAGTGATTAGAGCTGCCCTAGGATTTTTGTTGGGTGTTTCATATATTCCGTAATTGTCTGATTCAGACTTTCAACACAGGATTAAGTATTCTTTAATTTACTGTGAGCACACCTTTTGGCTTCTATGCAGGCATTTATTTATTTGTTTGTAATTAGAGTTTAGTTCTTGTTTTCCTCAAGATTTAACTTCTGTTCATTTGGTGTTTATTTTGGGTTTTTTTAACAGGTCATCTGAACAAGAATCACCAAAGTGAGTTTTCTTTGAACTTTCTACTATAGAATCTCTAGCTTTAAGATATATAATAAAACATATAACTCGAACTGATTTTTCAAAGTATTGGTCTTCTATGGTTAGAAGACACAAATAAATGTATAAACCAATGAAGATTGTAAAGATTTGTGGGGAAAAAAAATATTTTTTTTTTTTTTGGATCAGGATGTGCAAAGTCTTAAGTCCTAATACACTGCTAATCACTATTAACAAAAAAGTTGGTTAAAAACTGTTGTAAACGTTTAATGAGGCAAAATTCCACGGGTAATTTTATCTGGTAACTCTTTATATAGTGCCCGAAGGCATTAACTGAAAAAAAATTGTCATATTTTTCTGGTATTATTAATTTTTTTTCTACACTGAAAGCATTATGATCTGTAATCGCAATTGTAAGTGAAATGTGTGGTGGGGTTTTTTGTTAGTTTTTGGTTTGTTTGTTTTTTTAATTACTATGTTCTGAGAAACTTATTACAATGTATTTACATATATAGTGTTCCTACTTGCTTATCATTGACCTCACAGGAATCATGAAGTGTCCTGGAAGCTATCAGATAAAAACAACATCAGAAATATTGTGGCAAGAATAAGTTTGCTTGATGGCACCTTTCAGAACGTTTACGTTTGTGGCAGTCAGATTTTCACAAGCCGAGAAATAAGTGTTTGCATTATTAAAGTTTGCTGCGATGCAAGTCCTGTATGTTAAACGCCTAAGCTACATTCCTGTATAGTGTGGTATTACTTCTTCATTGACAGCTAGCAGTGGCTGCTGGAAACGGTTCAGAAAAGCTCACATATAGAGTTAGACTAGTACTGGAGCAGAGATAAATGTTTGTATTTAACAAATTGCAATGTCAGAGATATACTTCTGCTACTTTAACCCTGTGAGAATTTCATGTTGCTTTTAGGGATAAACTGCAATAAACAACTGACAGCCCATGTACTTCCAGAGATCAAATATGCTTCATTGCAGTGCTGGGTTGTCAGTAGCAGTGCAGAGTAATCTTGCAAGATGTACTGCCATTGAGCATGATGATCTGTCATGTCAGTGAAAGGTCTGTCCACGGTGGGCTAATGCAAGTAGGTAGGACTCAGTTTTTGCCATAAGCAGCCCTGTGTGTTAGTGATATGAAACAGTGTCTGAGCTACACCTGGGCTTTCCCCAGGACAGAGGTTTTCACAAAGTACTAGTAGTGTTTATAAAGATGGAGCAGTTTGTATGTATGGCACCTGTGAGTTTGATCTAATTAAAGAAGGGATTTAGTTGTATTAGAGGTCTGCATTTCATCCTCTTCAGAAGAGAGAATGTAGCTAAATGAATGTTTGAATGGTCCTGGAGCATGACCAGGCAATTTGGCCAGTTCTGAGATTTGAGGTGTTCATTTACGTACCTGTTTTTGCTATCCTTGAATTTTAAGGTTCTTAACTCACTAGGCCAGGTCTGCACCCCCATTTAATTCTGGATCCTTCTTCAAGGTTATAGCTACCTCGATGACAGAATATATTAACTGTCGTTAACTGTCATTAAACCTTTCATTGTCACTATTTCTCTGACAATTTACTGTGGCTTTTCTTCAAAGCACCTTCTCCCAGAGGGATAAGATTGGGATGGCACTCATAAGAGGGAGGAATGAAAAACAAGTGCTTTGCAAGAATGAGAGTGGAATCATGGCAAAATCTTTCCATGGGTAGGATTGGCAACTGAAGCGCGTTTTCCCTGGGGTTCAGCTCTCTTCACGTTACTGTGATTTCCTGTACCGTAGCAACAGTGCCTTTCACTGTTGACATCCAAATATTTTGCTAGAAGTGTTTTTGCTACTCTAGTTTTGTTTTCTCCATTCTTCTGGGTGTCCACTGATCAACGGGTAGGCTTAGATCATACTCCAATCCTGTTATCCTGCACCTCAAGAAGTGGTGTTAAATCTAAAGTATGAAGTTGGCTTCGTCTTTTAACTGGGCAGTACACTTGTATGTTTCACTATTTAATCTAAAAATCTGGATAACAATACCTTTGTAATATTTATTTATCTTTTTTAAATGAAGGAATGTATTGGGAAACAGTCCAACACGGAGTTCTCTGACCCGTACCTCACCTAAAGCCTTGGCTCAGTCTCCCAATGGAGTTGCTAACATTTCTGGCTCTTACGCATTGGAAGGGGTCGATAAACGGTTCTTAGAAACATATGACAATGTTACAAGAAGTAGCTCGACAGAAGATTCCAGTCAGTACTACTGCGATAAGGTATGTTCAATTGCCTTCAAAGTCAAAACTAGTACTAAATGCAGCTTTGAACTGTAGATTAAGAACCCACAAAAAGTGTCATTGTATTGCAGGATGAGCATATTTTATGTTTCCAGAAACATCATCAAGGGAAGTTCCTGGTAGAATGGGAATACTTACACGATTAAATCTTATTCCTCCAAGGAAAGATCAGATAACTTAAGATGCTGTATATCTTGATAGCAGGCACAACTCTGCTTTATCCCAGGCATCTCCTCTTTAGGATGGCTAAACATCATCCTTTGAATTCTGCACTGGCTAGAGAGCAGCTGCTCCCTGCTAGCGCTGTGGTAGTGGACCATTCCTCCCCTTTCACCAGCCTGTTCCAGAGTGGTGCTGAACAGCTTCCTAACCTGCCTGTCCAGTAGCTGCTGCCAACTTTTGATTCTTCTGAGTGGTGGATCTCTTGCAAAGATACCCACGCACCCATTTACAGGAGAAAAACTGGGGAAGTAGTAGTCACTTCGTAGTCCTTAGAGTAGAATTGATTCAAATGTGTTGCACCTAACATTTTTTTCCTTTTAAGCCACCTTTAGTAAAGACAACACATTGAACATTTTAATAGGAGCTGTCAGTTGAGAAAGCTGAGAGTAACAGTCTTAGGACAGAGCAAGCAGAGAACATATTTGCTCTTATGTGTGTTGCCATTTTTGCAATTTAAAAGGTTACAATCATGAGTATATTCTGTAACCTTAGCTTCTTCCTATTTTAAATGTGGATTTACATAAAGTATTCTTGTTCAGCACATCTAAATTTGGATATGCTATTTTCTAATTTGCTGCTATTTTCTTTTAAAAATTAGAAAAGTTTTGGTTTATTTTTTCTATGTATTGCAGAATGACCTAATTGAGGGAGATTTACTTTTGGTGCGTATCATACCAGATGAAGACGGGAAGTTTGGATTTAACCTAAAGGTAAACCAGCAATCTTTTAGCTATTTTTAAGTGCTTTATAGAGATATTATGCTTTGACTTTATCATTATTTTTGATTTTTAATGCAATGTTTTGGAGAGAGCAGTGTATTCTACAGGAGTTTCTTATGGACCAAGGGTTTTTAGAATTGGCAGCCTAATCCTTAAATGCTAAATCAGCATTTACAGAAATAGGTCTCTACTAGTTCTGTGGTTTTTAGTTGCATATACTATGGGCATGGCACATTTCCAAAGCAGATTGACTATTTGGCTGCTTAAATATGAACTTGGAAGTGTAAGTTAAGGCATCAACTTTTATAAACTGGACTTCTGTATTATAAAACAAGTTAAATAGTTTGTGCTATCCAATTGAATATATCCATTAAAAATCATATTGGAAAGATGAAAATTAATTTATGAAAAAATGGTAATTACTGTTGATAATTTACTATTGTAAATTTTTTACATTCCCTCACTGAAATTCCATTTCAGCAGACACAGTAGTATAAAGCAGCCATAACATCAAAATCAGAGCAGAGTTTGATCTTTGCACCTTGGGCATTTATTGGTGGGGCAGTGATAGAATGTCATGTAAAGAGAATGAGGGAGTACAGTTGTCTGGAGCTTTGATCCTACCTGATCCCTTACAGGTTCATCGCAAAATCTAATAACACTGTCCACCTTGCAGGTTCAGGTGTTGAATTAGGCTTACTTGAAGGGTAGGGTTAGAATAAATGCTGCATTTGATCTGTTTATTGGCTATTAAAATATGTGGCCAAGCAAAGACACTATGTGTACTTTACTGGAAACTGGTAGATTTAAAGACACCACACCCTTCCCTCCCCCCATTTACTGATGAAAATTCAATCTTACTAACCCTGCCTATAATGACAGAGCATAAAGTTCATATAAAAACAAAAATAAGCGATTACTGGTTTTAAATACTGTTTATGCTTATTATAATGATATATTTATGATTGTTATTACTTGACATTCCTCTAGGGTGGTGTAGATCAAAAAATGCCATTAGTAGTATCAAGAATAACTCCAGGATCACCTGTAAGTAAATTAAGACTTTTAATACCTCACTTTATTTTACTCCCTCTACCACTCACACAGGTCCGTACACATAGGAATTTGGAAACCCATAACCAGTATGAGATAACAGCTGAGCTGTTCTCTTTAGAAATTGATTTGACCAGTGGTTTCTTAAACGACAGATGAAAAGATCTGGAAGTGTTAGCCAAACAAGATACCAATAGAAAGCATGTTTGTTTCCCCCTATCATCTCAAAAAGTGTATCTTGAACTGGAAAATGTTTGATGAGGGGCAAGAGTGATGACTGAACATCTGGAACAGGGTTCATTAAAGAAGTGAGTAGTCTGGACCCCTGCAGCCAAGAAAAAAGAACTACTTTAAGGGAGATGTTGTAAAGATCTGCAAGATTAGGAGCACTGTTCACAGGGGATTCCAGTAGAAGGACTACAGGCTACCAAATTAAGTTAGTTAAAAGTCAGGTTCTTCGTGGTTAGTGAAGTAGTTCTTCATGTAGAAGACAGTAGACCTGTGAAACTCCTTGACAAAGGCTGCTGTGGTTAAAATAATTTTGTGGGTGGTCGGGAGAGGACAGATAGTTGGGAGAAAAACCTGCTAGCAGTTACTGAATAGACAAGCCACAATAGGCTGAGGAAATCCTTAGGGCTAAAAACATTTATAGGATGGGAGAGTACTTGGCAGGGGAGAAGGGGTGCAGAATGTTTGCTCTGTTCTTATTTTGCCATGGATTTTTTCTTGTGGAAATATTTATGGACTAGGTGGAACACTCATCACAATCAGTACAGCCATTGAATTCTTCTGTTGAATGGTGAAATAATAATAGTAATATAACATATTGGTAACTTTTTTTATAAATAATTAGTACATAAATTTGTGAGGACATATGCTATCTTGTCTCAATTCTTTTTTTCACTCACCTTCTTCCAAAGTCTATTTCCCAACTCTCATAAAATAATTTCAGTGCAAACTTGAGAGGAAATATTGCTGGCTTAATCCTAAAAATCTGATGTACTCTGTGTCTTGTAGACTCTATTGAAATTTGATAATCAGTCACAGGACTGATATCTACATGTCATGATGTAAATCAAGCTAAAATAGATTGTTTGAGAAGTTGTTTTTGTCACATGATTTGTGGCTTGACTTATGCAGTGCATAGCACGCCTTTATGAACTACAATAATTATTTGAATAAAAGAGTAGTAGGAAATTATCAGTATTGGTCTGGGTTTTTTTCTCTTGGATTGGAAAAGGACTGGACTTCTAACTTACAGGCTTCATTTAAGTGTCTCCAGTTAGTGGCATAGGCATAGATGCAAGTGACTGATAAACTTGTTCGCTTGGTGGCTTAATAGCCTAGAGGGCTATCAAGGGTCAGGGAATAAATTGGAAAAAGTTATCCAATACAGTATACTCAACAGTATTGTTATAGAAATCACGTCATGTTACAGCAAGAAGAAAAAATTTTACTTATTTTTATAGCGTATCAGTATTAACATTGATTGTATTGTTTTCCATAAACTAAATTTTACCTATTCTTGACTGTTTAATGAAATGTAGCTGATATTTGAACGTTCAAGTTAAGCAGTCTATGGAATGCATTTTTACATTATTTTAGCTTAATGATGCCTTTCCTTCATTGTATTTGCCTCCTATTTTAACTTGCTCTAGATTCACTCATTACCCTGTAAATTGTCCTCAGGGATGCTGTTTGGTAATAATATTTGCTAAGATTATTTCTCAGGTTTGTAGGTCATGTTTTCCCACTTCCCTACAAAAAGATCCATATTTTTCGTAGAGGAGGGGAAGCAAATCTACTCAACAAAATAAGGCAGTATTTTCCCTTTCATGTCCTAAAGTTCTTTTAAAAATCCCTCTCTAATACAGCGGTAATCCAGTATGCTGGGAAGACTGTAGGACAGAGTAGCCGAAATTGTTGTGGGGAGAGCATTATATCTAAAGAACAACCATTTATTGCATCTGTTTGGGTTTTTTTTTAACTAAAGTCCTATACTGATTTTTTTTCACAAACAGTATTAATGTCCTAAGGTGCTAAAAAATTCATTATAGTTTTATTTAATAGAGCTTCTCATTGAAAAATAGTATGCATGCTTCTTGGAGCAGTAACAAGGGGATTAGCATAAAATGAAACATTGGATATGTCAATGGGACAGGAAGCCTTTGACATAATTAATTGTCTGGACAAGCTCAGTATCTGAAAAATCTACAAATTATGCTCACATAGAAGGAATTAATTCTCCTTCAAGATATATTTTATTTAGTCAGATGAGTCAAGTAAGAGAGCTGAGGCATTAACATGTCACATGATTAATAAAGTTTCTTTGAGCCAAGATATTAATCTCCTTCTGTAATAAAGAATAATAGCCAGCAACCAGCCAAGAAATCTAAATTATAGACAAATACAGGAGTTCAGAAACCATTCTCTCCATGTTCTTGCTGACTTCTTGACTCTTCTAGACTGACCTGATATGGTCTTTATGTCACTTATCTTTTCAAATAATTATATTTTAGAGAGAATAATTTCTATCTCAAACAATAATATTTCAGAGTGATTAAATCAATCGATCATTCATAGTTGCATTCTTCAGTCTTACATTTGTAAATTGTAGAAGATATGGCAAGGGAGCTTTTCGAGGAGCTGTGAATACCTAGTTAAACCAGTGTTGAAGAACACCATGGCTGTTTCTGATTACCATTCATTTTCTGTTTACATTTGTCTTTTTTTATTAATCATTGTCAATCTTCCCTGTTCTTCATTATTTTCTTTCCTTATTTCTTTGGAAAAATTTGGGGGGAAACTATTCTATTTTTAAGTTTTTAAGCAGCTTTTCTGCTTGAGATTTTTTTCCTCTTGCATGCATCTTCTCTCTCTTCTTTCTCTTCTTTATCTGTTTTGTGGCACTGACATGTCTTAAGTTTTCTTTCCTTTTACTTTATTCTTTGATGCAAGTGGGTCCCAATTTATTTATAAAAATTAGGATAGCAATGAAAATTACATTGTTACACTACTTGACACTCAAAAGTTGTAGAATCCTGCACATTCATATTACAGAAGGTTGGAAAGGACCTGGAGATCATCTTGTCCAACCCCCTCTGCTCAAGGGTCACCTACAGCCAGTTGCCCAGGACCATGTCCAGATGGCTTATGAATACTCCAAGTTGGGAGACTTCACTATGTCTCTGGGCAGCCTGCTCCAGTGCTCAGTCACTCTCACAGTAAAAAAGTGTTTCCTGATGTTCAGATGGAGTCTCCTGTGTTTCAGTTTGTGCACATTGCCTCTTGTCCTGTCACTGGGTGCTACTGAAGAGAGCCTGGCTCCATCTTCTCTGCACCTTCCCTTCAAGTATTTATATATGTTGACAAGATCCCCCCTGAGCCTTTTCTCCAGGCTAAACACTCTCAGATCTCTTAACCTTTTCTCATACAAGGGATGCTCTAGTCCCTTAATCATCTTTGTAGCACCATCATCATATTCTGGTCATAGCTTGAACTGCTTAGCACTGAACTTAGAGCTAAGCATACTAAGAGGTGTGACAGAAAAAAGGCAAACAAACCCTAGAGTTCAGCAGTTAATCTAAATTGTTGTATCCAAGACAAGACATAATGTAAGTTTTCATGTGAGATGGGGAAAACCTTGTTTTATTGTTCTCTGCAGCACAGGTAGCAAAAGAATTTGTCACAAATGCAGGGTACTTGAGCATCATAGGTTGAGTACTTACCTCCACTTTCTTTTTAAAACTTTCAGTGAATGCAGTGAGGAGGAACGTTCCCTATGTAGCTATCATTCGATATCCACCAAACAAGAATCTAATAAATAACAAAAATATGAAATGTGTATGGATTTCTTTAAATTTTAACAAGTGCATGCCTGGGGAATGTCATGTTACTTAAATTATATTCATCAAAATCATTTTTGGACTTCTCAGTGTTCACTGCATAAAAACTGAAGTGTGTTATCTCATGTGCCTGAAACACTTTTTCCAGAAATTCATTTGCAAATGGCTATAACCAGTGGTTGTTGAGGCTTGGAGTCTGAAATCTGATCTTTAAGAGCAATCTGATGATGACTGTTTGATAAATACAAATTCTTTTTATAGCTATCAATATGCTGTTTGAACTGTTTCTCATCTTCATTGAGAGGCTTTGAAGCAAGAAAGACCGCTTTAGATCTGAATCCTTTGATAGAACTTCTGATACAGAAGATGAAACCTTGTCAGGAGAACTCTGAAGGCTTTGCTTACATGATGAACTTAATATCCTGATGTGTTCCTGCTTACATGACTGGATGCAATGACATTAATGTATTTCTTTGGTCTTGAAACAGGCTGATAAATGCATTCCAAAACTGAATGAAGGTGATCAGATAGTATTAATTAATGGCCGAGATATCTCAGAGCACACGCATGACCAGGTGGTCATGTTCATAAAAGCCAGCAGAGAATCTCACACGAGAGAGCTTGCACTTTTGGTCAGGCGGAAAGGTAACTGGGCTTATTTTATTCACTTTTAATGTTTTTGAGACTGTTGCTCTTATGCTTGGTGGTATACCCTCCTCTGTTTACATAAATGTGTTCTCAGTGCACTGGGAATAGGTCTGTGTTAAAAAGTAGATCTCCCTGCATTTGAATTAGTAGTACAAATAGTTTTTAACTGTATAGGTTCTTACCACTGTAACAAAGAATCTATCAATTTAGTATTTCTTCTTATTTTTTAAGTCTAAGAATCTATGAGAACAAATAGTCCCTTGCAAAAGTGGGTTTTGTTTGGTTGGGTTTTTTTGTAAATATAGCATAATTTCACAAATCCCCAATTCTGGGTTTGCAAATACCCATGGGCAGTTCCCCAGCACAATTATACAGTGAAAGAAGTCAAATAAGCTTCTTCTGGTTTGGGGTTTGGTTTTTTTTTTTTTCTTTTCTTTTCATTCTTACAATAGACATTTCATGACAATACTGAGCTTAACCCGTGCTGACTACTTGCTAAACTGCTGCCAGCAAACAGGATGCAATCTCCGAAATATGCACGGTCTTAAGCCTGTATGTTTAAAATATGAGGAACCCATCTAGCATGGTTTTGCTTACTCCATATTTAAACACATTTAGATCCCAAGAGCTTCTAGTTTATTACTTACTTTCCTTAAGAGCTATGGTGAGACTTTAACACACACAATTATGGAAGGGCTTTGCACAGAGTTTCTGATTATATTAAGACTTAAAATTCTGAAGGGATTATGCATCGCTGGGAAACAGGAGGGAATAAAACTGCCTAAATGATAAATAGTTCTGTAACATTAACATTATTTAAGATTTCTTCTGTTTCTAGGAAGACAGAAGGTGCTCTTGGTCTTGTTTTCCCTAAAAAGTCCTGCAGCTATTATTGTAGGCCTTTCCACTGGTTCCATGCAGTATTTAGTCTTCCCTTAACTTTTCCAGTCCCCTTCTTACTTGCAGATAAGAGAAGCCTGCTCTTAGCTAAAGACAACCTGTGCCCCATGCCAGTATGAACGAGTATGAACAGCTCCCCATTTTCTGAAGTTTGGCGCGTATGAGCCATTCTGATCATTGCAGAGAATAACGACAGCTGAGCACGCTTGGTGATACAGTACCATTCATAGAGATGGAACTGCTGTGTAGATTAATGAATTAATGTTTGTTATGTTCGTCAGCATGTTAGCAAGGAATGTCACAGAAAACTGACTAATAAATTTTCTTTATTAAGTTAGTTCCTTCAGTGTTAGCATAAGAAATTGCAAAAGATAATTCAGTTGCTTCTCTAAAGGCAAGGGAGTACAATGTAAGTATGTTTGTGTTTGTTCTGCTGTTGAGGGTCCAAACTTACATAAGCTTCTTGGAGAGATATTCCATTAATTGTGCTCTAAACTTTTTTAGGCAAAACTCAAAACAAAAGTTTGGGGTTTTTACCATGGTGGATGTTGTGATTCATTAGGCTATTCAGCAGTCCATTCTGTAAGACAAAGTTGCAGCAAAAAACTCTTTGTGCTTGGAAGTCAAGTTCTTTGCTTTCATCGATAGGCACCTTGAGGAGTTTCCTCTTCTGAAGGGTGATAAGGACATTTTACTCTTCGTAGTTTCCACAGTAATATAGTACATAAAGAAACCCAGTCAAATGTGTTGCTCTCTGCTTTCCTGATGCCTTGTCTTTGTAGACTTTGTTGTTCTTGCAAGCTGGTAAATCTTAATGTGTTGCAAACACATTAATGCTGTTTGTAACCGATTTTAATTTTCAATACATCTTTCAGTAGTTAAACAGTTTGTGGAGCCTAAATCAGAAGATGAAGCTGATTTCCACAATGTCCCGGAATCTCTTCTTCCTATCTGTTCCGAATATGGTGGCGATACACTGGAGGAGTCTATGGAGCAGCTAAGGAAAGGGCTGGAAAGTGGGACTGTCCTTATTCAGTTTGAGGTAGGTAATGCTCAACTCTCAAATGCCATTAATATAGACCAATAGCTGTGATCAGCAAGTAATGTAAGAGCTTAATTAATTGGAAATCTCATTGCTCCCATTCAGTCTTATCTCAAGAGAGCAACAATGTGACTTGCTCATCAGTTTTACCCTTCACTACTTAGGATAGGGAAGAATGAGTCTTGCATAAAACATCGTCTGGTGAGAAAAATGTGTTTTGATTAACATGTTTCTAGCTGAAGTACCCAAAGCTTACTAAATTAGTATTTCATTCCACTTTATGGAACCATATTCTAAATGTTCATTAAACATGTAAGATATAATGAGCTCCTCTTTGGTGTTCAATGAAGTGTATAAAACTCTGGCACAGCTGGGTTAGTAACTCAGTTGTAAGTTGCTTTCATGTACATTTAAGACAGAAAAACTGTAGTTGTATAATTGCGTTTCTTGATGTTGTTGTTGAGGGTTTTTTCCCCCTCTGTACCTTTTGTTGTTTTGTACAATGCACTTAATGAATTTTGACCTTAAATTTTATTTTTGATTTTACACTTGCATGCCTACATTTACTCTAGATAAAGTTTGCAAGGTAGGGGTTGGCCCTAAAGAAGGGGAGTCACATGTTAGGAGATCGTGATACATTGAAGCTTTGTTTTTTCAGGTACTTTCAGGGTCAAATGTGATGGTTTTAGTCCAGAGAATAGAAGTATGTTTGAATTTTTTGTATTATAGAAAATATCAGTCTGCAGCTATTTTTTTTCTTTTGAGGTCTTCTGTTGCTCAGTTCCTCCACCCTGAACTTCTATTTTCTTTCCGACATAAAGTTTTATAAGAAAAAAGCAACCTTGCAGGGAAACAGTTTATATCAATGACTCTTACACTTCCTCCCTTTTTTTCTAGAAATTCTTCTAGAGGTGATGATGGGCTAGCAATGACAGAAATTCTTGTCATGTTAAAAGATAAAAAAATTGGCAGATGGTTAGGAAAAAGGTTAAAGAAAATAATTTATGATTTTTTTTCAGTCTGTGTATTTTCATGTGAATCTGTTTAGTGTGTGTATAGCATAATCACATCCCTCAAAATCCTACCATTTTTCATTCTGTCTCGCAGCAACTTTATAGAAAGAAACCAGGATTGGCTGTTACATGTGCAAAGGTACCTCAGAATATGGACAAGAATAGATACAAAGATGTTCTACCTTGTGAGTATTAACTACAGACTTTCTGCCTATTTTGCTTTATCTTCTAAATGATAGCTTGTAACTGTTGTGTTGAACTTCTTGATTAAAGATTTCATTGTATAATCAAAGTCGTATAATTGTTCATTTTATTTTCTAAAATGTTATGTATTTTGGTTTGTATCTGCTGTTTGTGTCTGCAATTCCTCAGTTTTTTGACTTAATAGAAAGGATGCATGTCCCTTAATTGCTAATTTGATTTCCTTTTTTGTGTGCAGATGATGCCACAAGGATAATATTGCAAGGAGATGAAGATTACATTAATGCGAATTATGTGAATGTAAGTCATACAGAGACCTGCATTTGCCCACTTTCTGTATTACAGTAGCAGACTAAATTTAATCTTTTTAAGGAATAAGGGGGTTTTGTTTTCTATTTGGGGGATTTGTAAGCGTAAAAGATGTAAAGATTCATAACGTAAAAGATGAAGTGTCTCTTGTGAAACAGGCAGCCGTCCTGATACGCAGTAGATGCAAGTATGTGGTATACACTGTGATATGTGCAGGATCTTTAACCAGTAAACATTGTTTTATCTTTCCATATACTGCAAATGCTGAGGTTGTCTCCTATAGCTTAAAACTAAGCCTTTTTTCCTCTAGAACCATGCTATGAAGGGTCCAGAAGATAAACGAGGGCTCTGATTGCCCTAATCGTGTGTGTAGGCTGGCACACAGGGAGAAGAGGGGAAAATGTGTGTGTATATATATGCTTATGTCAGACACTTAAGTTAAATACCTAAATCACAGAATTAGCTATTAACTTACGAAGTCTAGTATCAGGCAATAAACAGTTTTTTGCTAGTGTACCTTTGGTTTACCTTGCCATTATTCCTTACTAAATATTAAAGACAATTTGGAAAGCTTTGCATTTTCAAGTTTTCAAATAATACATTTTCACTATTAATCATCTCTTCCTAGTTCATCATGAAGGACTATAGTATCTATAGTACACATCTGGTTTAATTGAAACATTTAAAGAATTTTCACATAATAAATTGGGATCTTGATTGTCTTATTACTCAGCTTGTCGCCTTAATCTTCCCTCAACTCTGAATGAAATACTGAATTAAAGAAAAGTAGTACTTGATTAGTAAGAACAAACTTTACATAGGCTTTTTCTTTCTCTTTATAGATGGAAATTCCTTCTGTGGGCATTGTGAACAGGTACATTGCCACTCAGGGGCCTCTTCCACACACATGTGCACACTTCTGGCAAGTAGTCTGGGATCACAAGTTGTCACTGATCATCATGTTAACAACTCTCACTGAACGAGGGCGAGTAAGTGTTCAGGTTCTTTGTATGCTGAACAAATGTACTGTGTCTTTAAACTTTTTTTCCCATTGTTATGATTAAATAACCCTAAAATAGGCCAGCTTATTCTGTTGAGTCATTTCTCTGAAGGCCAGGCTTTCTGAATTACTTAGAAGAACAGATACTCTGTAACTTACTTTTGTTATGCTTCTTTGAAAACAAACCAGCTGTCTGATAAACAGAAGTCACTGCATTGACTCTGGTTTTCTGATCAGCCAGGTACTATGTGCTGTCCTTTTTTCCCCATGAGAGCTGGGCTCCATGTGGCAATTGCTCTCCTAATGATTAAGCAGATGTCTGGAAGCATTGAGCAGGTTGAGCAAAACTTGCAGTCTGGCTTCAAACAAGAGTCTGCCATTGCAGTGACAGTTTTAGTATGCAGGTAGTCAGAATTTAACATGCTTACTTTTATTTATGTTATATGTTCTTTCCTAAAATTGCTCTGATAATTATTTTAATTCTGTTTTAAATAAATTCTAGCACTCCAATAATTTCAGAATAATACACTGAAAATTAAAACAATATCTGGTGTATTCTGTTGTACTTTGATTTAACATATCCTTTGTAGTTTTGAAGATGAAGTTTTTAGATTTTTAATGTACTTAAAGGGATTGTTTTTGAAGTTGTAGAAGCTGAAAATTGGACAGGTTTTTTTTAAGAGGTGAAGATGATGATGACTCTTGTATGCTTTCACTGTAGCCTTTATCTTTATTTCCTTTGTGATCTATCCTACACTATCAAATTTGTCTGGCATCCCAGTCAAAAACCAATGTTTTTGGAAAGCAAGAGAGTGAGTATTTGAGGTCCTAAACAGCATAATGATTGAGACATAAGTAAGGACAGTTAAGCAACAATAGAATTCCTCATTGTATAAAAGAAGTGTGAAAAGCAACAGATTTTAGTCATGGTCAGGTCCCATAGCTGTTCATGGAGATGAACATTATTGAACATCATCTGGCACAAAAATGCTCCCTTCATAGCTTCCTGCTTTCTTTTCCTTGTATTGAGGGAGAAACACAGGTTAGTACTAGTTGTACTTTGCCCAGTGAGTTGGGACCTTCAAGGTGATTTGTCACTAACTTCTAACCATGCTGCTGGTACCGCTATACACCAGACACTTTTTCTGAGTTCTGTTTACTTTCAGAGATGATTTATATTTGCCTAGTTTGTGGGTGAATTTTCAGGGATAGAAAAAGATATATGTTCTTGCCAGAGTACTCCAATTGTCAAATGCCAAACCTTTTCTCAAACCCTGGAGGTTTTACATTCTAGACTATCTCTTTTCAATGGTGTTAAGATTTGTATTATAGCATTAAAAACTTGCCCCCCACCCCCAGTAAAGTTCATTTTTTAGAAATAGATGCATGACTTCTGGCTTAAATTTAAAGGGGAAAGTATTACACATAAACTACTACAGTAAAAGTTTCAGGCATAATGGTTAACATTTGGATTTCAAGCAATTAAAAATTGAGCCCTAAGAAAGGTAGAATTAAGAAATTTTAACACTTCAAAAATTCCAGCTCTTGCCATTCTGTATTAGTTTAAAAAGAAGTTATAGACAAAAAAATATTACAGATGGCACAGGCAATGTTGATAATTGATAGAGAGTCCAAATTAACTAAAGCTGAAATATAAACATGTTGGGAATATCAATTTGTTCAGTTTCTTTTGGAGCTAGTAACAATTATTATTAAAATGTATAGGCAGTGAAGAGGACAATTATAGCTCAGCTGTTGTGGTCACACACAATTAAGTAAAGTTTTCAGTACAGTGTCTGGGGAGTTGTGTCAAGATGTTTTTTTATGAATCCTGTGGATTTTCTTATAGCTCAGCTGGACTTATTCTTTAATATGCCTTTCTCCTAAGTCCAGTGGGCTCGTGGTTGGAAACTACTTGGTTTATATTCTTTACATGATGGCCATTATTTAGAAGATTGGAGTTGTAAAAGTGGCAGATGAGAATATTTAATTACTGGGATGAAATGTTGAAACATTTATGTTGATAGGCAAACTTGAGCTCTCTTCAGTGGACAAAGGTTCCACTGAACTAGTGTCTCACTGGAATGCTTTTTCAAGTTCAGTCTATTCCACAACATTTCAACCTTTGATTAGATGGGAAATGAGGTGGCAAACTTTCCGTCATTAGCACTGCTCTAAGCTTACCTTTTAAAATGAGGAATAGATATTAGCATTAGGATTGTTTCTACAAAGGTTATGTGTACACTGACTAAATGTGCCTACCTTATCTGCCTTTAGAAGGTCAACCAGAAAAAGGAAGGCTTTATAATTGCAACAGTAGAGTGGTAGGGATCTGGAGATCAGCTTCTTGCTATCAGCAGCAGAAAACAAGAGAGAAAATGGTTCTTTGCGGTTGTATGCAGAACCGATTAATCTATTTTCTTTCAGAAAAGATAGGATATTTCTTGGGTGTAATTTTAATATGGTGTTCCACTTCAGCTCTCACTTGTGTTTTGGTATACCTCAAATTGCGTGTACAGTACATCAGGTGCATTCGCATGCATGTATGACTTTGCTTGTCACACGTTGGTAGGCTTGAAGGTTAAGCCATTATAGCCTTGCATGAAAACTGTGTGAGGCAGAGGGCAAATTACACTTTCCTGCATCAATAAGTATGTTTCTAGGCTTTTGTTTATAACTTTAGCATTTAGATGCAATTAGTCATTTAAGAGAAGATCTCTGTCCTCAGTCTTGCATCTGACATAGAAAAGAAACGTACATCTCTTTGACAAATGATGCTCACATGAACTGAAGTTATTCATCAGTTCAGTTTTCCCTAGAAAGTGTGAAGGGCAACTTTCATTATATGACCAAGTTACTGTGGATTATTGTGCCTGCAATAACTTTCTATATAGTATTCTTGCTAGTAATGTTTGTAAGCATTATTCTGTGTTTTAAAAATATGTTTGCCTTAAAACACAAATTACCATCGAATGGAAAAGTGAAGATGTTTTTCCCATTCAGTGAATTCCTGTCGAAAACTGAAGTAACACACAGCTCTAATACCCGAGTTAGGGAAGCAATCTTTAGAAGGTTGCTAGGGTGACTTCATTACCTTTACCACTTGCTTTCAGGGAGAGGAGAAAGGAAACCATTCTTATGGAAGCAGCCAGACAAATATCAGGCATGCTGAACTTCTGGAGGGTGTGTGTTAAGGGGTGACAGTGCTGTTGGGTAGTCCTTTTCCGGCTCCCTTTCTCTGTGCAAAATGAGTTATCTCTTAGGGCCTCCAGAAATGGAGCCTGCCTTGCTCTTTCCCTCTGCCACGAGACTGCAGTGTTGGAATGGGGGGAACAGACTGGTTCGCACTAATTTTGCATTCCAACATGCTCTTGCTTCAAGGTCTAAGAATAATTTGGGTTTGAAGGGACCTGTGGAGGTATCTGGTCCACTCCTCCCTGCTCAAAGCAGGGGCATCTTTGAATTTCATGCAGGCTGCACAGTGTCATGTCAGTTAAGTTTTGGTTATCTCCATGGATGGAGATTCCACAGCCTCATAGGGCATCTTGTTTCTGTCCTTGACCATCCTCATGGAAATTTTTTGCCAACATCTCATTAGAATTTCCCTTTTTGCATCTTTTTTTTTCAGTCACGCTTTGTCCTTTCATTGTTCACTTCCAAGAAAAGCGTGGCTCTGTCTTTGCTATAACCTACTATTAGGTGGCTGAACTTAGTTATAAATTCGCCCCCTGCACTTTTCTTAATATGAAATAAATCCATCTGTTTCTCCTCCTACATTATGCCTTGAAAAGTCATTTTAGCAATTGCAGATAAGTACCAGGCAGAAAGCATTTTGCATCCAATTTACCTGAATTTTTATTATAAATTACTAAAACAGAAGTTTATAGAGAATTTGGCATATGTTGTCATGTTATTTTCCAATTTGGATGTAAACAACTCACCAACAAACCAAATTAGATTTTATACCACTCCTTGAATTCCCTGAACCATAGTATAGGAGAGGAGGCTGGAAACAGAACTGCTTGTTATACAGTCTTGATGTGTGCTTAATTTTCTTTACAGACCAAATGTCATCAGTATTGGCCTGATCCACCAGATGTAATGGAATATGGCAGCTTTCGTGTCAGATGCCACTCTGAAGATTGTACGATTGCTTATGTTGTTAGAGAAATGGTGATTACAAATGTTGAGGTAAATGCCCATTATCTTTAATTACCCACAAGCAAGCTGGGTGAATACATGTATAGATAGGTAGATATAGACTCTGTGTCTGAGCATGTACATCTTTGTGTGTGAATATACATGTGTGTGTATATATATACACACATATTTTTATAAAAAGAATATATATGGATCAACATGGTATGATTTCTTTAGAGCTTCTTCAAAAACATACTTGAAGTTCTGTAATGCATTAGTACATTATGCTGTACAGGTACTGTAATAAGCTTCATAAAGAAGTTTAGTGCTTTTCTGTAAACAGTTTTGCAGTCACTGACTCTTAAAGTATTTTGATTTTTAGCGAGAGTTTTTTCTAAGTAACTGTGCTCTTTCAGAGATGAAATATGGGTCACTTGGTTAATGGCACATGCGGCTAAAACAGCTAAGAAAAGTGAATCATAAGTCTTCTGAGAGAAGATGCAGAGTCTCACCAGCTCCTTTTCATCATCTTTAGTCAGATTTTTAAAAAGAAAAAAAAAATTGTTATATATCTCGATTGAAATGTGCTCAGTTTATGTAAGTTACTTACATTGCTTAGCTGTTAACACTAATGGAAGGGTTATAAAGCAAAGACAAAGTTAAATATATGGAATACTTCTTGCCTATCAGCTTGTGATGTGAAGTCTGTGTTCAGGTCACATCTAGACTTCCCACAACCTGAATATAGGGGATGAAGTTTGGCTTTTGTTTTTAAGTTGTCCTACATTTCCTATACATTCCCTCTTCACCTGTTTTCCAAAATTCTATGGTCACAAGTATTTTCTACAAAGATGAAGGGTTTGTGCTATCATAAGATATGACACCAAGTTAGGTGGGAGTGTCGACCTGCTTGAGGGTAAGATGGCCCTACAGAGGGGATCTGGACAGGCTGGATCAATGGGCCAAGGGTCAGTGGTATAAAGTTCAACAAGGCCAAGTGCCGGGTCCTGCACTTGGGTCACAACAACCCCATGCAGCGCTCCAGGCTTGGGGAGGAGTGGCTGGAAAGCTGCCTGGCAGAAAAGGACCTCAGGGTGTTGGTTGACAGTCAGCTGAATGTGAGCCAGCAGTGTGCCCAGGCGGCCAGGAAGGGCAACAGCATCCTGACTTGTGTCACGAATGGTGTAGCAAGCAGGACTAGGGAAGTGATTGTCCCCCTGTACTCGGCACTGGTGGGGCCCCACCTCAAATACTGTGTTCAGTTTTGGGCCCATTGCTACAAGAAAGACATTGAGGTGCTGGAGCATGTCCAGAGAAGGACAACGAAGCTGGTGAGGGGCCTAGAGAACAAGTCTTATGAGGAGCAGCTGAGGGAACTGGGGTTGTTCAGTCTGGAGAAAAGGAGGCTGAGGGGAGACCTTATCACTCTCTTACAACTACCTGAGAGGAGGTTGTAGAGAGGTGGGGGTCGGTCTTTTCTCCCAAGTAACAAGTGATAGGATGAGAGGAAATGGCCTCCAGTTACACCAGGGGAGGTTTAGATTGGATATTAGGAAAAAATTTTTCACCAAAAGGGTTGTCAAACATTGGAACAGGCTGCCCAGGGAAGTAGTGGAAACGCCATCCCTGGAGGTATTTAAAAGACAGGTAGACATGGTGCTGAGGGACATGGTTTAGTGGTGATTTTGGCAGTGTCAGGTCTATGGTTGGACTTGATGATCTTTAAGGTCTCTTCTAACCTAGGTGATTCTATGATTTGGTGTGTAAGAAATCAGTGTGTACTGACTAAATGCTAATTTACAGTTCCAATACTAGTCAAACTTTTAAACTTCAGTATAGTTAAGTAGATTTTACTGTTACTAGAATTGCTAGTAGAAAGAAAAAGGAAATATCTGTTTCAAAATGTACCATTTACTTTACATTCTTACAGCAAGATGACCAATCCTTTAGTCTCATAAATTTGTAACTGAATCTGTCACTTGACAGTGCATCCAAATTTGGTTTAGCGTAATTAAGATTTCCTTTGTAGTCATAAACATGTGAGATACCAATACTTAAAGGTCTTTCAGTTAAGATGGTTTGCATTGTTTCAGTTTCTAGCTATGAGAAAACATCTCGTCAGGGAGCAGCATGACTTTTGGTTCTGTTTTTCAGACAATTAATCTCTAAGTGATAAACTTGAAGAAATTAACAGAAGAAATTAACCTCATTAAAGCAGTACTGTAGAGTATATGTAGACAAACTTTAGTCCCTGTCACTCAAATTGGTTGCCAATTAATTTTGGTTAGCTAATGCTTCACATAAATATTAGTTTACCCTTTTCAAATACTTGTTCTTTTTCTTAGTTAGTATTTATCAAACCAGTACGTAATTTTGAGTAAATTCGCCAGTGACTGTATTCAGTATGTGTTTTCACTTCAGGTGTCTATTTACTAGCATGTTGAGAAGTCAAAATTCTAATGAGAGTGAGGCAGTCAATTTTTCCTTTTTTTGTAATACAAGCTAATTCTTTTTGAGATAAAGATTTTGTGAGAATATAATGTGCCTTTGTAGACACGTTAACAGATGCGAAAGTTACAAGGATCTTCAAATGTGTAAGTTGTCTTATGCTAGCTCTCAGCTGAGAACATCTTTTCTAATGCAAAGGCATATGCTTGCATAGATTTCATCTAGGATAGACAAAAACATGCTAAAGCTGGTCGTAGGTGGATGTGTGTTCGTTGTGGTGAGGGCAAGGTTGTTTTGAGGGGGTCTCTTATTTTGGTTTGGCTTTTTTTTTTTTTTTGCTAAAAGTGAGTTTATTTGTACACTTAAAGTGGCTACACTGAAAAGAATACTCAACATTGAGCTGTCTGCACAGTAAAAATATGACCCTAATAACTGATAGCTCTGTGTGCATTTGGCACTTCAGATGGAAGTAAAAACCTTTGTAGCTTGTTAAAACATAGCAAAAGAACTTTATGAAACACTGAATTATCTCCTAGTTTTCCATGTCATTTGAGCTGCTTTCTTAAAGCTGACCAAATGTATTTTTCTGGAGGCATCTTGTGGTTGAATAGACTTCGCAGAGCTTTATATGTACTAGCTCTCACAGATACTGTTGTTGTGTTCTTTGAAGAATACATAAAAAGTCATACGAATTCAAAACAGGGTTTTATTATTCCCTGAACTAATGTGAGTATCATTGGACTGGTCTTTTTGAAGACAAGCAGCTTTTAAGAGTAAGGTGGATAAAGCTTCGAAACTCACAAGAGACTTGATTTCTGTTGAAAAGGCATATTTGTGAAAGAATTTTCTGTGAATTAAGTTGCACAGATTTGAAATCTGCCTTTAGGGGAAAATAGCTCAAAAGGAAAGTTTATGAAATTATGCCCTTGGCCTTTTGTTCATATATGTTCAGAAGACTTGAGGAACAAGAAACTTTTTAGGATTTTTCTGACAGTTTAACTCAGTGCTTCTTTACCTGTAATTGAAGATCAGCAAATGACTGCAAATGTGAAATATCTGTAACCTTCCTAAGCCTCGTGAAATGAAATAAGGATTAATTTCCTGCCTTTTCTTTTCAAGAACAAGATTGAAAGCTATCCTATAGCAAAACGAAAGAAATGCAAATAAAGCAGTAAGTTTGGGTTTTTGAGATTGGGTGTTTGGGAGTTTTTTATTTTTAAAAAAAGCTTCAGAACACTTTGAGGACCAGAACAAAGTAAAGAAATAGTGTAGTGTGAGTGCAAAATTCATCACGTAGTGCACTATTTTGTAAAACAAGATAGATGTTTCTTTTTTAATCATTGAAAAAATAGCATGGGAAGGCTGAAGCAAACTTTCATTCAGTTTCCTTTAAGATAATTGCCTTGCAACATATCACTGCCCATTAAATCTCTCCAACTTCATCCAGTTATGTTTATAAACCTTTTTTTTTTTTTCCTGGTTTCCCAGTTTCCCCTGCCTTTAAACAAGCTTTTTTCTTGGTATCAGTTAAGTGCGACTAGAACCCAGCTGTGGAACGTAGCAAGGCTGTGGAGACAATACTTGCTGAAGCTAATTATTCACATAACTTTGAAGAGCAGTAATTTTGCAAGTTTTGGTGTCTTTATTCTGCCACATCTTATGTTAGTTGTTGCCACACCTTGTTAGTCATTTCCAAAGTGCCCTGTCATTCTGCCACCTGGTTTGTTTTATTAACTAAACTAAATCATTCAAACAAAAAATTCAAGATAATTTAAAAATTGATTGCATTTCATCCTTTAAAGACAAGTTATACCATTGCTATAATGAATGAGGAGTGAGCACCACAAGAGAGTATTTACGCCTTATAAACAACCCACGTCAAGGTAATTAATTAAGACAATTCCTTGTGTCATAGCCTGGACTGTTTAACATGATTGTGTACACAATGATAATGCAAATAGAGAGTTTTGGGGAGAGAAGCTTCTTTTTAATTTTGAAGCTATCACTTTCTGTGGATATCAGAATGATGGAGGGAATAGTTTGGAGAAAATAAATTGATGCAGCAATTCAAACATTGAAAATTAAGCATAAATCTATTTTGCTAAGGAATGGTATTGCTGTTTGTTGAAGGGAGGTAAAATTGTAAGATGAAGAATGACTGGTATCTTTCTGTTTATGAATTACTGGCATGTAGGCCCTGTAGTGACTGTGTTAAATTCATATTAGATGAAGCAAAGGCATCGGTGTAAATGACTATACTGCCAGCACTTTCTGCTATAAACAGCTGAAAATAGAATCTCTCTAAATTTTGCACATCTTAATTGTTTGGGCTGAGGCTTTCTATGCCATTTGAAGATTGCCAGATACAGGTCATACAACAGTTTGTGGAGGGAAATGTTGAGTTTGCTCATGTTAAAGATTCTTAGGTTGTTTCACTGAAAGTTTTGCTTCTGCACATTAAACAAAACCGTGTATTTTCTCTTTCCAAAGAAATCTATATAAATTTGACCATGTCATAAATGACTTGAGCAAACCTGTCACACTGCAGAGGTATTTTAAAGGCTTCTCTGAAAAGTATCTGTACTGAACATGTTCTGTTCTGTCAAACACTTTGGTAGAAGAAGAAGAGCTGGTTTTGAATAGTAAAGAGCTGAAGAACAAAAGTAGGTTGAAAGTGTTATGGCAAGGGTGTACAGAAGCATAATGAGGTGGGAACAGTCGTCCAAAGAAATGCCAAATGCCACTGCCAAAGTATTTACTCTACAGAAACTAGGCTTTAATCCTGGTCACTGAGTCTCGGCGTGCAAGGTATACTTGTGAAGCTCACTAGCAAAGAGCATACCTTTTCCTGCTTAGAAGATGATAGGACCATTTCAAGGTTAATGTAGCCCTACATGGTGAAATTTCTTTTCTTTTTTTTTTTT
>VYXH01009041.1:673074-683966 GCA_013397275.1 Burhinus bistriatus
TTTTTTTTTTTTTTTAATTGAAGGTTATATTATAACCTAGACCAAAAAGGACATTAAATGAAAAGGTGAAATGCAAAATCAATTGCTTGGATTTTAAGAAAAGTCAAAATTAAAGTTTACTTTTCAAGCCTAAATTTCCTTCTTTCTGTATGAGTATTATCATTCTAAGCTGTGTTTTGTTTTTCTGAAGAACACTCAATTCTTTTACTAGTCGGGGAGAGTCATTTTAGGAGAATGAAATGAGGAAGCCTGCCTTTTGATGTAATTATAATAAACAAGGCTGAAAACTTCAGAAAAATGAAGAATGGATATTTTTATGGCCGAAGGTCTTGACAATGAGATTGTTTTGCAAGTGTTACAGCAGCTGTTTGAAGCATTACCTCCAACAGCCGTATGCTTTGTCAGGAGTTGCAATCACAATGGTAGACTTATTAGAAAATATCATGTGTCATTTCCCTGTGTTTTTGAGCAAAATCTAGGTTGTTAGTTGAACCACAATGAAGTTGCTTTTGCAGTGAGATGTCTTGAATTTGCACAGCAGGGGTAGGTACAAGTACATCTTTTTTTTGGCTGACATCTTTGCGGCAACAATATAGGACCAGTAACTATGAATCTAGCACTTTTTTTAATTATGAGTGCTAGATTTTAGTAACTGGGATGGCCTTTTAATGCAAGTTATTTCCGTATTTGGCTAACATTTTCTGAATTTAAAAGCTGACTTTCATTATGAGTGTAAAAAACCACTAAAAAAAGCTTTATAATTCAGGACTTTGTCAGAGTACTGATTTGATATCTTCTGCATGAGACATAAAAGTATTAAAATTAGAAAAACTAGTTCTAATATATGAATATAACTACTGTTTACAATCGCTTTAACTTACTAATAAAAAAGTGAAGTCTTTTAAAATACTTGTGCGTTTTGAAAAACAAGTGATGTAACTGTCAAGTTTTAACAATTTGAATCATCTCAGAAGAGTTCAACCAAAAGAATCAAAACAAATATGTATCAAAATACAAATAACTAGAAAACTATACTGAAGCTTGAGGCATACCTGGAATAATCAGCAAACAGCTATGTTGGTCGCTAGGGATGAATAGGGCCCATAACAGAAAACGAAGATCGTCACACCAAAAGAAATGGCCCTGAGGACTACGTGCATGCTCTTACGGTGTATTCTTACTCCAAAGAAGTCTTGCGTAACATACTTGTTGTATATTTATGTCTATAAACTATTAAAAAAAAAAAATGCAACTTGCTATATTTGAGCCTGAATTACTGATAAGTAAAAATTAAGTTAACTCTTTCCTCTTTTCTGAGCTTTTAAAATGGCTTTTGATGCTACAGATCACTGTCAGTGATTCTCAGGTGTGCCACTGGCACTTTTCCATGATGCATGGCTTGAAATTCTTGAAGCACATGGGAAGTGACTGGATACTCAATCTTGGATAACTTTAGAATGAGTCAAGTCTTTGTTTCACCTGAATGCTGTAATTCAAAATACCTCTGATTTAAGAGAATCAGCTCAAACTGTTATGTGTAATTGCTGCGTTATCTCATTTCTCTTTTGAAGAGGCTCTGATAAAGCATGTGCAGATCTGCAGAAGATGACTTTTTAATGACGTTTTCTTGTCATGTCTTTATATTTTTTCAGTCTGTGGCATTTCAGGAAAATTTGAAGTGTAATCATTTGATCAAGCTCAACTACATAATGGCAGCAAAACTAAGCAGAAGGTGGCCATGCTTTTTCTTGCAGAGATCCTGGTCATTGTGGTTCTTTTGATGACCTGGATGATTGATCCCAATGCAATTCGTATTACAGTGAGCTTCGTCATTAAAATTAGATTACATTGTCCACTTGCGTCTTATGCTAGACCTTTTAATTGTGATTGCTCAGGCTCTGCCTTTAAGAAGCAAAGTATGAGCTGTGGTGTTTATCTGCATGTCCTTTGTGGCAACTGTAAATTTCTGCAATTGCTTTGACTGGAATAAATTCCATTCTTGCGTGAACCACTAGGGAGAGGCCAACTTTTATAGACTAATACAGTGATCATAGAATAGTTTGAGTTGGACGGGACCTATACAGGTCCTCTAGTCCAACCTCTCTGCAATAAGCAGGGACACCTTCCACTAGAACAGGTTGCTCAGAGCCCCGTCCAACCTGACCTTGAATGTTTCCAGGAATGGGGCATCTACCGCTTCTCTGCGCAACCTGTTCCAGTGTCTCAACACCCATTGTGAAAATTTTCTTCCTTATATCTAGTCTAAATCTACCCTCTTTTAGTTTAAAACTATTACCCTGTTGTCCTATTGCAACAGGTCCTGCTAAAAAGTTTGTTCCCGTCTTTCTTATAAGTTCCCTTTAAGTACCAAAAGGCGCAATAAGGTCTCCCTGGAGCCTTCTCTTCTCCAGGCTGCACAACCCCAGCTCTCTTAGCCTGTCCTCATAGGAGAGGTGCTCCATCCCTCTGATCATTTTTGTGGTCCTCCTCTGGACCCGCTACAACAGGTCCATGTCTTTCCTGTGCTGAGGGCTCCAGAGCTGGACACGGTATTCCAGATGGGGTCTCACCAGAGCAGAGCAGAGGGGCAGAATCACCTCCCTCGACCTGCTGGCCACGCTTCTTTTAATGCAGCCCAGGATGCAGTTGGCCTTCTGGGCTGCAAGTGCACCTTGCTGGCTCAAAGTTAACAAAGAGCTAAACTGAAAGAACTTCTGTAAAACCATTTTTTTAGGTATAATTGAATGACAAAAGAGCTCTTCATACAACAGAATCTTTTAACTAATTAAATTGCTTCCATAAAGAAAAATTGTTTTCCGTGGGTCATACAGAGATCATTCATATATGTAAAATAAATATGTATGCATGAACAATATGTATATATTGTTTTCTAACAGAAACCAGGGTTAGCAACTTTATATTGTAACAGAATCTGTAAGTACACACAGACATGAATGTTTAGAATAGATCTGCAGCTGTACTTTGAGAGATTGATTTGAATTGCAGAATGAGATAAAAAATGGCATTCAGTTTCTTTATGGAAGGACCTAATGTGCTGCATTGAACAGGTGATATGCACCTTACAGAATTGAACCAGTATGCAAGCATAGCATTCCTCAGTGCTATAGTGTATGTGTAGTCTCATTACCATCCTGTTGCACTGTGATTGTGTAGTCCCAAGACCCTGTTATTTTGATGTGGTGCCGAATAGTTCTTCTGCTGTTTTCTGCTGTTTCTTCTGTCCTGTTCTAAATTATTATATAGTACTATTATGCATAATCTTGTAGCGTTTCACTTCAGGTCAGTCATTGATGTCAAGTATAATAGGTCAACAGTCACTAAATTAAAAAATAGAAAATCTTTTTAGATCACAGAAGTTAAGCCTGTTACCTCATTTATTTAGTAAATGTTATGCCTTCTGCATGCTTTTTAAGAATTACATATTTATACTTTATTCTGAATTTTTAAATTGCAAACATTTTCTGTGTCATATGCATCTTACAACACCTGCAGAATACGCTTACTGTGAAAAGTATGACTTGTAACTAGTAAATGTCAATACAGGAGTCATAACACTTTTTGAAAACCTTACTGTATTTTAGACAGAACAACAACACACCGTCACCCATCTCCAGTATGTTGCTTGGCCTGATCATGGTGTTCCTGATGACTCCATGGACTTTTTGGAGTTTGTGACCTGTATGAGGCCAAAGAGAGTAGAGAATGAGCCGGTCCTTGTTCACTGCAGGTACTTTTGTTTTAAAATTCTGATTATAGATTTGCTTCTGCCTTAGAATAAGCATTTGCTTTGAAAAGTTTGTCTGCAAGACAGGAGATTCCTTGGTTTAGATGAAAATATTAAACAGAGCAATACCAGCGTTCACTGTTGAAGACAAGCACTGGTATTGTATCTAAAGGATGAATTTCTTTTCTCTCCCTTTATCCTGCAACCTTTTAGTGAAATGGCTTAGTCATGTAATTATCATAAAGCTGATAATCTGCAATGTAAGTTGTTCTCCATTTTTATCCTCTACCACCATTGTAACCTCGTTTTGAATGGTACTGCAAAGTTGGGTTTTTTCCTGCTGTTCAAGTCCCTGTCAAAAAGCAGTCAGTTAGCTCATACCTTTTTTAGTCAAAAATAACAAACCAGTACATTTAGATTTGTAAGCAGTTATAATTGTTAAAAATCAATTTACTTTAAGTGAGGTTTTAGTTTTATTTATATAAAAAGTCTTTTTTTTTTTAACAACTGGCAGAAAATATTACTGAAGTCGCTTTGAAGATAAGCTTTGCACTCTGTTCTAATTTTATTAGGTCTTCCTGTAATTTCTAAGGCTATTTAGCATCCTGTTATTAAGACTGTGATATGAATCTGGTGCATTGCAAAAACCTAATTTTATAGACTATTTTTCTGTTACATTTCACAGCGCTGGAATTGGTCGCACTGGTGTATTGGTCACTATGGAAACAGCTATGTGCTTAATTGAAAGAAACCAACCTGTTTATCCTCTGGATATTGTACGAAAAATGCGAGACCAGCGAGCTATGATGGTGCAGACATCAGTAAGTGATGGAGAGGAAGCCTCATTTTCTGTGTATATACTGCGCTTGTCCAGTTTTAAAACAGATCAAAAATTTTTTTAAGTGATCTAGTTGTAGGAGTCTTCAGTTGCCATTATATTTCATGTTTCCTACATTTAGCATAACATAGCATGGTGGTAAAGCCTGCTTTGCTTGTGAGTTGCGTATTTAACTTTTTTGTACATATTTCTTACCTTGCCATGCTTTCTATGCATTGCCCAGACCATCTGTTCATGGTCTTTTGTATAAATTCTCTGCAAGCTAGAATAATTTTTTGCTTTTCATTCTAGTACAGAGCCTTATAGGAAGTTATTAAACTGAAGGTGAAATTAATGGGTTTGTGGTATGATTTGAAGAGGGGAAGTGGCTTTTCAAGAGGGCGCTTTAGGAGTAGAAATTCGATAGTAACAATATATGGCGGGTTTGTTTGTTTTGGTTTTTTTTAATTGTGCCACTATTCCGATTTGGAAAAACAAAGGGCAAGATTGAAATTCAGGAAAAGTTGGGTAGTATCAATAACTTAAAGATAAATTAGAAGGTGATTTTAAGATGGAATCAGTTCAAAGACAGTTTGAGATCATGAGGGCAATTTTTTGTCAGCTTTGGAAATGAACATATTAACATTAGAAACCAAGGACAAAGGATGGGAGGCTTTACTTTCTTGAGTAGAGGTTGGAAGACAGAATATTAAGTGTGGGTTATCTCAGAGAGCTAAATGCCCTATGACAAATGGAAGTAAAGGGGTTTAGACCCACAAAGTTAACAGTTAAATTGAGCGTTTCTGTCTCTCATCTTCAAAAGAAAATGCCTTGGTTTCCACTCAATCAAGGGAAGGAAGGCGGTAACTTGAGAAAACAAATTCTGTTCATTAACAGGTTCATGACTACAGGAGCTAGCATTATGATTGACTAGATGGGGAAAAAGGCTTGCGTTATCAAGGGTGTGAAAACGTCAGGAATTACAGTTGCTTGTGTAACATTAGAGTGCTCTGTGAGCAGAGATTGTTCACGCCTGCTGCTGGGACTCTCGTTTGTCATTGGAGTATGAGTGCACTCTCTGGAAGTGCATTAGGACCGTATGGTTGAGGGGTGAGTTGTCTGAACAGTCCCCTTCCTGTTCCTTGCAGAAATGGAAACTGAGCTTTTGACAAAGGATCTCACGAGATGAGAAACACTAGCCTCAAGGTTAAGGAAGCTGAATGTTGACTTCTGTAGTTGTACCTGTCTACACTCCTCAGTTTCTAAAATGAACTGAGCAAGTTCAGGCTTAAACTTTCTAGAGTTGGTCATCTTTTTGAGAGTCAGGCATGAGAATTAGACACGAGAACCTGAAGTAAACTCCTATTACACCAGAAATCAGCAGGAATTGTCCTTGCAGTCTACAGTTTGATGTAACTGAAGAATGTGGAGAGTAGTGATAAATATACTGACAATCAGACCCTGAGTGTGGAAAACTGAGTATGTAAAATTAAGATTTTTTACCTTGCTTGCTGTGTTCCACAGTTCACCATCAGCACAATCAGGAGAGGGATGATCTGTAGCAGCAATACTGTGAAACTAAATTCACTTGGTATTTCTGAAGTATGCAGATACTGTTCTGAAAAGCCAATGAGCAGAATTGGTATACTGTACTGTAAATGAGACACAGAAGCAAGCACTCAACTGTGAGAAGGCAGAATATCAAAGAGCTGCATGTTAACATTTTGATCTATCCTGGGTGCTCTATCGCATTCCCATGCCTGCATTCCAGCTAGCCCCACTGCTCATATTTGATACTCAGCTTAGGGCTTCTGGGAGAAGCCAGTAGGGATTGTTCAGTTTTAACAGCCTTGCCTGAACCATGTTCAGCTGCCCTGCGGGGATTGTGTGTGTGCTCCCATTCTAAGATGATACACGTAGCCAGATGCATGTTGTGCGTTATTATCACACAGGGCATATTCAGTAAGTAAGAATGGACTCATCAGAGCTATAACTGCTCAGTTTAGTGTCTGCTGTTAATCATGTGAAAGCTGTAGTTTCTCAAAGACCTGCAATTTGGTCATCAGGAACGGCAAAGCAAAAGCTTTGACCAAAATAATAAAACTGCAACAAAATTTGTGTAACTGTCTGGCCTTTCATTTAGGGGGAAAAAAAAAAAAAAACCCAAAAAACCCAAACAAACCCCAAACCCTAACCATTATGTTCCATTAAAGAGAAATTAGAGATACTAAGCAATACAGAAAGCAGTGCTTTAGGACATACATAATAGAACCTAGTTATCAGCTGAGTGAGCAGTAAGAATACATGCAACAGATAAGAGCAAAGAAAACAAGTAGTCAGAGGAAGCAATGCTGAAGTGCGCATTCTTATTTGTTCAGTACCTCGATCACACAAAGGAGTTAACAGAAGTATTGAACAGAGAGCTAAATATCACACTTGGCTTGTTCAGGCAGTAGAAATATGCAAATGACAATAATAAGAGAAAAGTCAAGGTAATTAAGAAATAAAGACAAAAGAACAGAGTGATATCGAATGTGGGAGTAGTTGACTGAAGGGTTGAAAGAAAAGGCAGGGAAATTGAGATGCAGAAAACTAATTTCCATCCCCCAGTTTTCCTTAAGTTTTTCTGTACTTAAGAGAAAACATATTGCAGGTTACGGACAAGAATAACGTTCCTGACTACTGGTATTTAAATGCAACCTAAGTTCCTCCACAGTCCAAATGTTATCTTTTAGCCCTGTCCTTTGGGAGATATTGGGGGAGTGTTTCCAGATGCTCCTGGAGAGTTGATGAGAGCTGACATACAAGGGCAGCTGTGAGAACATTTCAAAGGTGTAAAAAAGGATTTAGTAAATGTGAAGCTGCGCTTCTCTGAATACATGACATGGAGCTTTGGAGAAAGGTGTTCATTTTGGGGTTTTGACAATAGTGAAAAGTACTTTTGGAGAAGAGGAGAGGTATGCTTTGATCTTCGTAAGTTCTTTTAAATTTCCATCATCTTGTGTTCTTAGGATTGTGCTAGTCATAAAAATTTATTCAGGCTACATGGATTTTTAGTTCTACACTAGTCCTTTTGCTAATGTCTCGTATCACTTTTCAGAAAGAGGCTCACAGGCTAATTGCTTTTAACAAATAGATACATCACAAGATCATGGAAGAAATAGTCTTTGTAATAGTATAATTTACAGAAGAAACACTAATCTAATTTGTGAAGACTTTATAAGAACTAAATGAGCTCAAATTGTTGTGTGACACAACGATTAAGGTGGCTGCTGCTATTCAAAAAATATTCATTCCAAAGGTTTTGATCGCATTCTGTTACAAAAGGAGATGTGTGGTCTGATCACAAATTGAAAATAAAGTGACTCCATCTTCTGCAGTGCTGTAGGCAGTTTAAAAAAAACAAAACAGTTTTTAGCAAAACAGTTGGAACTATATATCCTATATGGTAACTTTAAATGTGTTTTGGGTTATGTAACTT
This sequence comes from Burhinus bistriatus, assembly GCA_013397275.1. Classification (NCBI taxonomy): domain Eukaryota; kingdom Metazoa; phylum Chordata; class Aves; order Charadriiformes; family Burhinidae; genus Burhinus; species Burhinus bistriatus. The sequence continues at coordinate 681,118 of VYXH01009041.1, forward strand.
AAATGCATCCAATAATATGTAACTGCTGGATTGGCAAGGTTAGAATACTTGTAATAATCAGATAACAGTACCCAAAAAATAGATGAGATGTATAAAGAACATAAATAACTAGTTGAACTTAAAGTCAGAAGAATCGTATAAATTTGCATAGCTTTTACAAATAAATCCTGTTCCCTGAGATTTAAGCATGTATTCTTTTAAATTTGGGGATTCTGTTTTCCTTGGTGTGAGATTTTTTTAATGCTTGTCCTTCAAAGAAGAGTAAATGTTACATTTGTTTACTGTGGATACAGCCAGGAGAGATGGATTTTCTTCTTCCATCTTTGTATCTCCTCTCTTGTCATTGTCCAGGAGAAAAAGAAGCAGTGGGACTTTTAGTCCTAGTGAATACTACTTTAAAATCAGGAGTTTAATTATCCGTAAATGTTGTTTTTCTTTCTTATACAGAGTCAATACAAATTTGTTTGTGAAGCTATTCTTCGTGTTTACAAAGAAGGATTGGTTCGACCACTGGATTCCAGTTAGCACAGCAGTGAAGGATGAATTCGTTTTTCCCTTAAAAAGACTGCTCTTTAAGTAAAGCAAGGGCTTGTTTCTGAAAGCAACTAGAACGGAGTAGAAGCCCATGAAAAGACAGATGAGCACATTTGAACTGTGGCACTTTAAATTTCTCAAGAAGATTAATAAATCATGTACAGTATAACGAAGTCATGTAGATAAATATATGAAAGCAATTGTGTGTAATATGCTTTATTCACATAGACACCATAAACAATCATGGAAACCTTAATACATATCTTTTACTGCCTTAAAGCACCCTTCACTTTTTAAGTTACAAAGGTCCTTGTGTTTCTTTTGAAAATGCAAAAAGAAAACTAATAGTATTGAAATGATTCAGCTTAAGAAGGTATTTAATATCTTTGTATTGTATGAAAGTTCATTGAAGGTGAATATTTGTAACTTTCTTATTGGGACGCTAAATATTCATGGAAATGTAACTTTGACTTCTAAAAGGCTGATGAAGAGCTTTAAAGGATAATGCATAACTACTGTACATTAAGAGCTGGAGAAATTAAGTATTCAGTTACCATAAATCTATTAGTAAGTATGCCAGCTGTTATAATATGCTTCTTAGAAATCACATCTACTGTATGTGATGTGCAAGATAATGCTGCATTTAAGCATTTATGCAGATGGTACATTCTACATCTTCTGTTGACCAATTTTAATCGCAACTTGCCCATTTAACTGTGACCTGCTGCTTACGGTTTTAGTTACTGTGTTCCTTTTCTTCTGTTTCAGTTGTCCATCTCCTTTATACTTGTTTTTCACTGCTGTTTCTATATGCGGAGTGAAAATATTTTAACTTAAAACGAGGTTTAATTCTTTCACCTTTGTTTCCATGTGTATTTATGAGTTCTCAGATGTAAATGTGGATTAATGTTGCACACAAGTACTAGACTTTTGACTAACTGTATACGCAAAATAGTCTAATCCAATACTGGAAGAAAAATTACTACTGAACCCTTCAAATATGTTGCTGCTAATTCAAGGTGTGAAGCTTACAAGGGCACAGGTGTTGCTAATGTTCAGATAGTGATAAAATGTTGACTTGCTGCCCTTCAGCAAAAACTGCTCTTATCCAGTGAAACACAACTCCCTTTTGCAAGAGTTCTGTGGATTTACTGTGTTTCTTGCTTTATGGAAATGCAGCTAAATTCCCATGAAGATGTACAGGGAAAGAGAGAATGAATTTGTACATTGATGAATAATTCACCCTAAGGTACACTGGTCTCCGTTTCATTTCAAACAGGAGAATTGGACTTTCTGAACAATATAACCACATTTGTATGATGTTAATTTATTTTGTGTATGCTTTTTGATTACCCTGAGATAGTTCTTCATTTTTGAATAGTGTTTAAAAAAAATATTCTAAGGGACTGTTTAAAGCTCTCTTATTTAAAAGTTCAGTCCTAAATAAGGAAAAAATTTTATGGGGCATATTAGCCAGATGTTTATATGTGTATAAAAGAGAAAATTAGATAATTTTCTTTTTAGATATATATATATACACACACATATTCAGATATATTTTAGAACTATGGTTTGTATTATGGATATTGTCATTTATATCTGGAGTTTCATTATAGAAACTGCCACAGCTATATGATATGCATCTCTCATTTTACCAGAAGGTTATGTTTTTTCCCCAGGAGAGAGCTGGACAGTGAATGTAGGATGTGCTAAATTGTTGACTCTGGTCTTCTGTAGGCTTGGTCCTTTCTTCAAGATTACATTATATGTTACATGTAAAGAAGATACCTGGTTACTATTTATTGATCAAAAGAATTTTAATTGGAACATGCAGGGTAATTGTCAATGTGGAAAGCTTCTTGGCTTTGTTAGGTTGAAGGGTGAATAGCTTTGTGCTCATTGTTATGTACTGCATTCCAGATTTCACTTTCACTGTAGTTTTTGTAATATTTTGAATCATTACCCTCTTGCTTGATTGGTCACAGATTGGAAGGCAAGAGACTGTAACTCTGGTTCACTCTTAACTTGCTAAACTGCATCAGGTCACTCCATCTGTCTGTGACTGCAAATGTAAAATGATACTGGACCTGCACATGTTGCTCGGGAAGCTTTTTTGAAAAATGCACGTGGAAAAGTGTTGTACAAGTGCAGGCTGCCTGTTGCTGTTAGAATATTAAGCAGTGAGAAAATCTAGTGGCTCTTTCCCAGGTGAGGAGTAGTGAGCACTAAAGAATCTGTGCCTGATGGGTGGTTAACAAAAGCCTCCCTTTTGTTTTGTGTGTGCCTTCCTGTGAAAACATCTCTTTTTTTTTTTT
>VYXH01009041.1:685386-703737 GCA_013397275.1 Burhinus bistriatus
AAAATTGTAATCCAGGGTTTTGCTTTCAATAATCCTGTCTTTTAGGTGTTGGTACTAAAATATATGCAATCAAAATGTACCTAAGAATTCAGCAATATCTCTTCATATACACTAATTTTTTTAACACTTGCTTCTCTTTTCTCCCTCCTTTTTTCTACTCTGCAATACTTGGTTAAAAATATATATTTCAAAAGAACTGTAGTTCTGAAATGTCTAATGAACTATGCATTTACTTCATTACAAGCATAATATGATACTGTTTTACAACAAGATTTCTTCCCTGTAGATAGTGGTCTTACGTGTCAGACTAAATGTGTAAATGGTCCAGTGATTGAAAATGTTGAAAATAGACACGCATCGTTTATATTCAGTCAATTAAAATTTAAATATTGTTATTTCACTGGTAATGGCTTTATTGTTATACCCTGAAATGTAGCATTTAAGTGCAAGCTTATTTTACTCATTCACGTAAAGCCTTTCCAGAAAGAACATGCGCTGGGAAATGTTGGTAACCTGCAATGAGTCTACTTGGTTAAAAGCATTTATTAATTGAAACTGTATAGAAGGTAAAGTTGTCTCATGAAATACTCTGAACAAAGGCAGTTGAAAGCCAAGTGAATGATTAATTCATTATATAAAACATAATGTTTTGATTAAATGGATTCTCTTGCATTTAAGTTCTGACACTGATAGTGTTAAGCCATCTCAGATGGCTGTCTGTTTTAACAATAGTGTTACATTAACAGTTTAAGTATGGCAGTCTAATGCAATATGATTTGCTTTTAGTTTACTTTAAAATATTTAATGTTCCAGTTGTTCAGTAGCTGCACAAGCTTCAAACAGTAGTATCCACAATCACTGAAATTTGTTGTCTTTTAAAAAAAAAAAAGTAAGTTTCTCCAAATGAAAAGGTAGGAATAGGGCATGATATTGGTATATTTAGCCATTTCTCAGCTCAGACTAACCCTGTGACAGCAGTGGTCTAATTTGACCACTGATATCAAGAGCAATTGTTGAGGACCAAAAAAGACAAATTCATCTCAAGAGGTGGCTTTGGTAATGGGGAGTAGAATGTGCCTTTATTGACTCTCCTAATTTTGTTGCAGACTACTTGGATAAGACTCTTAGATTATGTGTTGAGTTAGCTGCAGGGTTTGACTGTTTAATGAAATTCTTATTTAAAATATTAAAGCATTGATTTTCATAGACATGAATGAAACTTTGGTTTACTGTTAGTTGCTCAACTTCTCTTTTCTTGGCTTTCATGATGTTGTTTCTTGAGTTGTCATTGTTTTGCCTCATAAAAACACTTTGAGGGTTCCCACAACTGTAAAACTGGCTTTGTCATGGACAGGCCAAGTGATGTTGCTGTTGTTGAAGGCAAGATGTTACTTACACCTGCTGAAGGTGCAATGTGGTATTCAGACCAGCTTGAACTGAGCTCCTCTCTGAAGAATTTAAACAGTGCTGCTAACGGTGGTAAGAATCATAAAGATATTTTGAAAAAGCATGTAGGAAATGTTTTGTTCAGGGCAGATAAGACCTGGGTTTTATTTAAAAAAAAAAAAAGAAAAATTTGGAGGATGAAAAATGTTTTTAATAGATGAGGTAGGGGTCGGAAATGCCAGGTTTTTTTTTTCCCTTTGCAGAACACTTTTCTATGTTTTAAATGCATAATTTCTCTTGGAGCAATTTCCTTAGTAAAGAGCCCTGCTGTTGATGGGATCTAATTTTTGTCAAATTGACCTAGAAAATAATTTCGAGTTGAACTTTTACCTCATTTACTGCTTTGTGCTTTTAAGTAACATTAAACAAAACTGAAATCTCTTCCTTCTAAAAATTATTTTGGCTGTTTTCTTTTGGTGTCTTTTTCTGCAACATAAATGGAATTGGAATGTGGCTGGGTAACTAGTGAGGTTGCCATGCATGCTAAGAGGAAACAGATGCTTTGCTAGATCTATTAAATCCGTTACCTAATGTCAGTTACCAACTGAAATCCATCTAGTATATTTCTGTCAGCCTTTTGCAGAATAAATATTTTGTAAATAGGAAATCTTTGGAGCTTGCTCTCCCAAGCATTGGGAAGTCTTCCTGTGCTAAGCTAGAACTGATGCTCAGAAAAAAAAAAANAAACAAACTAAGCCAAAAAAAAAAAAAAAAAAAAAAAAAAAATTAAAAACTGAATCTTCAAGTAAGGAAAGACTATTTACCAAAATATATGCAAAACCCACTTATACCTTTTACAAGGAAAAAAATAGTTTCTCTGTAAAAATAAAAAATTTTAAAAAAAAAAAAAAGCAAGCTGCTAGAAGTGAGTATCTTCTTTGCTGTGGGTGCATCTTATGTACTCGTAAACCAAACTAGTTCTCAACTAGTAAGCAGTATGGCCGCTAAAGCACAGTAAAGTTGACATTGACCTAACCGTCTGATTAATTTCTCAACCTTCTTGCAAAGGGTTGGTTGCAATCCTGGTTTGGAAGTCCTTGTTGCGGAATGGAAGGAGAAAGGGCTTCCTTCCTTAGGGAAGAGCCTGAAAGCCTGCTCACTAAATCAGGAGCCTATATCGACCATGGTGGAGTTGTATTGACCTTAGTTGTATTACCTAACCTGAGTAGTCTAGTTTAAAGTAAAATCAAGTGTATCTATGTGAGTTTGCAAGAACAGTGAAGCCCTATATTCATTCCAGAAAAAACTGCTCAGACCAGTAGTGTTAATTTTCATGGGCTTCATTTGCTTCAACTGAGCAACAAGTTAGCGGTTGAGTTATTCTTGGTCAGTGCTGTTCTAATTCAGAGCTTCCCATACATGAATGAAAGTGTGGTGTAACTACTGCTTTCCTAGTTTTTAATAGAGATTAAATTACTGTCTGTAGAAATTAGGTGGGGAATTATTTACATGTGAGCACATATACTGTATTGCAAATCCAGATTTTGCAAAATAGATTACAAGTATCAATGCTTATATTCCCAGGACCTGTGCAGTGACTACTAACCATAATTTATTTAGGTTTTCACACTTTACTGTGTAACTTCAACATAGAAATACAAGATAAATAGTGGGGACAGTCCTATCGAGGCTTTGAAAATCTGGCAGACATTCATAATAACAAATGATGACTGGTTAAAACTGACCTTCGTTGCAACTGATACAGAAATGTGCTTAATAGTACTGGAATAAATTACATAACCATGGGGAAAGCCAAAGTTAGGTTTGGGTTTTTTTTTGCAAGCTTTGCAAAAGATTCCACTATCCTAGTAACTAAGTTTGTATTTTCATATATGTTCAGTTAGCGTTTTTGTCAGAGATGTAGAAAAAGCTTGGAAGATAATATCCATTCAGTGACTCTGGCTATTACTGTTTTTTAATGGTTGTTTCTGTAGCACTCTATATTGTCTTCTTCTGAGATCTTAGGTGCCAGTGCGTTCAAGGAATAAAAGAATGTATTTGATGTATTTGGAAGGTAAGGAAAGAGTTTATTTTGTATCCTAAGCTGTACTTTTCTTTTAAATCATTTGAAATGTAAATTGATGTTGATATTACAAAGCTTAATTTATTGTTTAAAAATGTAGACACTTCTTGAAACGAATGTATCGTTTTTCTTTTTTATTTTTATAGGAATAAAGTATTGGTTAATGTTCTCAGTATAGTTTTCTCGGGTTTTGGAACTGTTTTGAACAAAAATATTACAGCCACCATTTTATGCTTATTGGTTATATGGCTAATGGTGAAATAAAGCAGTTTTGGCTACATGGTTTTACTGTGGCTTTATTCAAGAAGAAGAGTTGCATATAGAAGTTACTGACCTTTTTAATCCTTTTAAAAAAAAAAATCACACATGGGTGCAGCTTGAATTTTATCTGAGCAAGGAAACGTGTATGGAAAGTGTCTGCTCTGTATAGATACAGTGTGTAATTCTTTCATAAATAGCTTGCTGGAGAAGTAAAGCAACCAAGTAAGCCACAAATTCTTAGGATTATTTCACTTGTAACAATTTTTATAAAAGAGGATTGTCTCAATTAGTTAGACAATAAACCCTTGCACTCATGAGATTCAAGGCCACATAAACAATTGTTTGAGCATAGATTTTCTTTTTTGGTACTATGTATAAAATGTGCAGACTACCGTTCCTTGTGGGATTTCCCATGTCCTCACGGTGCTTGCCAAAAGTATCCAAATAGTAGTATCTTCTATACCCTCTGTTGTTCCAGGGTGGTTGTCACGTTTTCATAACAAACCAGAGCCCAGTGATGCTGTTCTTGAATTATTTCTGTTTACATGTGTATGTACAGTGCAAGTTTGTAAGTTTCAAAATAGAAAACACATTGAAGGTTGAGTCCAATGCTACCAGATGGATAGAGCATTGACCTTAAAATATGTTTGGGATTCGGTTGAGGAATGAGATGGTTGTTAGCAAGCACTTTTTGCTGTTTACAAGACATGGCTCTGCCTACTGATTAGTCTTTTTAAGCTTGAGGCCAGTAATCCTTCATGATGAATCTATGAATCCAGTGACATCTTGGTGAAAGAAAGTACAAGACCAAAACCAACCATCTGGGTAGCTCAGACATGGGATATGCATGGACCTTGGAATCTCGTGTAGGTGCATAGAAAGCTACCAAGATGAAGGTTTTGCTGGAAATCCATATGAAACAGCTTACAGAAAGATGTACCAGTGTCTTTGCAGCTTGTTAGCAGGATAGGGTGCAGAAGAGCCTTTTGGAGGAGATAATGCAGAAGTAGACTGCAAGCCCATAGTTGTACTGTCAAGACTTGTGCAGCTGATTGCTAGTGGTGAGAAGATGGCCTAATGTGCCTAGTGAAGGGTGATTTCAGACAATGCAAAGCCACCAGGATATTCCATTCCCACGCGCAGATCAATCCTTTGAAATCCTGATGGTACTAGCAACCCCACAGAGGAATGGGGTGCTCCCCCAGGAAGCCAGAAGGTGTCTTTATGTAACTCATGTCAGGCAAAGACAATTCATAGAATCAGAGAATCATAGACTGGTTTATGTTGGAAGGGACCTTACAGTTCACCTAGTTCCAACCCGCTTTCCATGGGCAAGGACACCTCCTACTAGACCAGATTGCTCAAAGCCTTATCCAACCTGGCTTTAACCAGGGAATATATATGCCAAACTGGAGTTTCCTAATATATGTATTATTTCCATGTATAACTTTGTGGTGCCATCTCAGTGATATAAAAATTTTCAAGCAATGACTCAATTTCGCTTATGTTCCTTACAATACTCAAAATATTTTAACAAATATCATTTTTTTGACCCGTCCTAGTATAATGTAACTAAATTGATTTCCATGTAGTGAAAAATAAAGATGCAATGGTAGCATGTGCAAAAGCTAATCTGCTAAGAAAGCTTGTCTTTTAATTTGAATGACAAAATTCAAAGTTTTCCATTTGTTAAAAGGAAGGACCATGTGAGAATAACTGGAAGGTGTTTGGGGAGACTGAGATCACTGCTGCTGATCTCTGGCTTCAGAGCCAGTTCAGTTTCCCAGGTCCATCTCCCGGGATGAGGGACATTAATATTTCACTGGAGCATCCTAAAAGGCCAGACTCGGCATAACTCACGCAGTCTCGTGTGTTATTCTGACACTGCTATTGGGGAGCTCAGACACCTGCAACACAGGTATTTTAAAGGACAGGTATTCTGATTTATTTTTCCTGTTGCATTGAGTTTAGCATCCACCCACAGAAGATGCAACGTTGCCCACAATGGGACCTTCTAGTTCTTCCATGCATCAATTACAATTTAAAAAATAAATGATTTGGCACTGATAGGAAAAGTTTCCTGAGCACTAGCTCTGTCTCAAGCAGAGCGGGTAGTTGTATTGGGGGCACTCAGGTTGCACTGGCACACAAGATGATGTGAGCTAAGGTGTTAGTAATGCTGATGGTAATACCGGGATGGATGTGAAAAGCAGTACTGTATGCATCAACGTACCCCACAGAATAAATAGGAGTACTGGTTGCTCATGGATTTGATCCTACTTAAGTTTACGTTTGGCCTTTGGAGCTTTCTGTGTCAGTACAAATGTCCTGAGCTTTTTAGACCTGATAAATTCTCATTTAAAATGAAATAATGAATGTTATTCCTTGCAAACTACAAAGCGATTTGTTGTCCTTTTTGAGTGTGCGGGTCCTCAGCTCTAATCTGGATAGCTCTGCTCATGCATGTTCAGAAGAGTTAATACAAATGTAATGTTAATGTAGCGTAGGTCTTGAGCTTCACATTCCTTTAGACAGATTCCAAGTTAGCATAAGCTTGCTGGTTTCAAAAGGGGCCAACTTGCTTATGTATAATACTTAACCTCAAAGGATGTAGTGACTCCAGCCTTCTAGGTACGTGCCAAAGACTGAAGTACCTTTTGCCTTTGAAGACACTTGTTGCTGTATCCAGACCAGCTGCAAGTGTCTTTTTTGTTCAGAAGAGTCATGACTGTATTATTTTCACCTGTGCTGCTGGGCTTTTTTTATTTAGTTTAAGAAATACTATTACAAGAAAATCTACTCCCTTTGCTTAAGTGTTCCTCAGAAATCTTATTACTGAGGACACTTGCATTTTGAGTAGAGAATGTCATTTTTGTCCTCTGTGAGAATTGCTCGCGGTACATTTACTGTGATATAGCACCTCTGCCACTCCTGTAGCTCTGCCTGCTGCATCAAACGAGATGTCGGAGCATGGGCAAGAGTCTCGAGCCTTCTCAGGCACACAGCTGGGAATATGCCATCCCTCTGCAGGAGCTCTTCCTTATACAGTGAATAACGTGCCTAATTTTGAAGAGTAAAGCGGTAACTAGGGGAAGCAGTAGAGTTAAGACTGAAAAGAGCCTAGATGTTATGCAGAAGGTGTACAGGACCAAAGTGTCATTAGACCTTCTGCAGAAGCAGGAGGATGACAATTTGAAAGGAGCTTCTTCCTCTTCTTCCTTCTCCTCATTCCCCTTAGATTTTTTACTAAGGAAAACAGGCAGTTCAGCTGCAGTCCCTGTGGCAGGGGGGTGCTACAGCCGGCCTGAGCCCCCTTTGGGGTGGGGCGGTTTCTGTTCTTTCATGGCCTGATGCAGGTCATATTGTTATTTTCCTCTGTGTCCACTGTTCCTCGACTTGACAGAAACAGCAGTGAGTACTCGGAACTGGCCTGGCTGAAAAAGGGGAAAATAGTTTAAAGCTCCTGAGCTGCGTAACTAAGAAACCCCATCTTAGCAACTGCTACTACAAGAGAAATCTTAAAGATTTGCTTAAATGGCATTACTTTCAAATCTCACCCACAAACAGAATTAAAAAGGGGGGAGTCCAAAATGAAGATGGCAATACAGATAAATAATGTATAAATAAGGAGTGCTGTTTTCTACCGTGTTACAGTAATCTTTGTACTAAAGTAAAAACTTGATTCACACTACTGAAAAAATAGTGTGAATATAACCTATATGTATATAAAAACCTTGTTTTATTATTTATATGCATAGTGTTTGCTTTTGCAGATTCCTGTAATACATGCATAAATTTACTTGTTCAATTAACACTGAATGTTGCTTTCTTTATTGCCATCTGTGTAAACTGTTTGCTTTTTTGTCATTACAAGGTTATGTAGATTGAGGACTTTTTAAGGATAATGACTTAGAAAAGTGATTTCCTAGTATTTGAGGGAGTTTAGTTGGCAGAGAACAGGGAAAATAAAATATTTTATGTAGCCATGGCTGCATTCAGCATATATTTAAACAGATTGACTTATGTATCATGTCTTGTTTCCTTAATCAAACCAATTATTATTCAAGTTTATCATCTGATACAATTAGGGCGCTTGAAGCTGTGCAAATAACTTATCAAATGCAACCCATTTCTAAAGGGCTTTCAAGCTAGTTCAGAGGAGAGACGAAACAGCTTATATGTGCACAATCAGCCAAACGATGGTATGTAAGGAAACGGGTGTATGACATCCTCCTAGTCAGGCTAAATACGGAAATAAGTAAATATACTCTGTTTTAATAATTGCTCAGTAATAGAAATGATGCCACAAATAATTTCAGCAGACGTTCTAGGAGCAGAAGTTGAGCCATGTGAACTGAGAGAGTTTCTGAAGCATCCAAGTGCAAAGGGCACAGTGTTGCGTGGAGCCTGGATTATCCAAGTATAGCAAACAAGAAAGAGGAAAGTCTTAGAAACTGGAAGGAAAGCATTGGCAACGCACCTTGAGAGGAAGCCCACATAGTGCAGAGCCCTTTCTGGAAAGAGAAGTGAAACCCTGGGCAAAAAAACTTGTTCTCTGTGTGATCTTGTTGTTTTATGGAAATGGGATCTTGGTGGAACTGCACTGATTGTTTAAAAAGTTCATACCAAAAAAAATCCACTTTTCTAATGCAAGGATCTTGCTAGCTTTCTTCTATTCCCTATTTATGGTGGGAAAAAGGTAGCAATAGCTGAAACTTTGCAAAACAGAATGCATACCCAATGGACAACGTACTGTGAATATCTTGTATCTTGTTGCCAAGCAAAGTTTGGTTTACAGTACTGAGAGATGCAGTTATCTATACCTGTTCTCTGGTGGGGTGAGGTTAGGTGCAGAGACTGGTGCTCACATCCACAGAGCAAAACTGTCAGATCAGGGAACTGAACTTGCAGGCTAAGTTGCGGTCTTCTGCCCATGCCAGGGATGATGCCAGCTCCCGGAATGATTTACAGGTGTTTCATGGGATGCCGTACTTGTGGAAAAATATTCTGTGGAATTCTGCACCAGAGAAGTTTCCCACTAAAAACAATTGTATTACTGGCTGTAGCTGGTGGTAAGGTAGCGATAGGGTTGGGTGGCTGCATCAGGACTAAGCAGTTTACAAGACAGTGAAACATTTGGTTCTCCCAGGATGATTTTTTTTCCCCTCTTCTTGAGTGTAGCCAACTGGGCGTGCTCCTGAAGAGAAGGGTTCATCTCGGCTGCACCCTGCTCCCCCTCTAGCAGTGATTGTCCCTTCCTTATCCCGGTTTGCTCTCCTCCACCACTCACAATACATGTGCCTCCCTGGCGCACACAGCACGCAGTGTTAAATTCTGGTCATGCCGAGTGGGTAGAAGTGGGTGAGTTGCTGTTGTGCTGGAACAGATGGCGTCTGCAATGCAGCCACCAGTTACATGCATGTGTTGTAGGTGGTTGCTAAAGGAAAAGGGGATCATTTAGAGATTTTGTTGAAAAGACTTGTTAGTTTTCTCTTATTTATTGGGGGTGGAACAATCAGAAAGCCGAGGTCAGTTTGGTTTTTTTCAGTGGACAGTGGTTGTCAGTTGTTTGGTTTATTTAGGTGAGGGGAACTTGGTGCATTGGGCCAGGGCAACATGATAGGGATGGTTAAGAGGAGAGGAATCTAACTGATTATTTTCTGTCTCTTGGTAACTTGCAAGTAGCCAGATTTCTGGACCACAGTCCACAACTCCCAGGTGGTGTTCTCTTCCTCTGTTATGTCCCCATCACTTACTGCAACCAAGACCCCCACTCAGGTCACCTGCCAGTCGCACCTTGCCTGCCCAGCCTGGTACCACAGCCTGCAAGCTGGCCCCTTTCCTGAGCAGGGAAAATCCTGCAGACACCCACCAAGTTTTTCCTCCCATGGATCCCCAAAGTCTGTCAGCCTCCTGCCTCTCACTTGAACTTCTCCAGGCTCATGTGTCCCTCCTCAGGCAGCTGCAGTACCCAGATGCTCTTCACCAGCCCCTGGCACAGCAACCACCTGGTGTCTGCCCCGGGGGCTGCCATGCTGTGCCCCCCTCCTTGGAGACCCCCGCTCCATGAGGGGATGAAGTATAGAGGGTGCAAAGGAGCCATTGAGTGCAATGGCTGACAAATCACCCCAAGGGCGTTGGTGACCTGTAATATGGGCCACTCCTACCTCCTGGATTTGTGGCCCTGTGTTGAGTTTTGTGGCATTTCGAATACATCCCATGAGATACCAGTTAACTCATCTGCACTGATGGTTTTCCTTTAGAAAGGGCATCAAAGGTCGGGTGGGTGGGTGTAGGTTTTTGAAGAAGTATTTTTCTGTAGTCATAAAGAATATCTTGATAAAAGTACTTTTTGTTGCAGTGTTTCATTTGTGGTGGATATGTTTTTTTAGCTAAAGAGATTTTAATCTACATGAAGGAAGATCTGGCAAAACTTGGAGGAAGAGGTACTATGAGTATTCATGTCCAACAACTTGCAAACTATTTTTTTTTCTCTATGAAACAAACCGCAGATGTCCCTTGAAGACCTGTGGTACTGACAGTAGGCACTGAATTCCCTTGTCCAGTTGTGCAGCAAGAGTCTGACTTCTTGGGAGCTGCACCCCAAGCTTTACTGCCTTCTCAGTAACATTGTAGTGTGAGTTCCTGTCTAATAAAATTAGAAGGTAATTCACATATGTTGTATAGTTCACAGCTTAATTTTTCGTGCTGAGTGGTATAAGGTATTTATTCAACTGGTTTAATAGATTAGATCTCTGCCTGCACCTCCCCACGCTCTGTTGCGTGTGGATGGAGGCTGACAACTCTGCCTTTATCAAAGCGTTCCTTGCTCAACCCCATGACTAATGCAGATAATTATTTTTAAAACAGCTCTGGATGCCACTGCAGTGCGCTTCCATGTGCACGCAGAAATGTGTGTCTACATTCATCTGGCGTTTGTGAACCCCAGGGTGCCGTGTAAATCTTCCTCTTACCGTGTGGGTTAAAGAAACACTTTGTAGGGCTTGTGTCACAGTGGGGAGCCAGCTCGCGTGGTCTAGATACCCAAAGGTAGAAAACAGCGAGTGTAAATAAAGAAATAGAGATAAACATTAAAGAGAACTCATTTCATGGTACATTATTAAACTCCAGTATTCCCGAAGACCCTCAAGGTTGATCTGTTTCGCGTGGTGACCGATTATGTCTTCTTTCCAAACCTAGCTGAATGTGGAACAAAAAAACCCACCTCAAAACCAAAACAACAGGGCAGGGGGGGGGAAAAAATCATTAAAAAAAAAAAAAAAAAGCCCAAACTTGCAAGCCTCTCTTAGATCTTACATCCTGGTATGGCAATGGAATAAAAACTAGATTGATTTGAGGTGATTGTTTTTAATGAGTTGGTGATGGTGCTTGCTTGTATCTTGGTTGCTTTCTGCATGTTCACAGATAATTAGATAATTTGTTCCAGTGCTTTTCTAGCAATTGAAATTGAAGCCACTTGCTCTAATATCCTTGGACACTTCAGTCATTTTTTTTTAAGATGAACGTCTTGCATGTCTCCTTTCCCATTATCCAGTGTCATTCTTTCTCCCAGTGCTCAACAAAAACTTTTAGTGGTTCCAATGGGTTTCCCCGCAGGCTGACAAGCACCCTGGGTGCATTTCCTCAGGTCTAGCAAGTTAAATACACCCAGGTGTTTTCTACCTTACCAGGCTATTCTTTGGCTTGCTCCTTTTCTGGTATTATCTTAGCTCTTCCAACCCCTTCCCTAAGCATTATTCTTCTGCCCATCCGCATCCTTGCTGGACCCTTTTCAGTGAGTACTAAAGCAGAATGGCATTAATTGCTCTGATCCTCAGTGCCAGCTGCTCCCTTCCCACTGAGAAGTGATCATTATTGTCTTGCTAATATATTAATTTACATACTTTCCTGTTAATGTTGCTGTTCTCTGGGCCTATTTGTGTCTTTTGTGTTTGATTTTACCCTTATGAATTCATGCTCTTCTGTCACGCTTCTCCTGAATAACTTACCCTATTTCCTATTTTTCATATTCTTCTCCAGTTTCAGGCTGTTGCACAGCTCCTGACAGAGCCACGTTGCTCTCCTGCTATGCTTCCTCCGCACTGGCATAGCATGACTGTGTGCTCTTCATACCGCTTCTCTAGAGAGCTACCCACCCTCTGAAACTCCCTCTTCCCTTTAACTTTCCAGAAAACCATTGCCATCGTATCCCACGAAGCTCTTGAGCCTCTTGCCTGTTTCATAGCTTTCTGTTGGGAAAGGAAAAGGCTACCAAAGTCTCCAACTAATGGCTTAAAAAACAATATATATATATATATATTAAAAAGAAGAAAAGAAATTGAAATTGTCTGCCTAATGTTACTTGTTAGATGACCTGTAGCAGACCTCTCGTGTCCCATGCTACTTCTTTCATTTTCCTTATGAAGTAGAGACTTCTAAGTTTATCCCTGTGTCCTGTCAGAATGAAGACAGAATATAAAAATAAATAAAATGATTCATTGATACACCAAACATTCTTTTTTTCTAGTAGCTATAGTAGTCCTAACAGTCCAGTCACATGTGTCAGCTAACAAGCTTTGGTATTCTAATTACTTTGTAATCAATGACTTCAGTTCCTTTTCAACTGTTCTATTTGGTTTTTTACAGGAAATTTTTCCACAGAGTGTTTTTATTTTTAAAATAAATTTAAAAAAAAGAAAACCAGTTTTTGCTTAAATCCTTCTAATTTCATGGAGATTCATTTTTATGGTCAAATTTATTCTAGGAAATTTGTTCGCTTTCTTTCCACTCTCAGTGCACGCACGACATGGAGCACAGAGGGAGTCTGATACGAAGGATTGGGAGAAGCATCTTTGTGTGCCAGTGAGGTAGGGAAAGCGAGTTTGTGTCAGTGGTAAGTGGACAGTTTTGGGAAAGAGGAGGGACAGGACATCCTCCCTGAATACCCCCAAACTCTGCCCATATTTTAAAAAAAAAAAAAAAGAAAAAAAAAGCACACAGTAGATGGCTTGACAAATTATATGAGTTGCTGCAATATGCTTTGCGCCCTCACCCAGCAAAGCACTTAAGTGAGACTCCCAACCATCCTGAGTCCTGGCACTGCTATAGCATTAGCTCAGTGGGTGACTCCCGAGGCGGCTCTCGTGCTCCTTGGGTGCACGTTTGCCGCGGCTTGCTGAGGACAGAGGAAAAAGCCCAGCAGCTGGCTGATGTGAGCGTTAGCAGTGCAGCCGGCGGAGAAGCACGAGGGAGCTGCTGCGTCTGGTCTTGATCTCAGCAGAGCATTTCACTCGTCGCTGTGCCTGGTCTGAAGGCCGCCCAGCAGAGGTGAGAAGTGACGCAGGCGGTTCTCCTGCATCTTCATTATTTAACCTCTTCCATTTTGCAGCAACTGAGCATAAAAACCCAAAAGGTTTCTGAAGAAGGTTATTGTGAATTCAGGGAGTTATTTTCTTTTACTATGCAGCATTGATTAGCTAAAGTAAAATATGTCATCGTGACATTTTATCCCCTTCCTTGAAAATGGATCAATCGGGTTGGAGAAGCGGGTTACCTCAGCTGCCTGCTGCCTTGCCAGGAGCTCCTGTAAGATCTCTTGGCACTTTGGGCCCGGTTGGATTTTATATGTGACTTTTTTTTGGTTTTGTGCATCAGTTTGCTACTCGTAATGAATCCAAGAACAATAAAGATCAATTTCTGCAGCCACCATCCCTCTCTCAAGGAGGGAATTCCATAGTTCATGCAGTGACTCTTTAATGCACTGATACATCTTTTCCCTCTTCTGGTGATGAAACAATGAGCAGAGCAGCAGATCTGTGCACTAAAAATGGCTTGCTCTCCAGCCCTGGGATCCACCTGGCCTGTCTGCCATCCATCCCTTCTGGATAAAATAAGAAGATTACTTTGCTTGCTGTTTTCAAAGTACAAGGTGGTATTATGAAAGCTGACCTAAATGATTTCTATTGACATTTCTTTGGACAAATAGGGCTCTCCTGGTTTTTGCGGATAGTGCCTGCTATCCACAGGAGTAAAGGACTCCTTATTGTGAAAAAAGAATACATCCAATGAAAATACTGGGCTTTAGTCAATCCAGATGTCATAATACTTCCTGAATTGTATTTTAGGTTTTAGCAGACAGCCTCACTTGCCTGACATTGCCCACGGGGAGCAGCAGTCTTCCTCCTACCCTGTACCTAGTGAGGCATGCCTTGGCGTGAGCCTGACTGGGAGCCCCAGCATGCAGAACAGACTGGGCTCACAAATGACAAACTGCAGCTCTTATCAGGCCTTCAGTGGCACTTAAAGCTAAAACCACTCCAGTATTTATTTTTTTTTTATCCCTACTTTCATCTCATTTTCCATGAAAAATATTAGCAATGCAACTTTTTTCATCAAATGTTTTCTCTTGGGCTAGAAATTCATTTTCTGCCCTCTTGAAATTCTTGTTTGTGAGACCCCAGGGGAGGAATGCAATATCTGAGCCTGGGATACTGAAGTAGCACATGTACAATATTCTGACAAGCAATAGGAAAGCGAATCTATTGTATTTGCATCTTGCAGCAGCTGATGCTAATGTGCAAAGCTAAAATAAATCCAAGCAGTATCATAGATTTACGACCAATACTTAAGCAAGTTGTTTACTTAGTAATCAGAAAGGCTAATGATGATTCGATCTGTCTGAAATTTTGCTGGCCTGCAATAAGTAACATTTTTATCTCCTTGCATAAATGAGTTACATCTGAAAGCACCAAAGGGCTTAAAAACTACACAAAATCTTTCCTTCAAGCTGTATGTAGGCTCCTGGATGCCTTAGAGGCAGTCTTTTTTTTTTTTTTTTAACAGTAATAAGTACATTGGAAGCAAAGCCTGTCGGAACACTTTTGCAAACAGCAATTTGAAAGAACTTCAATGAAGAGAGCTGATGCTGATCCGGAGCGGCAATTTCAGCCTGGCACTGCCGTTATCTGAATGGACTGCCGAGCAGTGTGCGGGCAGGGGTCCGTGTTTCTGGGTTTGTACAAGTGCTGAGCGGTCCCCTGGAACCCGTGCGAGGGAAGGGATGGATGGCTGCTGCCTTCCCTCTCCTTCCCTATTTCCTTTCCCCTCCTGGTTACCCTCCCCCATGATTTCTGAGAAGTGGTTTCTAGATGTTTGCGGTAGCTTGAGAGAGCAGGGGTGCGTGTGTATCCTGAGGTAGCAAACGCCGGGGGGGACACAGGACACAAAATCCTTTACGGCTCCTTATTTTTCAGTTTGTACCTGAAACTAGAAAAACGCTAAAGGAAACATCTGTAACTTGTAAAAGCAGGGAGATGAGCGGCTCCCACAGCAGCATGGCACACATATAAATGGATGCTCAAACTGCCCAGGTTACAATATGTGCTTAGACGAGCGTTTTCCCATCTGGTGGAACGGGATGCCCGTTTCCTGACTACAGATGGTGCCCAGGTTGATTCAGTAGCTCTTACAAAGGGGCTTGCTGGGATTTAGTCCAGCCAACCCTCTGCCTGGAGAAGAACGAAGAGAGGAGAGACCCAGCCCTCTGGGGTGCAACAAGCAGAGCCGATGACAGCGATGTCACTTTGATGAACAGCAGAAAAGGCTATCGAGAGGGTGCCTAAGAAATGCTGCTGGCAGGTAAATCCACCCATGCTTTGAGGCTGTTGTGTTACTCTCCTATGAAGCTACTCAGCAGCAATCAGTGCTGGCAACGGGCAAAGGGGATGCGCTGGGCCAATTGCACCTGGTAAATAGATGTCAGAAACCAGCCTGCTGTGAAATGGTCAGAGATTAAAAGGGCTGTAAGTGTGAAGTGTGCAGGTTTGCTACTCAAAAGGATTGTTTCCTAGAGCGGAGGCTGCTTGAAAGGAGGGAAGAGCTGGCACTCCAGGCAATATTGGGCATGTTGCTATGGCCACCGGGAAGCCCAGGGAGGGGGGGGCATACAGGAGTGCAGAATGGGGACAGCAAGGTGGCTGCAAGATAAACCTCTATTAATAATTCTGGGAGTAGTTCCTGCCAATCAGCAGCACAGAACAGCCTAACCTCCAGCTGAGGCTGCCCTGAAACCTCTTGAAGAAGTTCACCTGTTGGTTTGCTGCACATGAGCATGGCATCTATGCTGGTGGAGCAGAAGCATAAAGGATTTGTGTGTGTGTGTAGCCTGTGTGTGTCTGCCGTTGGGCTGATAAAGGGGAATTTAGTTAATAACAGAAACGATGCAAAATTTTTTGCCTGCCTTGGTCCTCTGTAAGGTGCTGCCAGCCAGGCTGGTACGGTCCTCTGCTCCAGTGCACTGGATTTGGATGTAGCTGGGTAAACATTTGCCATCCTCATGTATTACTCACTGTAAGACTTGAATATTTTATCTAAGGCAGGTTCCTGACATTCACTTATATTCACTTTCTCTTCCTTCCCCTTTCCTCCCCCACAGCCCAGGGAACAACTAAGGTGAAAACACGAAGTCAGTATCCAAATCGGCTCCTGCAAGCAAGGAGGGTGAGAGATGCTGATGGAAGCTGGCTGTAATTGGAAACAACTGTTGCGTGGAGAAGGCAGAGCTGGGAGAGGTGTAAAAAGTCCTTGTGTTTGCTTCAGTGCTTAGAAATATGTGGATAATTTATTCCTGGGATGAGAGGTGCCACTGCTGGAGAAAGGGATGCAGGCAGAGAAAACATCTACTCTGGAAGGTTTTCTTGCATTAAGTATTCTTTAATCTGCTTCTGCTGCGTGTATCATTTTGGTAGTTAACAGGGAACATATGCTCAGCTTTAAGAAGAGTGGCTGAAAGGTGGCGCGTTTCCCTACAGCTCAGCTTACAGCCAGTCATACCTGCTGACTTTAGTGACTGCTGTTGCTTCTGTAGTGCTTGGGAGGGAACTCTGTCACGGATAGCAGCTGGACATGCTGCTTGATCCCCTATAATCGTGAGAATTGCTAAGTGGTAAATACCTCTTGTTGTGCCAAATTGCCTTGTCACTTGTAATGGCAGGACCTTCCTTGGGTAAGCAAAGGGGATCCTCAGACAGTGGGGTTTACAGCTCTGCTGCACTCTCTGCCACTTAATGTGATGGCTTAACCTATTCAAGTGGAAGGCTTGAACAAGAAAATAACCCCTGGAAAGCCCTGCAAGTGGCCAGTTCTAATCAGAAGGATGGCCACAGGCTCATCTCAAAGCTCTGCTTGGCTGGAAGGTCCTCAGGAAAGGAAGGGATCCTAGAGGCTGCCTAATCTAACATGTGGCATCTCACATGCTTTTTTGTAGCCCTTGCTTATTTGTGGATCTGAGTCTGCTCTCCAGAATCTCCTATACATGTCAGCCTGAAAGTACCATCCTGCCTGATCCTTCATAGCAGCCTCCCAGTAATTGCCCGAGGAAATCCCAGCACTGTGGAAGTCAAATGGCTTGAAAAAAGCAAAGTTTTTTGTTGTGGGTCTTGGGCAGTCCCTTTATGTTTTTGTTAGTCAAGATGTTCGGAACTTACATGATCTGCTTTGAGAAGTTGGGCTTCTTTCTCTTACTGGGACTGATGCTATTATGCTATCTGAAGAGCAATCTCCAGCATTTCTGCAGTACCCGGGACTGATTCTCCTCCATTAACATTATCAGATGCCACTGGTGGGTTTGCTGGCTTTGATGCAATTGGAGGAAACGCATCCCTTGCTTGGTCATCCTGTGTAAAGCAACTGGTGCCATGGCAGACCTCTGCTGTTTGGGGCTTGTCATCCTTTCAGAGAGAGTGAGCATTTTAAGCTGTATAATTTTTCTGGCAGTTTTGTACCATCTGGACAAATGTATTCTCTGTTCCCTGCCCTCCCTGTTGACACATTGCTGGGGACCAAGATTTGCTCTGTTTATGATTTCTGTGAACAAGGTGGAGAGATGTGGGCTTCTTTGCTCACTTGTTTTTCTAATCTTCTTGAATTGTGCTGGGGCAGCTGGTCTTCTGGAGCATGCACAATCTTTAATTACGGCAGTTATCAAGTGCCTAGACTGCAAGACGCTCGCTGCTGAAGAACCGAACTGGTCTTTGGGTTTTCCTTAACTGATGCCACACCAACCACTCTTTGGGAGCAGAGGTGGCCGCTTGCAGGAAATAACTCAGCAGTAACTTTTGAGTGCTTGCATCGCTCTCCCACTCAGCGTCTCCTCTGGTCCCACTGTTTCTCCCAGGCACTACTGATTCCTTCTTTTCTTTTTTTAGGTCTTCCTTCTCCCAGCAGACCCAAAAGCAGTTTGGCACAATGTGCTGCTGCTCTGTGCTCATCTGGAAATTCCCAGCACTGAATAGTCAAGCAGGTGCACGCAGAATGAAACACAAAGCCTTGGTCAGGCTCCTCAGTGCTGGGGGGTGTGATCGTGTGGGTTTTTCTAGTTACAAACTATTTCACTCCCAAGCTGCCTTTGTGCTGCCACTGTACAAGTGACTACAAGCTTCACTGTATAAACAGTCCTGATTTTTTTTAGTTGGAAAGGATTGTGATGAAAAGCTGAATGTTGCAATGACCTGCCTTCCACAGAAGCACAAATAACCTCTTGGAGGAAGAGGAAAGGTAACGCATGACAGAATAGCAAAGCTGGTATGTTTGTCCTTCTGCAGGCTCAGGTAAATGTGGGGGGG
>VYXH01009041.1:703788-818188 GCA_013397275.1 Burhinus bistriatus
CAGTTTTCATTGGCGAAAAAAAAAAAAAAAAAAAAAAATCTCCTTTTCCTCTTGGCACTGGGCCAAATCATCACAAACTTCTGGATCAGCTTTCTACTGAAGCAAGCTGGAGTATCAGCTACTCAAAGCCCATCTTCTTTCATTTATATGCATTTACTAACTTTAGAGTAAAAATCATCCCAAGTAGTGTACAAAGAAACCGCTTCTCAAAGAAAGCTCATCCTTATGAGCCCAGAATTGCGGTTTTGCAGGTTTTCTCTCTAAATATGGGGAATAAACCTCAAAGCAAGCTCCCAGCTTCATGCCACAATTTCTCTCAAAATAAGACTTCTTTATTAAAAAAAAAAAAAAAAAAAANAAAGAAGAGAAAGGAGGAAGAGGGGGAAAGAAGGGAAAAGAAATATAAAAAATTTTAAAAAAAAGAAAAAGAAAGAAAAAAGCCTAAATCCACATGACAATATTTTTCTGAAGATTAAAAACTTCCTTAAAAGAAATAGGCAATCTAGTAGGGCCACCTAGTGATACCACCAGTGACAAGGTGCAGCAGGGACTATGGCAGATCCCAACCTAATCACCAGTCTGCTCCATGCAGCAGAAGAGGAACAGAGAAAGACACATCGGTGCCTATGTTCCCAGGCACTCTGGGCTCCCCATCTGAAACTGGGCTTGTAGATCTCTTTACAGCACCCAGCTCAACTGGAGCACCTGGTTGGGATGGATTAATGCTGTTTCTAGAGAGAGGAAATCATTCCTGGGTGTCCTGAAAGACCCCGCACCAGATCGCACCCCTTCCAAAGCCCAAGATAATACCTTCTCTGCAAGGGAGAGTCACCATGTTGTTCCAAGGCAAAATTATTACTAAACCCAGTTGCTTTTAAGCTTTGTTTAAAGGCTGTCTAGCAAGCCATATAACTTCTTTATTGCTTTTTGCTGCGTGATTTCTACGTGTTCTTAAGGGCTGTGTAGTTGGCATACTGCCGGCTGCACCGTTGCATAAAAAGCCTGGCATTTGGCTAAGCTTGAAGGAAAGCCCTTTATTTCTCCTATCAATTTCCCTACAGCCAGACGCACCTCATCTCCTGACTTGTAAAACAGTAAGCGTGATTGCGTTCATGCCCGAGGAAGCAAGCAAAAGCCTTGAGACAACAGAGTTAAAATATTGAGCAGATTCTCACTGGTTTCTTGTGGGACCAGCCCACGGGCTGTTGAGCCAGGCACTGTGGTCACCTTTTGCAGCAATACCTGTGGGTAAAATCGTCTTGCCTTACTCACCCTACAAGCATTTGTGGGGGTGCAGTTATGACCCCATTCAATGCCTTAGATGGGGATAGGCCATGAGGTTTTAACCTTTGCAGAAGTTGGCAAATTGGCCTAACGCAGCTTTAATAATATATTTTCTGCTAGGGAAGAGCTGGGCCAGGTCAGTCGGGGCAATCCGTTTTGGCAGCCCACTGCTTCCTGGGACCAGGGGAAGGTGTGCGTGTTTTCCAAGGAGCAAATTTGGTTTCAGCGCTGAGCTGATGAGGCACACACGTCCTGTACAAGCTGCCTTCACCCAGCATGAGCCAGGGGCTTGCAGCGTTTGCACGGAGAGCTGGAGGGCCGTGCCAGAGAGCCCTGGGAGATTTCTCGGGCCACAGGGGGAAAACCCCGGCATGCTAAAGCTTATCTCTTTGCTGTTGACAGTATATCACATCATTAATATAGGAAGCTTATGAAAAGTCATTCAACTTCCCCTGTGCCAGCTGTTACATTTGCTTTTTCTGTGACTCTTAGCTCAGACAACAGCCTAGGCCTGTGTTTCACGTTTGCATATAACTTGTATAGATTTGCAAATGCAAAGATACATGTGTCCTGGGCTTTATTTGAACATGCTTTTAATTACAGGGAAATTGAAATTAAACAGGCTGCAGGGTCTCTTGCTCCACAAGAAGGCGGAATCTCAAAAAATGATCAGTTTTGCTCTGTGCTCTGTCTTTGCCTGGTTATGCTAATATTTGCAGAGGAATATTAAGTTTGATCAATCATTTTTTGTTACCTAGGACAAAATTTCCATTACTGAGTCTTTAAAAAGAATTGATTTTTTTTATTTTTTTTTTTTTTTTAATCTGAATTTTGGTCCTAGAAAGACCTGGTAACATCCCTTCGGTTTCCTAATGCCGTGGGACGTGCTGGGTCACTATTCATTTTGCAGGACAATGAAATGGCAGGGATGGATGCTGACTGATTGCCCCAGACCAGTTCAATGGCAGTGTCAGGCAAATGACCTGGACCCTGACTCTGTGGCCTGCTCAGAAGTTTGAGCAAGACTCTGGATCATGAATAGTATGCACGAGTCTCATCAAGTCCTGCTCTCCTGGAAAATTATTCATCTGACCAGCTGTCGTCTGGCATGCACTGTACTAAATATGATTTATGCTTTTGTTTTCTGTCTCTTGTTTGTGTGAATTCCTACATCTGGGATCTGAGAGTTACCCGAACCTGTCCAAGGTGTGGTTCAGAGAGACCTTCTGACCTCAGATGCCACACAGCTAAAAACCAGCATCAGTCACAATTTCTCCCATTAAGGGTTTTTACTGGGGCACCCAACATATAATATTCACAATATTTGAAATGACAGTATAATAATCCAGATGTGTGATCCTAGATCAACTTCAGACATTTTGTATCAGAACAGCTTGAGGTGATTACTACTTCCTCAATTCCTTCAGCTCTCCTTGTTTTAATTAGGCAGACTTGCAAGTGCTGGATTTGATAATTAGTTGACTAAATTCCACATAGCCTGATGGGCGGTAGTGTAAATATGGTGTGTGGATCGTAAGCATCCCTACTGAAGGAAGGATGGAAATGCGTCGTGCCACAACTACGACAGGTAGGGAATCACCACATTTCTGGGGTACTCTGCATCTCCCAGGACCATACAGAATTCAAACAGTGGTAGAGACTTGTAAGTTCCAATGCAGAGAAAACCTTTGACTGTGTTACAAATTAACCATGAAATATTGCCCTTTTGGGCGTTTCATTCTCAAACATCAGGGCTGCTTTTTTGGGGGTAGTAGGAGACATCGCTTCTGGACTGCTGTTGTTTAGGTAGCGAGACAAAGCCAAACCGCTTGTGCCCGGGGATGCGCTGCGGCCACACAGCTCCCGCCGTCGGGGTCTGACTGCACTGGGAGCGCAGAGACTACACTGCGCCGTGGGCTGCGGGCAGAGGGAAGTGGAGCATGAATCCCTCTGAGATGTCTTGGCATTGCAGCATAGATGAGCGACTGGACTTGGGCTCGAACGCTTGGGTTTAAATTTATTCTCTCAGGCACAATACCTTCCTTTCCCTTCCAGCAGGCAGCTGCTCCATTTCTCCCACCCCAGCGCACCAGTGGGATGACGAATGCAGCCTTGCAAAAAGATGCAGGCGGGCAGGGATCCCCCTCCCTGGCAGTGACGGGTGGAGAGCTGTGGCTCCTGTTCGCTGAGGTGGCATTTCCCCAGAGTTTCTGTCCATCTGTTCACCTTGTGTCTGTTCTCTCCCTGGCAGCTAGAAGGCCAAGCCTTGGATGTAGGTGCACGCAAAGGCTTTCCTGCAATTACACCTATTGCCAGGGCGAAGGTCGGGGCTTTTGTGTGCCACGGTCTGAGACTAATAGAGAGACACAGATGCTCTCAGAGGTCTCTTTGCTAATGGAGGTTGGTTTGCACTTTTCTGTTGGCTTCCGAAAGAAGCTTGAAGCTATTTGACACCCAAGTTGCTACGAGAGTGCCACTCTGACCTTTCTCTTCCTCGGAGCTGTGATACCTTGAAAACAGGCTAAAGAAGTTGCATTAATTCTGCTTCTTATATTCAAATAGGCAGCCTGTCTTGCAAAGCTGTACATGCCATTTAATAAAAGTCCGAATGACCTTTATTAGGCCAAGATGTTTTTCTGCGGCAATGATGCTAGGGGAATTACAGGCTCTTCTTCACATTTTTAACCCAGTAGAGTTGTGATGTAGGAAAGGATGTGCCATAGACCACCCAGCGTGCTGTATGACCCTGGGCTTGCAGGCAGGCCACACCAGAGTGCAGCAAAACCAGTATCATTTTCTTCACAGTCCGTCTGACCTGCTGCCCTGGGTACTATATCAGCTGGCTTCATCACCCAGCTAATTGCAGAGGTGCAGCTCCTCCTCCTACGTTTCCTACTACACACGGGAGATGCTGGGGGAGCAGCCCCTAGATGAGGAAGAAGGGAGAAGCAGGAGGTCAGCAGCACACGTACTGTTACCAGGAGTTTCTGGGTCAGTCCTAGCGGGGCCGAGTGGTTTGCTTGCCCCATGTAAACTGGGGCATGACTTGTCACAGGGCAATGCTCATCTAGATTACATGGCTGGGTTTGTAAGCAGACAGATTTAAAGAAAATAAAGCCTTTGAAGCAACTTGTCCAACCCAAGTCTGTGTGTGTGAGGGTTGCTGGTTTCCCCAAGAGAACCTCATCTCTGCAGACTGATGTATCTGAAAAAGGAAAAAGCCTCCAACCCTAAACAGAGTTAGCTTTAACATTCAAGAGCTAAAAATCTGCCCCCAGTCAAATCTGTGAAACAGTTTCAGCTTACCGAGGCCTCTGATACAGGTACACTGCATCAGGGCGTAAAATGTGGGGTTAGTCAGTGCACTGCATAGATGGATGTTCCCGATAGTTCTCCCTGCTGTCTGCAGGTGACCCCCGTGTCCCCACCTCGTCCCTGTGCGTGTGCAGACATGCCTGACAGCTGCTAAGAGAACCCGGGGGTGCCTGAGAGGAGAGAGGCTGCGAGGAGGATGGGGGTAAGTGCCCAGTTAAACAGCCACGAGGGCGAGACTTGCAGGCAGTGTTTAAGGGGGCGGGCGGGTCTCTCGGGTCTCACGTGCTCAACACACGGTTTGTCCTTTGGTTTCTATCTCTTGGTCTCCTACTGACGTGCCCAAACCCCATGAACGCTGCTGCACTGTATTTGCATTGGGAGACAACGTGCCGCCCTCGCACATGCCGTCAGGACGGCACGGTGCTGCCAGCCCTCTCCCACGCCTGCCTGAGGGATCCCCGGCGCCGGGCAGGGGTGCTCCGTCTGTCCGGCAGCAGAGCACAGCACACCACGGTGGGCACCTCTGTGCCATGACTGAGCATGGCCCTGCTGCAGGTGTCCTGGATGTTGGCCCATGAGTCAGGGAAGGGTTTTTCAAGCAGTATGTGAAAAGAGGCAGAGCTGATTTTCCAAAGAAAGGAAACGATGGAAAGCGAGCAGTAATTCAGTGGTTTGACCCTACGTTGACTGCGAGCAGCTCCGACTCCCAGTGTGCAGAAGTGAAAGATTAAATACTTCTCTTTCACAGGTTGTAGAGTAATTGCAAAGAAAAGAGCTTTCCTGCCGGCCTCAAGCAGGTGGGAAGGTGTTCAGGCCTCGGCTGCCGATTCCCTCCTATCGCATCCAGCTGGGCAGCTCCATCTGGAAGCTAGTCAGAGGGAAAGGGCTTGAAGGTGTTGGGTGTGTCTGACAAAGAGAGCCAGCTCCCTGACTGTCACTGCAGGTGCTGTTCATGTGGAGTAATCACACCTTTTCACTCCTTCCTCTCACCACAAGGTCATCTCCAGGACGCGTCTCAAACCAAAGTTTTGTTTTCTCAGGTACAAATTAATAGTTTTTAATATACTCCTTCATACTTTTACCCTTTTCTATTTGAAATTTACCTGAAATGCTTTCACATGGTGCTTTCACAACACAGATATATAAAGGCCAAAACAGAAGATAAGAGGAAACAAATTTATCAGGAATCTGGTCTGAAATCACCTTTGTGGAAATAAACAACTAGAGGAACAGGATTGCCCACAGCAGCAAAAGATGTTAGAAGGTTGCATTTGATGGAAAAGTTTTTTCATTCAACCATTCAATAGAGTGAGTCCAATGTCAACAAAACCAGTCATTTAGAAAATAATTTCCTTCACTATGTTTGGAAGCAGATGTGCACACACATACGTATGTGTGTGTTGACTGTATGTGTATGCCTCACCACACCATTACTTAATTTTCTTGCTGTCTTTCCCCTGAGTATTAGCTCTTTGCCTCATTTTCTAATTAATCAGCATCTGTAAATGTCATGAGCATGTTATTCACCTTTTCCCAGTCACCCATGCAGATGTTAAATGGGACCCACCCTAAGGAAGATTCCTCCCTGTAAGCCTTTGTCATATCTTCCTTGACATAAGGACTATAAACTTACCAGGCAGATGGCCAAACCTTCTCTATGGCCATTACCTTTGTGGGTGAGATATGACAAAGTAATTTCTCTCTAAAAGTGCCTTTCCCTCATCTCTTCTCTCAGCATCTGGGCCCTCTGACCCTTGAGGCTGACAGGACCTAGTGACAGAAACTTTTGAGGCAGCATTGGTCCCTTACATTTCTCTGGGTGAGGGCACAAAGCATATTGCAGCAACTCATATAATTTGACTTCTTTAAAAATCTTGCATTGTGTACTGACAGCTACCCCTCCCAAACAGGGCCGTTCTTTGATATGGTCAGCACCTAAAGCCACATGTAATAGTTACTGGGGTGGATCTTTTAAAAAGATGGTCTAAATCATCACAAAATCTTGTGGGAGTCATATGGTTCTCCAGGGATACCTTCAAATTCTGTCTTAGCTTTATTTCTCACAAGAAAGTAACCTTAATCTGTATGATGAGCTAGATATTAGTAGGATGCTTTTCTATCTTATTCTATGACATTTTGTTTCCTTCTAGATTTTTTGTTTGTTTTTGACTACTGACAGATTGTCCAGAGATTGTCACTAAATTGTCTATTAAAATGCATTGGTGTCTCTTCTGAATTGATGTACTCAATTCAGTACCTAGCAGCATTTGGAAACAGTTCAAATTGCATATATTTAATCTGACAACGTTGTCTGGTTTTCCACCTTTCTTCAGTTCCCTCTGGAGTACACCCAGAATAGCTCAGTGTCATCAGCAAATCTTGGAAATGAAACTCGATTTCAGCTGATGGAGAACTGTTGATGGACCTCAGTGTATTCCAGCCTTTTTTTTTTTTTCTAAACATCCATGTAATAGTTAATTGAGAACAATGCGGCTTCAGTTTTAAGCCAGTGTTTAGGTGCTGATGACAAACTACGATGGCGTGTCCTGGATAGCTCTATTGTCCTCTGTGCACATGAACCCTGGTACCATCCAAAAGACTCGAATGTTTCTTGAGTGGAGGTCACCTCCTGTGCTGATGGACAGGTGATGGGGCTCCCTTGCTCCTGAGACCTGGTCTTCCTGTTGCACAAAATGCTTAGCGATTTCAAAAACCGTTTACGAAATATTTCTGTCATTTTTCTAATTCTTAAGGCAATGGCCTAGGACTTTGCCTATATTGCAAATACCAAAGAGCTGATTAAAAAGCTATGGACTCTCCTGACCCCATAAGGACCACTTTGTAATCCCATTCTTATGGAGGTGGTAGTTTCTCTTGATCGACGAAGATCTATAGGTACAAGAGGATAACGTTTTCTTTGTGGACCAAAAGATATATATTTTTTTTCAGGAGCCAAAAGTTCCTTTGAGCTTTATTGTATGCATTAGTTATGGGTTTTGTCACTATCAGCTTTACATTGGTGGTACCTGTGACAGGTCCCACTGCTGTACATGCACCTAGCATCTTGCAATGGTTGCATGGTTCTTTCTCTTCCTGCCCTGTCGAGCCTTTTCTTCAAACAAGTTTATGTCTCTTTCTCTTGAGCTACCACAGGGGGTTCATAGAGGCTCATTTGTTTTTTCCGTGTTGCTGGTGGTCTTCAAATTTCTTTTAGTGTTTCTTTTTCCAGGTGGAAGTGCTAGATTAGTAAGCCCTAAGCTCTTGTTTTGACGCCAACAATTCCTGGCTGTTTTGGCACATGTAGAAACCTGTCTTTTTAAAGTATTCAAAGCCACGTATCTTAGGTGTGTGACTCTCTGAAGCTTACACTGAAAATTTGCAGAGTGAGCGCTCAAGTGAAAGAGCACTTTTCGGGGGTCTGCGTTTGAAAAGAAAAGATGTGAATGCTCTCTGGCAAATGGAAGCTGGTCAGCACATAGAGAAATATGCCTGAGCCTCTGTGATGCAAAAATAACTGCTACCTCCTTTCTTCGGTTCCTCTTAGGGGACTCAAGACACAGTAATTTGTGTACGTTAATTAATTAGTAACCGTGCAAGTTGCTATAGTTGTCAAATGCAGAACTAGCTATGGATGCTCAAGCAAACATGACAAAGGATTGTAACAGATGTATCTGCAATATAGTCATGTAATAACCTATTCTGTTTGAAACAAGGAATAATTTTTTTTGTAATGAGTTCAGTGACAGCACGACATTTCCTATGTACACGTAGAAATTGATAAAGCAGTTTTCTTGGCTGTTTAACAATGCAGAGAAAACACTGGCAACGTGTCTGTGCATTCAGGTCAGAATTCCCCGACTCTGTTGTCTGTGTTTGGATACATATATAAAAATGCTCCTCTTTGGTGACACAGAGAGGTCTCTACAGATGAGAAACACTCCAGTCTAAGACCTCCACTCCGATGATCCAGAAAAATACCTTTGTAGTTCTTCAGATATTGTGTGTTTGAGAAGAAGGCAGCTTCAGCTTTAACTCTGTGTCCCCAGATTGCTTGTGGTGCAGACAGGTTGGTCCTGAACAAATTATTTTTACAAAATAGTTTGGTATAAAACAAATATTCTTACTTGACTGAAGCAAAATGTATGTGCATGCTTAACGCATGCACAGGTTGTCCTGAACTAATTGCTGTCCTTATGGAGGTTCTGCTGTGAAATGGAAGAGTGAAGAGGTTGAGGCAGGCTGCCACTTTTATAGCTGGGGTCTTCAGAGATAAGTCCCACATGTTCGACAGCACAGCAGGCAAGATCATCTTCACTTCAGCATCTATCTGAAATCCCTTTCCAAACACACATTGTTGCTCACATTTGGCCTGGTGGAAATGATCTCAGTTCCCTTCTGATGCAGTTAGGTGTCCTCAGGGGGGGAAAAAAGGGACAGAAAATGGTGGGCAGTCTGCCCTTCTGTTCCTTGGGTATGAAGTCCTGGGCACAGGGTACTTGCACTGCAGATGCCCTGCAAAACCTGGATGACTGCCTTCTGGATGCTGCACCACCCCTGGGGTTCAGGGGATCACTGTGAGCTGCCTGCTGGAGGGTGGCAAGAGGCAGACCTTGCTCACCGCTCTGCACCACCATTATTCCATCCATAAAATATCTCGCTTCCTTGGGCCATTCAAGGGGGCTGCTCATGGGCAGCTAATCCAGCTGGTGCTGGCCATCTCCTCCGCTGGTCTTGGGTGGTCTTGGTGTCCAGTGCCACCAGCAGCACTGTGGTTTCAGCAAGCGCTCAACCCCTGAGCCTCCGAGTTTTTCACCGTCAGCTATGGAGAGCTGGGCAGAGCTCTCTCAAGCTTGATTTCTGACACTCACCTCTGCTGAAACACAGCTTTTATGTTAGGCTCGTTTGATCTATTTTGTACTGGTTTGGGCAAGGCTGGGCCAGTCCTGTGTCGCTCTGCATTTCTTTAGTGCAGTGCTGGTTGCCGTACCCTATTTTTTCTGGATGGGCCAGGAAAAGGTGGCGGCAGGTCTTAAAAAAATCTAAATTGTGCATCTTCTTTGGTTTCCCCTCCTGAGGATTAAATCACAGGGAGAACCCACAGTAAAGACAATCGGAGCAGAAGTCCAGCTTGTGCCATGTGTTTCTAGAGGCACACTACTGAATACTTTTTCAGCTGAAAACCATGTATAAAATAAGGGGGAAAAAAAAAAAAAAAAGAAAAAAAAAAGGACACACCCCACCCCCCACACATACAGATTTTCTTAGCTGTATATTAACCTCTGTGCTGTTTACTTACACGTAATAGCTTGCGACCTGACTGTGCTGCAGTCATTGAACTTCACTTTAGGGATAAAATGAAAGTTGTCTTCGTGAAAAATTTCTTTGACCCATCTACAGGCAAAGTCACTGCTGGCCTTTTTATCTTGTCTTCACATCCTGCTGAGATAGCAGTGCTGAAGCCAAAAGTTGTTGAAATGAAAGGATTTGCTGTCTGTTTTGTCACAGTAAATGGGTTGTGCAAAGGAAACATTTGAGGTTGGTGACTCCAAGAAGTCATCCCAGCATTAGTTTTTGATGCTGGAGTGCCAGACGTCTCTTAAAAACAACTCTCAGAGCCCTTGGAGATGACATATATGGCAGACAGAGCCAACTCCAACTTCTGTGTGCTTTGCTAACAATACAAATACTTACTTTCTGTAAACTTCTGTCTAACTTTTTGGAGTAAGTTTGCAGGGAGCAAATAACTAACAAACTTTAATATTATACAACAAGTTGTGCTGGATGTAGCTATTTGCTGCTGGTTCTGCTCTTTCAGCTGCACTAGCCACGGGAATAAATCAAACCTGTTTTGAAGAGGAGCACAGTCCTAATCCTTAGATGTATAGAAAAGACTTTTAAATACAAAGTATACCTTGAGAATTACTTGAAAGCACAAGTAGCAAAAAGTAGCTCAGGCTGGTGTGAAACATCCCATTCCTTACACCCAAGGAATGCAAGTGAAGCAACATTGCTTAGCATTAGAATTAACTAATGCTGACAGCTGAAGCTAAAATAAAATTCACCTGCCACCAGAATATCTGAGATCTTAAAACATGATGTGCATTGACTTCTTTGGAGTCAACTCTATCTGTCGAGCATTTTAAAGAACGGAGCTTCTTCATAAAGAAGGAGAGGGCATATCTATTTTTCCTCCCCAGCAGCTGCTATCTGTCATCAATTACATGTTGAAGGCCAGTTTTGCAATGAGTGCAGACTTACATTAACTCCCTTAATATTGGTGAAAATAATAAGATCATTCTGATTTATACCAGCAGGCTTTTATTTTGTCCGTTCCCACCAGATGAGCTGGTTCGGAGATGTGTGTAGGGACCTTCACTTTTCAGGATCTGCATGGCACGAACCATGAAGGCAACCCAGTTGGAGCTGCCAGAGGGGTAGTTTAGCCTGGGCAGCAAGTTGTACTCTGATGAGTACCCCACTGCTGTACCTCAGCCACCCAAACTGCATTGCGCCATGGAAATACTCACAACAGCAGAAATAGCATGTTGTTTGCCCCCGTACCAGTGATTTACCAGGTTATAAATACAAACCCACCACGATCCCATGTTAATAACAGCAGGCAGCTGAATTACTCCCAGCTGCGTGAGGAGAGTGAGCCAAGAAGATGCAAAACCAGGAAGAAATTGGTCCTGGTGAATACCAGATTGGTCAAACTCCCCCCAAAACTGACTCCATTGATAATGTGAAAGATGGAATTCCTAAAATATGAAAGGAATGACTCGTTTTACCGTCATTAGTGGCTGAAGGCAAATATTAATGCGATTAACAAAGCTGCTACCTTTATAATGCTACGGTTGAAGGCTCTCCAGGGAAGGCACTGACTCATAAGACTACTGTTGCTCATCCTTTTCAGCCCGAGCAGGAGAAGGACGTGCGCAGAGGTATGACACATGCTGCGTTTGAATCGCGAGCAAGAGGGGGAGGTACCGTTGTTTCAGAGACTAACCTTGGTGTCAGGAACAAATTGATATGCTGATCAGTTCCAGGATTTTGAATGTGAACGTTTGCATTAGTCAAATAGGCAGCCTTATTTTCTATGAATTTTCAGATTCTCATCTTATTTCCCCTTTTTCTAAAAAATGAAAGATTGTAACTAGAGCTGAGACAGGAACTAGGCAGGGGGAGGGCAATTGATAGCTGAACCAAAAAATTGGAGAGGAAAATAATTCTCTTGCAGTTTCTTTTGGGTTGTTTTGTTTTTGGGGGATTTTTTGGTGTGGGTTTTTTTTTGTGTGTGTGTTTTTTTTGTTGTTGTTGTTTTTTGGTTAGGTTTTTTTTTTTAACTTTAAAATGAAGCGGAAAAAACCCCACCAGGGTGAGTCCAAAGAAGACCTTTTGTATGAAACCTGCTCTGTGAAGTTTTGGGGTTCTTACACTATTTTGTGGACCCATTTTCACAATTTATGTTAAAAAGTGCTATGCACAGGGGAAAATTTTAAAGGACTAAACCAAAATCTCATATTGAGAAAGCCAACACAAACTGGTTTAACTCTTTCAAATCCTTCTCCTAACCTCCTTGTTTTTGGCAAGAGGTGTTGATTTGACTTGCTCTGGATTTTTGGATTGCTTTAGTAGAGATTTGTGTTTCAGGTCAATTTTATTATATGTCCACAACAATAGAGCCAGTAATAAAAAGAGAAAAATAAGGATATATTTTCATAACTCTCAGAAGAATTTTCTAGAAACTTGTCCTTCTGCTTTCTAGTTAATTGCAATTTCCTTCCCTTGCCTTACTATTTTCAAGGGCAAAACCAAAGGGCATCTTCTGGGCTCCGTTCCCACACAGAAAAGTGCATGGTAGTTGCTGCCTGGGAGTGTATTTCCCAAAGATCTCTCCTGGCTTTTTTCAAATATGTTTGTGATTTTTTTTTGTTTTGCTTGTTTGTTTAATTTAATCAACTGTTGTCTCATTGGTTTTATTTATGCAGTTTAAACATAGACACAAATAGCAGTATGTAAAATATAACCATGAAATTACAACACAGTCAAATTTCCCCTAATACTGAAGCACATCCTTTCTGCTTCTCCTAAAGCCAAAAAAACCCCAACACCAAATCAAACAAAACAAACAAAAAACCAAACCAAAACCCTTCAACAAAACCAACAAAGACTCATCAACCTTTAGGAAAATAAAAATCTGTCTAGTAATGCACATTAGAAAATTCAAGCTCCTCCTATTCTTTTCCAGTTGAGGGACCACATGTCCTTTCCATGGTGGTATCTTACAGAAAAAAAGGCAATTCCTCAGGCAACCAGGTCAGATAGAGGACTTTGGTTAAAACCTACTTATCATTACTGCTTGGAAATGTGCTGAAACTGTGGTGACATATCCTGTGACAAATTTTCAAGCAGTTGTGCCATTGCTTCTCACTGTGTATCTGCACAGACTCTTGACATGTGCAAAAATAGATAAATCATGGGTAAAAAAATTGAAATT
Source organism: Burhinus bistriatus (assembly GCA_013397275.1). Taxonomy (NCBI): domain Eukaryota; kingdom Metazoa; phylum Chordata; class Aves; order Charadriiformes; family Burhinidae; genus Burhinus; species Burhinus bistriatus. Next base: position 716,885 of record VYXH01009041.1, read on the forward strand.
TTTGCTGCCTGGTAATACATGGCTTAGAAAAAGATAAGGCATGCAATAGTGTCTGTGTCCATGGGAAATATTTATCTGCAGTTATATTTTAATTACTGACATACATGGATTTGTTAGAAGAGCTTTTTGCCTCAGGGCATGTGCAGAAGGCCTGAATATGGAGGTACTTGCATACTTCTCCAACTGATCTTCCACTAGATGGAAGAAGGATTGTGTCCATTGACCTTAGACAAAATCTAGGAAAATGTGCTCTGGACATACATCACAGAAATGTGAAAGGCTCATGGGGACAAGTGAAAGATCAGAACTGGACAAGACAGCTTAGGGTGAGTTTCACAACGCTGTGCCATAGTACTAACCCCTGTGAGATACAGCCCCATACTCTCTGTGTTACCCCTGCTTTGAAACAAGGGTCTCAGTCCCAGACTCTATTGTACCATGTCCTTCTTCATCATTTGCTGACATTTGGCTACAGGAAACCAAATGCGTATCTTTTATATTTTTATACATCCGTATTCTCTGAACTAAAATGTATTACCCTGAAAATGCCACTGTTAGATTTGTATCTCTCCTTTGCACTTGATTCTGGAAAACATTCCTTGGTTTGTTCAAGTCTACTATAAATCAGATGTCGTCTTCAAACTAACAGAAAATAGTCTTATTCAGAGGGAAAGATTTAGGTGGAAACATCATCCTCTATCCCCCCCACATTGTTAACTGATGTCTCACAATGATGAGAAATGCACTATTATGCACATTGCTTGCTGGCATTCTCAGTTTCTGGGTACCAGTTTTGGGTTAAGTGCTCCTCTAGTAATCTGTGTTTAGCTGTATTTTTATCATGAACCCAATACCAATGAAATACGACAATGCAAACCTGCTGCTTTAACCTCTGCTTGCTAGAGAAACTGAAAGCAGCACAATACAAATAATACACTTTCTTTACTGTTTAATGTAGAAACTGTAATAATCCACAAGGTTTTTCTTTGAACCTTGTCCTAAAACTAAAAATAATTTTGTAGTCAGAGCAGACGTTACAGTGGTTACTCCTGTGTACGTCTCTCCATAGCGTAATGAGACGCCGTCTACTTACGTATGAAAACCCAGGCCATCATTTGGCCCAGGTGGTCGTACTTATTTGACTTAAGCCAATACGGATGTGAAACCTTGTTTTGAACATACACACATTGCTTGTACTGCTGCAAAAAAATCCCTCCAGAGAACTGAAAGGAAACTCTAAAGCTGAGCTAATCTAACATGCTCTGCTTAATAAGGGGCTCTGCTGCTTTGGAGCAATGACATCTGTGTATTGCAGGGTCACTTTTATTCCCAGCCAGATCTTTCATAGCCAGAACACCACCCGTGCCTGTGTGGCATTGCGGTCAGCCTAGGAAATACTTCTGGATCTGACCTGGTTCTGCATCCCGCCCTGCCAGCCACCCAGAAACACATTCCCAATTCGCTCGGTCCGCTTTTGAGCAGTACACCTTAGGAGCCACCACACCGTGCTGGGGGGGTTCAATCCCACCTGCAGGCTGCTGGGCAGCCAGCCCTGAGCTGTGCAGAGACCACAGGTGAACACCATCCTCTCTCCTGTCCCTCAGCACCTCTGGAGGTGGAGGCTCCGCAGCCCCCTTCCTTCTAGCAGCTTACGCATTGACACCTCTTAGTGCTGGGGGTTTGCTTTTAACACTTTACCCCAAACAGCTGCTTGCACTTTTGGTGTGTGGGGTTGTATTTTTTTCAACAATAGTAGGAAAAAAACCCAGGAAATATTTTCTTGGTGTTTCACTATTTATGACAACATTTACAGTATTTTCTGCTGCAAATTTGTGTAGAGAAGATTCTGAGGATGAATATTGCCTTAATGTGAACTCTTAACTTTTTCCCCGGGGGAAAATAATATGTTTTTCAAGATATTTTGTTGTCGTTTTCCTAATATTTTTCTCTAAGGAAATCCAACCTAACCAGTCTTCATTTTCTGGATTGCCATTTCTCCTTTGCTGCTGTCCTCTTTGGAGAGAAAAAACAGGAAACAGACTGAGGCAGGGGTCAGGAGAAATAAAAAAGAAAAGTCTCTCTCAGGAATAAGTTGCGTGCTTTGAAATTGGTACATTTAGGAACCTTCAAAAAGGAAATGTTAAAGCGTGTGATTTCCCACATCCCTTCTTCTGACAGTCTCTAATGATGTGTTTTCAATAGCATTTTAAATTCAACCTATCATGTATCAGGAAAAGATAATTATCATTCTGAGGTTTTAAATTGCTTCCCAGAAAGATCTAAAGGGGAATTCCAGGTGGATCGTGCTTGTCTTTTTAGGGGTGAGTGGAGGACGACAACGGGATTTTGCAGCAGCTCTTACCATTTTCAGCTGGGTTTGCATTAGGATGTGTTTCTAAAAAACTGAACATGGCAGGGGTGATGGGAAGGTGTTCCTCTTCAGCGTGCTCTGGGTCAAACGCAGGTTTTGACCCTGGATCATTGTGATATAGGAAATTTAGAGGCTTGATCCCAGGTACCTCCTTTGGGCTTTTCTTTAAGATTTTGTTATTATGATGGCAGACTGAAGGTCAGCTGTTTTGGCCAGTGCCTTGTACTATGGGGATGAATTTTAAAGTTTTCCTAACTCCAGTTGGATTTATTTAAGTGCATGTAATAAATAGCTGCAATAGGATTGTATTCACAAAGATCTTACATGGACACAGAGAAGGGAAGATGAGCAATGTTCACTTCTGTATTATATTTTTGTGTGTGTGTGTGTATAAAACGAGGGTAGGAATACTGGCAGTTCTCTGTACTCACTCATAGATGGCACTAGAAATTCTTGGAATTCCTTTCTTTAGAAAGTAAGTAAAACCATTTTTACTTTTCTACCAATAGGTGGAACTAGCAATGCCTTTGCTACTTGGCCTGACAAAAGGAGCAATGCTTTCCTCTTCCTAGGTCCATTTAATTAAAAAGCGAAATGCAAACAAACAATCCCCTGCACCCCAATTTTCCCACCAACACCTCTCAAAAAGCAACCCTCTCCCCTAAAATGATAAACAGTATTAAGCTGATTTCAATATACAACCAGAGCAGGCTAGCAGAGGCAGAAGGAATCCATGTGATTTTGAAGGCATTCTCCCTTTCGCACCTGAACAAGCTGGGGTGACAGACAGCTTACCCTTATCTCTCATTTTCATAAATCTACCTTTCCATTTGAAAGCAAACTTTGTACGTGGTGCAGCATAGTGACCATGCTGCCTGCCAGCTGCTCTCAGGTGTTCACTCCATCCTTATCAGTGTTCTTGAGATAATATTAAATGCATGAAAATTAGGGCAAACGGTCTAATTTCATCGCATTTAAATTAGGCTATGTTCACCTCTGATAGCTAAACTTAGGTATTGGCCTCCTTAGTCTTCCAACATTTTTACTTCCTATAGAATGCAGATGTTGCTGTTTTAATTGGAAATGATCAAGTATGCAGGGCTGATGGCCTCGTAGATTGGTATTACTAGAATGATGCACTTCAGGAGCAGGTGAATGAGGCACTGTCCAAAATGAAAGGATGTACTGAGAGCCCCTGAAAGGGTGAATACATCTCTTATAAATGTACAGCAAGGACGCCAGGATGAATGGAGCTGTGTGTGTATCTCCTTGCCTTTTGATGGGCTGAATGAATTAGGCAGGCTCAAAGGTTTATCAGTTCCTTTTCTTGGCTGAGTTTTTCCTCTGACGGAATACGGGAAGAGACCCCAAAATCATCAGCTGTATTTTTCTCACCTTACATTCCTTGGTTGCCTTTCAATGATGATATGTATATCTGCGTGTCCATGAAGAAAAAACAAAAAAAAAAGACCCTGAGATCTGAACAAGTGGGAAAATAATTCCTGTTTGTAAGAACTAGCAGAGCAACTCAGCAAGCCAGCACGCTCTCAGATACTCTGCAGCACTGGAAACAAACTCCTATCCTGCTATTTTCCCACCATATAGCTTAGAGCTGCTTAAGCACCAAACACAGGGACCTTATACACAGGACAATTTATAGGTTGCCCACTGCTCCCTGCTCCATATCCTTTTCTGTTTCCCAAGGGTCATGAATAGCACCAATGACAAGGCTTTTTTGCATCTGCGCGCCTCACTGTGCAGGCAGGGCACGTAGGGATTTCCTAAGTTACTCTCGGGTTAGGAAAGCGTTGCAAACCCTGAAACTGCTCACTTACATCTGCCTTGGCAAGCTCTCCTGCAGGGCTATACCCAGGCGAAACGCCTTCCAGCAGTGGGAACATTTCACTCCTCGCCAGATCAGTCCAGATGAGTCTTCTCCAGTAGTTCATTTTCAGTTGGGCCCCCAACATATGTGTCTGGGGGAGAAGAAAGTGGCAAAAAAAGCCGTTTTCAATATAACTTTGGCATAGAGAAATGTTTCAGTTCTGTTTTTAAATACTCGTCCTCCCTTTCCTAAGAATGATTTTTCTTGACAGCTTTTTTAAAAACTACATTCTCTGTATTATCTTGACTTTTAGCACAATCCCTGTACCTGACACCTGTAATACTCATTTGCTCATTTTCATTGCCTATAGCAAAAACAAGAAAGGAAATGAAAAGAAGAGTGAAAAATATTGAGAAATAACTAGGAGCTTGCTTGTTTCTGAGGTCAGTAAAGCTGGTAGGCCAAAACATGTCAATATACTCCACAAAAGGATGAGCTCTGTGGTACTAAATGCTACAGTCTGTTAACTTTATGAAGCTCTATAGCCTAACATTAGTTTGTTTGACTGCGGGGTTTTTGTTTGTTTGCTTCATCTTTCTCCAGCCTGGACTTCTCTGCAGAGCTGCTCCAGAACTTTGCCTTTTTGATAGTCAGAAACCTTTAATTTCCATTATGCCCATTTATGGCTACTTTATTCTCATTTTAACAGTATTTTTTGCTGCCTCTGTCATATTAGAGTCTGTTTACTTTTCAGCATGAAGCACCGAGCTGCTGATGTCCATTAGCACTCTGAAGATGTGTAGGATTATAAAGTAGTGTCTACCATATTACATTTATATAAAAAAAAAAATATTATTTTCACATAGAGAAAAAAAACAAGCTTGTTGACAGAACAGTGAGGAGCTACATGGTGAGAAGGCACATCCTTGGGCAGTGTATCGGTGCATCTCAGCACAAGTCTGTCCGGTCTGCTGGACACCCTAATGTTTGTACTACTCAGAGGACCAGTGTTCCTAAGCTAATATATCACTCTTGTACCATCTTCACCACAGTTGTATTAGCAATGCAGTATGTTTCCTTACAGCGATCACCTGAGAAGAAATTTTCTGCTGTAGAGATTGGATGGACAAAGGCTAACTCATGCCATGAAAAAAAGTTATAGCAATTTCAATACATTTCCTGTTCTACCTGTCTAGAAACCTGCAAATTTAGCTCCGAAAAGCAACAATATTTCTTAGCCCAGCACAGCCGACTACCTAGTGGTTAGCAAACTCATCTAAAGAGAAAATACCCAAGTTCGGTTCTCTACTCTGCCCTGCTACACCATCAGACTTAAACTTGAGTCGCTCATTTATCGTCATTCAGTGAACTGCTACTTAGTGGGTCAAGTAGCATCCATCAGTCACATTGGTTGTACTCAGAAATCTCATCCTGAACGTGAATAACTTTGCTGTAAAATGTTTCCATTTGGAGGAATCATCATGAATAACTATGTTGTCAAAACAATCTCTGCTGGTGCCTGAGGAGCGACCAAGGAGCTCTTAGACAAGTGCATGCAGGAGTGTGCGCGGGGTAGGGACATTAAGTGTCAGGTGTTGATAAACATTTTCTTTTGTAAGTCATGAGAAAAGCTGATTAAACGCCTGCACCTGCAGCGCATGGAGTGCCCTCAGCTTCCTCTGAAGTCAAGAATAAATGGGAGCCGCCTCCTGCTTTCCCTGTGGGGGGACACCAACCTGTGACAGCTTATCGGTGCTCTTCGTAAATGCAAAATAAGCTGTGGGACAGCAGCTGCAGGAAAGCTGCCTGAAGGTCAAGGAGTGCCTGTGGCCTCACAGACCTTTGGCCAGATCCACGTTCACTCATGAGCCACGAATCCACGCGGAACCAGTAAGAGCCCTTCCTGAGCAACACTCAAGAACAAGATCGTGTCCCAGCTACTCATTACTGTCTTCACACTGAGAATTACCTTTTTCTCATTTAAATGCCACAGTAAATAGTAACGGCAAGGAAAAAAAACACTTCTGAATGAGGCAAAGGGAGAATAACTGGACTTTTTAGTTTTTGGGTTTTGTTCATTGAACTTGAATTCAAAAGCTAAATGATTCTGGGGCAGAGAGTGTTTGTATTGCTAGCTGTTGTGTGAAGTGTGTTTTGACATCAATTCATTAGTTGTTGTATGAAAGTTTCTGCATGCAATGTTTTAGAGACACACAACTTAAAATCACAGGTCTACTAGGTGTTTTTTTAAAAAGGAATTATTACTGCAAATAATATTTAACTGAAAAACATTAAAGGGAAAAAAGCACACTTCCAGTTTTTCAGATTAAGTATTTCATAATGTTTTGTACAAAATTTCCAATTTGTGTCTCCCTGCAGCAGAGGAGAAAAAGCTATTGTAAAGAATGGTAAGGCCCAGCTGGCACCACAATGGACGAAGAGAAGAGACAGACACTTCCCAAACTCATTTCTGAGATTTTAATTTTAAGTTAACTGTACCCTTAAGAGAAACAAATGTTCCTTTGTTCCTGTACTAACACTGCTCAACAGCTACAATGCAGCTAGAACAAACACGTAACCTGACTCGCTATCTTGTATGCATAAAAGAAACCCTGACATTATATAGTCCGAAGTCAAGCCGAGACTTTGTCCTGAGTGTGTGTATTACTGCCCTGGTAAATAGAAACTGAGACTTTTGATAACCAGGAATACTGCTGAAGTAATAAAGGTTCATGGAAGCTGCAACCAAAGCGAATTTAGATACAGAATAATTAACCATGAAATGATGATCTCAGCCAAGAAAGAAGTGCCAAGATTCATTCAACTAATTTCAGAGGCTTTTTTCATGGCCATTAAAAAGACAGATAAGAGAAAAACGATCTTATCTTTCGTTTCTCCTCCCACTGTGCAAGAGAGTGATTGCCATTACTTTCTGAGCCCATTTTTCTGTAATTACATTCATTGTTAAAAAGATAAGACAGTTTAGGGTACAAAAATGAAATAACAAGCCGGATTCGTTGGTGCCGGCTGTTCACAGCAATATCACAGGGAATTTGTGCAAAAAGATCAAAGACTGGAAAGCCCTGGCAGCTGATGCCAGGGAGGTAGGTACAGCATCATGTCTCTGACAGTACTCATCTCGCAGTTGACCCTGACTCGACTCCTGCAGAACCACCTGGAAATTTCCCAGACTTTGAATCAACTGTGATTATTTTTTTATTTTTTTTTTTTATCTAGGTTGATCTGAAAATCACTCTGTGAAAAGGACTCTGTGATTAGACCTGTGGAAGTTGAACATGTGTGGGGGTGCTCCAAACTATTCACAGTGGCCGTGGGCTGGAATACAAGAGTGGGTGAAGTTTCTGCTGCAGAGGAAAAAGCATTTTAAAAATGGCAAATAACTTAAATAAAGACCATACCATCTTTCAACATTTTTTTTTGTTTCCTGAGAAATGCACTTCAGCTTTTATTTTGTGAAATGTCTGTTTTATAGGCTATGCTGTAAAACATTTTTTCGTGGCTGAATCATACAGTTAAAATTAAATATGATAACACAAAAAGCACTGTACAGTTGACAAGAGTTAACCAGCAAAAAGCCTCTTGACCCAGAATTGACATGTCTAAGTGCAGGAATAGAGGCAAGGCCTGGTCTGGAGGGCAAAAAAATGTAATAAAGGCTGGGGTTGATCTATAGCCACTCCATGAAGTGGCTGTGAACAGTTTGGAGCTGAATCCTAAAAGAAAGGTAGAGTATTTAAGATTGAGAGCAACATGAAGGTGCTTCTTATTGAGGGCAGAAGATACAAGTATGGATAGACTTTAAATTTTTGCTGGAACACGCTGATTCAGAACTTGCTATTTCTTAGAAGATAGTGACAAATCATGCTTAATAAACACTGTCTCATTCGCAGTTAAATTCTGCCTTCAATTTGAAAGAAAAGGCAGCGACTTTCCAGGTGTTAGCGAATTTCTAAAGAGAAGGGGGAAGAGAACAGCTTGCCGCTTCTGAGTAGTGTGTGCATTTGTGAAACTCCAAGGCATTTCTATTTTAATAAGTGACAACTGGAACATGGAAAACAAAACATCTGTAAAGCATGACTTTGCTGTGATCAGAGTGTTTTCCAACTGGCTTTGTCATTCAGAGAAAAAAGCAAAGCAAAACTGAAAAAATGAAAAGAGGTGTCATGTGGAATTAGTAGTGCAGTAGACATGAGCAGCCTTGGTTCATTCAGCTCTCTGGATGACACGCCTGGCCAGCTCTGGAGGGCTGGTGCTTGGATGAGCTCTTCCAAAATGCAGCTTGTGTCGGACAAAATTCGAGCTTGGAGCTCAGTAGGCAAAGCCCTGTGCAAGGGTGGGAAACCCCAAGCTGAGCTCCTCTGGGTACAAAACTCCTCAGACTCATTTTTGTCATGCATTAGGGTGAAAGTGGCTAGCCCAAAAGCCTGTAAGATGCCTTGTGGGCTGGAGACTGGTGACCGCTGTGTGTTCCCCAGGGCAGAGAGTCCACAACTAACCATACCCCCCGGGCAAGACAACATTGGGACGAACTTGCAGACTTACAAAATGGATGTGGGGCTCTTTCCACAGCCTGCATGGCAGGCAGGAGCTCTGCCCTCACGTGGCATGGTGGTCCTCCAGCCCGGATGGGACAATGCCTGCAGAAGATTGCTGTTGCATGCACTGCCTGAGTGCAGCTACCTCCAGAAAGGAAAGGCCACGGGGAACAAAAAGGAATAAAATATTAATTTAAATTGTATTTGATCAATTTTTAATATGGTGAGACCAATGAATTGAAGGCCAAAACTGCTTTCATTAGAAAATGGAATTACAATATTTTGTGAAATGAAACTGAAGCAGGGATTTTGAAGAGCACAGTTCTGTGCTCTACTCCAGCGGCAGTGCTCTGAGTCACTCCTTTCAGCGAATAATAGCCCCGTGTTCCACTCCTTGGCGCTTTCACATAATTTACATTAATTTGGGAATTCAGCTATCTTGTACTGGATAAGCTGCTTATCAAGGTGACATACAGCCATTGTAGCTTCACACAGAATCTGTGACAATTAGAAGATTTTCTATTTTACCTGTTTTCATTCTGGGAACACTAAATATGGCATATCAAGATAAAATATTGACCCATCTGTGAAAATAAACGTGATTCAGTTTGAAGAATAGGGCGTTCTTCACACATGAAGAACATGAGATCCTTTTTTTTAACCAGTGTTTTGCAGTCCTAAGCTAAATGTGTAGTCTGAATTTGTTCCTGCTGGCAAGGGTCTTATCAATGTAAAATATTTTTTCCTTTGGAGCCAGGAGCAAATTATGTCTTTTCCTTCGAACTGTAAGATATGCATTGAAATAAATAAGGGGTCTCACCTCTCCCACACCGTTTTAGGAAGGGAGAAAACACTGAGTTCGAAGGCTCAATGTTTTAGTTGCAATTTTTGATTATTGTTTATTTTCTACTTGATTAGATAGAACCATGCAAGTTGGACAAACAGATTAAATCAGAATCTATCAATTTTTTTGCATGCCAGCTGCAGGACAGAGATCTTATTTATTTCAGTCTTACAGGTAACATTGTTTAAAACATCTATCCTTAAAATAAAAAGGTAAAAAGAACAAAAAAAGCACCCTGAAGTCTTTTTGTTTGGCTTACACATCTGTATTCCAAAACCAGGCAAAAAGCTTTAGTTATGCAGCCCTTACAGAAACCACCAAGGCACATACACTGACTTTGATAACGAGAGGAAAGAACACTTAGATCACAGTCTGAATTTTCCAATACATAATGGTGTTTTTTCCAAACCCCACAAGACAGTGTTTGGCCTTTTCTATTAATTCAGTAGGAACTTTACCCCCTAAGTAGGCCTCAGTTTTCTTCAAAGCTGTGGAGAACAAACGGAGCATCCTGGAATTAACACAGCTGGGAGCTGCACGGCAGTGATGAAGGCACGTGGGTGCAAGCCTCTGCGAGTAACTCAGAGCAACAGTTCATGAAGTTTCCACAAACCTGGGGCTGTCAGGCATGATCGTTCACTCTTTGTCTTATTCTGCACCGATGAACTTCCTACTTTATTTCATCTTTTAATTTGAGCAAGAAATAATCACATGCAGAGTTATTTATGCATATGCCTGCTGTCTCAGAGCCTGCCAAGTAAGTTGCTGCTGACATATTCCCTGCAAACAGCAGGTCCCTGGGAGCTGCCACCTTCCTCGCCCTCTCCTCCCCTCCTTGCCCCCTAAGGCAGCGTGCCCTTGGCCAGCAGCTGCTGCTGAGTGCTTGGAAAAGTTTGGCCACAGGTTGGGAGCGTGTTTTTTACAGCTTCAAAATCTTGGAGTACCTTTTGATGTCAGTGGGGGTGGAGAGAGGGGCATTCAAGACTAGCACTCTAACACACTCAAGCTTGTCCTGTGGTTTGTTACTTATGTTTTAAGCTTTCTCAAGCTGCTCTTCCGTCATATTTCCCTTTCTCTAGTACCTTTTGGTGGGCTTCACTCAGGGGCTTGGTCTGGCCGCCTTGTTTCCTCATTTATCATCAAGCTGGCTGCTGCGGCAGAGACTTTTGGCTGCTGTGCCTCCACCAAGCCACTGCAGTTCTGAGCAGCACTAACTGTGGCACTTGGCATTCAAGACAAACATGATTTTTCTAAAGGTAATCTTTTGTTTTATGGCTTTTCCAGCTAAATAGTGTCCTCGGTAGTTAAAATGCACGGCACATCCAAGAAGCATGGAGATCTTTGAAAAAAACACTCATTTTCCTTTTTAGACTACTGATTTATTTCAATTGCGATTGGGGCTTTGGCTTTGAAGCACTGCTAACATTGAATTGGTCCTTGCTACCTTTTTAAGTTCCTTTTCCTGTTGCTTTAAAGCTCTCTTGCAACCAGCAGCAGGATCAGACCTAAACTACGGGGCATATCAAACCAAGCACCCAGTCACTTTACAGCAGGAGTCGAAAGTCTTGCAGATCCACTCTTACAGACCTCAGCAGACCTCAGCAAATGGTTCGTTATGCATCTCCCGTGGGTATAGTCTCTGCTTTTTTCCCCCACCCCTGCCTCCCAGGCAGGGTTTAAGATCTGCCTGAGGACAAGACTTAACCTCTCTCCAGGGCAGGGTGGTATCTGTGTGCTTGCTGACTACCCGGAGGACCAGATAACCTCTGTCTCTCTGGGGGACTCCCTGCCACCAGCAAGTCCACAGTGCACATGATGGTGTATGCCTGTGTGGGCAGGGTGTACCTGACACCAGGGCACCCAAAAAAGATGGTGTTTCACCATGGCTGCCCATGCAGTTGGCTCCCAGGCTACAAAGCATCTCCACTTAAATTTTTCAGAAACGTGCGAGTGAATTTTCCGTGTTTATTCCCTACTTTGATTTCTTTTCATATTCAGGCAGTCGGTGTGGGGTTTGGCTTCTGTCTCCCAGCTGGCAGGGTTTTTGTTTGATGTTGCTATTAATTCTGCTGAATTGAAAAGTGCTTCTGTGAAGGACGCTGTCTGAATGAGCAGTGTTGTTATTTATTAGTGTACACAAATTTTCACACTGATCATGAAGGACAAGATGATTTCTGTCGAAGTTGGGAAATGATAGTATGGGTATCATTTGTTCAGGCAGAGAGTAACCTTGAAAGTGCCAAGAGAGAATGAAGTTGCCTCGCTGGATGGGGGATGGTAGGGAAAATTGCTGTATTGAGCAAAATTGAACAGGATTTAGTGAATATTAATGGAGAGGAGGAGGATAAATCTCTATTTTAAGGCCATATTCTGTTTGTATAGTACCTCTGCTTTCAAGGCATCCTCCTCTGCTACAAATAGTTAGCATATATATACTTCTTTTATATAAACATCTTCAGTATGACTGATGTAAAAGTTTTATATCTAGGCATATATTTATAGGACTGTTACGTGTGCTCATTATTTACAGTATTCTACATGTGTGTATACATGTTACTGTACCTATGTGTCCACTAGATCATTACTAGTCTGCAAATTATTTATATTATAAAACCATGATAGAATAAGCTTGTAGTAGTTTACATATTAACAGGTAAATTCTCACTATTAAGAGTGGAATAAATGTCCTGCCCATTTAACAGTAAGGCTGTACTTAGAGTACAGCTGCAGATGCAGGACATTTCGTTATTTTGCATCTCTTTGTAGTTTGTCAAAACTTTTCTGAAGGCATATTTTTTTTCTCAAGACATGCTGATTCAGCTAAGCTGAAAACTTCTGGTTGAATTGAAACAATTTGTTTTCATGCAGTTGAAGAAATTTTTTTTAACCTGGCAGAAATGTAGAGGGTTTGATGAAATTGGAATGGATTATGTCAGCTTTGTATTTCCTGTACAATGACAGAATCATGCAACTTTTGGGTTCCATCCCATTTACTGCATCAGAATGAAGCGTAATTTTTATTCTGTCCCATAGGCAATACCAGCATGTCTATTTTTTGGCCTGGTTCTAACCTAGCAAATAGAACCTGGAGAAATTAGAATTTGCTAATGGTGTGAGAAGTGAGTTTCACTGGCCCTGATTCTTACATATTGAGTTTTAATGTTTCTCTTCATTTCTGCGGGTTTGTCATCCAGTATAGCAAGTGCTGCACCCCCATCAATGTCCTTTGACACAAAATGAGTGCAGAATGAGACTGACTCAGAAGGGGAGTAGATGGATGTCAGCAACTCTTCAGGGTAGAGGAGAAGCAGGCCTGAAGAGATACACCCAAAATCACAAATGACTTGTCCATGCTGGATGAAAATACTAGAATTCAGGAGTTCCTGCTCCTTCCTCTCTTCTCAGACCCCAAGGCTGAGAGAGGTATTTTGGCAGCCACCCGTACAGGCCGGGGAAAGAGAAGCAATTGCTGGCAGCTGGCTGCAGAGGGTCATTTGTAAGAGCCTGCCTGGATTTTTTTTTCCTCTCCTAATTAGGTGATTTGTGACTATATTCTTATCAGTGACCTTGTTAATGCATCTGTAACCACTCTCATTAGCTTCTGAGTTATCCTTGGGATTTGCCTAATGAGAATATGCACTATCAGGATGTCAGATGCATTGCACACTAGCCCTCACTGGCAATATACTTTCCAGAGATAACATAGTCTATATGGGACTGACCGGGAGAGGAGAAATGGGCTATGTGAAATAGACGCAATCATTGATCCCCGTAACTTATTTTCTGATACTCTAATTCATCAATAAACCTGAATGGCAACAAGTCAGGGTGTTTCAGTGCCCTCCATGCTGAAAAGAAGAAGGTCCTGCCACTGCTCAGAGCAACCGTGCAGGCATGCAAGAGGGATGAGCTACAGCTGGGAGGTGTTTGCTGCACACTGCAAATGCTATTATGGCAGTAATTATTTTAAGACTTATGTTTTGCTCTATCCATTATTTAGAAGCATCAGCTTTCAACAATTACTGAAAAAAGAAAAAGTTGGAAAATGAGCCACAGAGTATCATGAGCCATGAAGTATTTATTTTGATTCCTTAAAGTGGAACAGAAATTAGAATTCTAAAGGCTATTTGATGAGAAAGAGAATGACCTGAGGGAAATTGAATCACATATGAGAGAGAAAGTGATTTTTCTTTGACTTGATCTCTGCTGTAGTCCTCAGCACTCATGCAAATGATGGATAAAATGCTGCCAGATCAGAAAGGGTCCATTTCATACAAGTGCAAAAGATGCCACGAGGTATAGACTTGAGGAGAATCTCTCTGTATTGCACGTGCACACAACAATTTCCATGCTTGCAGCCCAAGATGGGATTGAAATTTGCAATGAACTGGTCTAGCATAGGTCTAAATAGTATCTTGTAGGCATAAGACCCTCTTATGACATGCAAAGGCTTTTAGCCTGGGCTTGGTGACACTTTCATTTGGCTGCACTGCATCGAGGTGAGCTCTTGCTAATGTGCTTACGGAGTACCACAGCAACATACCCTCAGCTATGCAATGTGTTGTGCTCGGCTGTCAAGTTGTCTTGGGTGTGTCTCAACAGCAGTGTGTTACCCTGGTCCTCAACCATCTTCTCCAAGCCTTTCTTGTGGCCTTGCCTCGGGAAAGCACGGAGCAGTGATGCCAGCTCTACGACAGGAAGCCCACAGGCAGTGACAAGGTCACCGCTGGATGCCAGACACATTGTCTTCTCCTGGGCACCATTCTTGAAATGCTAAACTGTTTGACTTGTCACATCGCTCACTATGCAGACAGCGCAATGACCTTTCCGTTAATGACAGCTTTTGCTGTTTGCTTCAAAGTTGAAAAAAGTGCTGTTCTCCATGAGTCCTATATTGGCAGTGTTACTAATATGCCTAGGCCATTTCCACTCCATTGTGCTTATTGAACACGGACTCTAATTGTATGAATCCTTCCTGGTGCCAAGCAGCAGGTCTTCATGCCACCAGGGCACATGGGGAGAGGGGGAGCTCTTCTGCATCAGGGGACAAGGTTAGAAGTGATGGCAAGGCAGCTCAGCCCTGAATTAATGAAAGTCTGCTTGATTGCTTGATCTGCTGCCAAGTTACTCCCAGCCTGGAGCAAAAGCAAGGCCTGGAACGGGCACATGTCGCTGAAGGAAGCTCATTTGCAAGCTGAGGGCTGTAGAGGGGGAAGTAAAAAAAAAAACAACCCAATTCTCCCTGGGTATGTCTCTCATTTTCCCCCTCTTTCTGTCTTTCCTTCCATGAGGAACTTGAAACTCGCAACCACCAGTGGAAATGGCACACCACACTTCACACAGAGCCCTGAAAGTGGATGAAACACCACTGTATGCTTAGGTCTTCCCATTCTTACTATGCAAATTGGCTGCTTTCGCTTGCTTTGGGTAGCTTCATGTTCAGTTTTTCCCAGGAGAGAGAGTTAAGGCTTGCCTTGTGAATACGTTAGCTGTATCCTTCTCCCTCTTTGTGTCAGTTTTGTCTCTTCGTCATCAGATTCCCCCACCCTTTCCAGAACTGAACTCTAAATATATTCTCATTTAGTAGTCAAAAAAATTCATTCTGCAAATGCTGAGGCTATTCTCCCTCCATCTGTAGTTCCTCAACAGACGTGCTCCAAGGGCTGGACTATTTTTCAAGCAATACACCCCCATTCTGGGACTGAGGATTGGAGGAAGAAGCACTCTTACCCTGCCTTGCAGAAATGGCTTGCCTTTAGACCTGGCATTCAGACCTTGGAGGGCAAGAAGGTAAACTCTGCTAGCTGCTTTTCCCCCAAGGTGGAGCACAGGGAGAAGGCAGAAAAGCAAATTATACCAGGTATGAACAAACAAGGAGCAGGAGCACCCCATGCATCCCAGAGGTACAGTCAGTTCCTTATATACAGTCTGCTTGCTCAGGGGTTATGGCCAAGCCAGGGTGCTGCCAGAAAGTTTGGCATCGGCAACCTTGTATGGTACCTCCAGAGGGAAATGTGAGGGGCTAAATGTACTGTCAGGCTCTATATACCAAATGCTAGTTCTTAGTGTGTCAACCATGTGACCACAATTCATTCAGCTTCTCTGTTGTCTTGAGTGGGCAGTTTACAAGCTAAGCTCCCCGTGACGCCAGTAGGAACTGGTTGCCTGTTGAAACTTCATATGCAGAGAAGAAATGAGGCCCCAAAGTGCTCCAGGACCCATATTCTGTGTCGTGCTTAAATTCGATTTTGGTTGCTCTGTGTCTTTTACAACCTGGATTAGAGGTATTTACAGTTGTACGTCTCCTCTCTTAGAGTCTCTGTGCTCCTGTCTTGCACCTGCTGTAGGGAGAGGAGGAGGAGGAAGAGGAGGAGGAGGAGCAGCAAAACCACAGCAGCGCTAAGGAGCACAGCAATGTCAGCGCCAGCAGGCAGAGAGGGGTCGACATGCAGAGAGAACAATTTAGCTGTGCTGAGCCAAGGGCTCGCTTCAGCTGAGCAGAGCCAGATAGAAACTTTGCTTCCAAATACCTGCCTTTACGTTGTGCTTTCATAGCAGCTAAATAAAAGTACTCTGGCAGAACCCTTAAAGCTAGGGAGGTTTATGTCTTTCAGCAGGATCACACACACAGCTTTGACTGAAAATATGTCCTTCGGCTATCATCTTAAAACCAGTTGAACACGTGAGAAAAGATACATTACGTTTTCTTTTTTTTTTTCCAAAGTATTGTGGAATTGATAAACAGAGGCACTCAGCCACCCTTGGGGCTAAATCCCATCATAAGAAGTGCAACGTGGTACTCAGATAAATGGCTTAAAGAGCTGTGGTTAGCTTACCCGTAAGGTGTTAATAAGGATTCTCTACATCCTTTCAAACTGCAAGGCTTATGTAGAAATGGTATAACTCTATGGTGTCAGTATAATGCCAAGTGCAGCCAAAAGAAAACCTGGAAATGAACATTGATTTAAAGTGAGCGAATACTACAGTAGACATGCTTTTTAAAATAGGATTGCATTTGCTTTAGCAGGTGCAGCAGTAACGAAGCCAGGGGGGTTCTGCTTGCTTGACTTTTTCTACACTGTTTATCTGCTGGGAAAGAGCTTATAAGGGAGTTGGGATCTACAATATTGTTGTGGTGATTTTTTTAAAATTATTGTTATTTGATAGATTAGCTTAGATATAATTCTGTTCACATGTCCTCCTCTGTTCTTTGGGCAGAGCTGTGGATGCCAATCAACTGAAATTTTACGGGAGCTATGTGTGCATGTCTATTTTCTCCAATGCTCTCAACAAACCAGCTGCATTTGACCAGTGGAAACAATATCCCTCACACTATGGCAAAGAAAAGCTATACCCCAAACAGAGCAATATGCTCATGATATTAAATCTGGGGATCTTTCCACCAAATGTGTAAAATTGGCATGTAATTTGCAAAGATTTTTAGCATCTTTACCAAAAATATAGATTTCTCAAACCATACTTTCAAGTCCTGTCAGGAATTATGAGAGCATAACATGCATGTGGAATTTTTTTTTAGCAATTATTGCCATTTTGTTTCTAAGAAAAAAGGATTCTGCTTTTTCTGGACACATTCTTTTTCTTGGTTAAGGGACAAAAGACGTATTAGTGGTACTTCATTTCTTCACCCTTCTATCTTTTAAAGAAACCCTGCTAATACTTATCTCTCAGCGTTTCCTCTAAAACAACTGAGTTATGGAGTGTTTAATAGCTTTATCTTCTTTAGTTAATTCCCCATGATTTAGACAATTCCCAGTCTGATAGTGCCTTGGACTTTTTACAGCACTCCTCATTGGAGGATCCCGGAGCTCTTTACCAGCAAGTCTAAATACAATTTCACATTATCTTAAGTAAAAAAAGGGAAAATAAGAAAAAATGTACCTGGCCAAGATCAGTTCTGTTCTGCAGACTTCAGCTGTTCTACTCGTAGAACACACACACTTAGTGACGCTCCCTTCTCATGAATACTTTCTCTTTTTTCATGGTTCCTATTAATGGTGGTTTTTGATCTAGTCAGTCTATCTTTTGCACATTGAGACAAAGCATGTTCTGGAGAGCTTCTAACATACACCTGCCTCTGCAGTCTGATGAATCAGACTTGGAGATTTTGAGTGAGAAGTTATGCAGTCCAACCTGCCACTGCATGGGGCTGCTAACTGGACTTTCCATTGCCTGCAATATACACTACAGACAGGAGTCAGAGCAGTTTGGGTTTTTCTTCACAATATTTACCAGTTTGGTAAATTAGCTGGATATGGAGAGTGGTAAACCAGCAAATAAATCTTAAGCAGATGCATCCAAATAATTAGCTAAATGAGAGAATCGGATTAGAAACAGGTATGGATTCTCTGCACCTATTCAGTATAAACACAAGAACCAAGAGTCCTTGAACACAGTGCTACACGTACACCTTGAACCTGAGTCTCAGACCTGAGCTTGGGCCTCCCGTCTGGTGTGATATTAGCCTTCTGACCAGCACAGATCTGGGAAACATCCCTTAGGGACATACAAGTTACAGGCTGGAGAAATTTCTCTCTTCTGAAGGACGGAGTCCTGTAGGCCACCAGTAGTTCTGCCTCGTCCTGCCAGACAGTGAGGCACATCCTCAACAGGAAAGTAAAAGGCAAGTTTGGCAATGCCAGCTTACTGCAGCCTGGTTGTGGCAGGAGTGGTTCTTCTCACAAGTTCATTGATAAAGCATTTGTAAATGAAATTGGAGTTTTAAGCATTAACGCACCCTAAAACTGAAACTGACTTTTGAGTTGGAGAGCACTGCACTGGGATGCAACGTGACACAGAAGTCAAATCCAAGATTAGCCTGTCTGCAATTGCTAATGGCCTAACCCAGGGCCCAAACAAGATAAGCGGAAGGTTTTCCCTGGCCCCCTCATTCCCCTGATCAAACTGTCATTGGAAACAGTGGAATTAGAGTATATAGTGATATCCAGGAGTCCATGTTTATTGGGGCAAACCAGAAATAATTCTGAGGATGCCAAGCTATGTGTGGCAAGCCACTGTGTGTTGGTGAGTGAAGGCAGGTAGTCCTTTCAGCTCAGTGTCAAAAAAGTAATGAAAACTGATTTATTTGTCAGGTAACAGAAAATTCTGCTGGATATGGGACCGTAGTCTCTGCCTAGTTTCATAGCTGTGCCCTCTTTAATTAGCAGTATGTGGTGGATTAACATTTGAGGAATTCACAGAGGAATAATTAATATGCTAATGTTGTTGGTAATAATCCACATAAGAGCTTTATAACAAGTTTAGTGGTTTAACCTGGCCAGAACAATTAAAGAGCCTCAAATAAGCAGTTCCTTCTCTTCAGGAAAATATATCTCTAGTATCAGTGCCACAACAAATGGCTCATTACTAGCACCAGCAATAAAATAGGGAAGGACATCAAATTAGTAAAATTTCAGTGGAAGGGCAGCTGTGTTTTGTTTTATAGCCATCTTCATTGGAGAGCGCGTGCAAGAAGAGGAGAGGTAGCACAGTGGGAATGGTAGATAGTGTGCAAATCCTGCAGGCAGGAGATAGTCTTCTCCTACTTCTGCAAGACCCATTGCTTGAAGGCCAGAGGGTGAGTATCTGCAGTCAGGCCTGGAGGTGATGCTTCCTCTGCATTGACTACACAGGATGGATTTAGACTGAATTAGGAGGAGCTGTCTCTGGAAGCAAGATCCTTTCTTCCGTGTTGCACCATTTATTGCAACTCAAAGCCATAGCACCCTGTACCAAACATCTGGAGCCTCTCTTTCCTTAAACAGATGTTGGACTGCATGTTTCACTGAGAATGAAGGCTTTCTTTCTAGAGTACTTTCCCTGTTATTGGAAGCCCAGATAAGGGTGGACACAACCTACCCCTGGTCAAACAATGGAATTTGCAAGTGTCCGGAGGAACCAGAAAGCACAGCTATTCCAGGACAGAAGAAACTCAAAGGACATAGAGTTTGACTTCTAAAGTCTATATATAAGGAAGCAAATAGGTGTGCTTTTGAACATGAGCTGGAGAGAAGGTTGTAGCTGAAGGGAAAAAAAAATCCAACAACATACTTCACTAGGATTAAGTAATGTTGCCCCAAGAGCTCACCCAAGAGTACAGAGGTGTGCATGTTATAAAGAAACAAAATATATTTCCCCACTATAAGCACTCACCTTGCAACATTCAATGTAATGTATTTACCCCCTACGCAGAAAGGGGAATGTTAAAAGCAGTGACAAGCTGCTGTTGAACAGTTGCTGTTCAGTCCTCCGGAGGCAGATGAGTATCTCCAACCTAGTTTTGTAAATCAAAATCATTCAGGCATAGTCCTGACTGCATTTGCTCGTGTGTCTCAGTGCTAATCCAGTCAAGCCTCTGACCTCCTTCAGGGTTATAGAGAGGGGATGTCCCTAGAGATATGCTGTAGGGACTGCAAATGAGACATGCTTGAAATCCTTAGAGGGAAAGCTTAGTATCCATGCAAACCTATTTATAAAGATAGGTGTTGGTTGCCTACACAATACAGGTTTATGTTAAAAATTTACATAGCCAGATGCTGTAAACATAAATCAGTACATGAGTGCTCATTTAAGAAAAAGTAAACTGTTGCAGATATTCCACTGGGAAAGCTAGAGTATATTTTTCGAGATCCCTAAAGCCAAGAAATTCTCATCTGCTTCATTTAAGAGGTAATAGATATTTGTTTTTGCTCTAGGAGGTGGAGGCACTAAATCAGAAGGGAGTTAGGAGGACTCCATCCTGCAGGACTCAAGGGGATTCTGCACATGTTGCACATAATAAACTCAAATTCAGCACTTTGTAGTGTTGTTTTCTGTTGTTTTCTGGCTGCAGCCTGCCTTGATTGAGACATAGCTACCTTTGCAAATGGCACTTTGGATTCTGTGCCAGGGAACGGTAATGGTAATGACAGGTCTCATTGCAGAGACAGAGTAAGGTTAATCAAAAAGCAGATGACGAGATCCTAAAGTCTTTTTCAGCTGAGTTGTGTAAATAGTGATATAAGGCTGCTGAATGGCTGGTTTGCATTATGGTTATTAATGACAATGAAGGTCAGCAAGGAGGAATAAACTGATATTCTCTATACAGTGTGTCCTAGAGATTGCTACTGTGTTAGAGCAATACAACTCAATGTCCTACCTCTTTCCACTTTCCACTTTGTTAAACTGAGCTTCAGCTGTTGAAAACATTAAGTAAAACCAATTGCAGTGCATATTGGGTGTAGGTGGCAAGGTGTTGCCAGCAGTGGGGGCTATTATCTGATGAAAGTCATCTTAGAAATATAGTAAGAAGAGGCCAGTGGCTGCTCCGCACCGGACACAGCCAGTTCCAGCCGTCTCTGCAATGGACCCACCGCAGCACACGGCTGAGCCCATCAGCCACAGGTGGGCACATTGGGGACAGCACAACTCCTTGCGCGGCTTGGGGTGGGACATAGAGGAGTCGGGCATGAAAGACTGAAGTTGAGCCTGGGAAAAAAGCGGGGGTGGGGGTAGGGAGAAAGAATTGTTCTCGTTTTTTTCTTTGTTTCTCACTACCCAAATCTATTTTAATTGGCAACAAATTAAGTTAACTATTCCAAAGTTGAGTCTACTTTGCCTGTGATGGTAGCTGGTAAGCGATCTCCTTGTCTTTATCTCAACTCGCTAGCTTTTTCCTCCTGTTTTCTCCCCCTGCCTCTGTCGAGGAGGGGGAGTGAGAGAGCGGTTGGGTGGGCGTCTGGCTGCTGGCCAAGGTTAACACAAGTGAATGTCTAAGAAGTTAATTTACTGGGTCCTTTCTCATTCCAGTCCTATATCTGACACTGGTTGCCTCCCTACACTGTACTTCATATTTAACTTTTGTCTCACTGCCAATTTTTCAGCACCACTAGGAGGAGTTGGATTTCTCAGAATTGTATGGGGAGGAGAAATAATCTGGTCTGCCTGTGACAAGGGTGGGATTTAGGAAGGACTGCCAAACGGTGACACGTGGAACATAACAGAGTAGAGAGAAAGTGATACGGTACACATATCAGTCAGGGAAGAGGTTTGCTGTGTGGCTGGCACAAAAGCAAAGTTGGGTTCAGGTCCATGTGCCTGTTTACTGGTAGTGTAGTGCGTGTACAGTCAAGCCTTGTTGACGTAGTGTCATATTTTGTGTCTAAATATTTATTATAGTAGGGGATCCTATATGTGTTTTAAAAAAACATATGGGAAGGAGGATAATTTTGATTCAACTGCTTATCTACTTGGTATTACTATCAAAAATAATTGGCATCACCAAATATTATTTTTACAATTCAACACATTATTTTCATACAAACCTATCCAGTTTTTATCTATGGTATTCCTGGTTTCATTTATTCCACATGACAATGGGTTTGCACACATTACTGCTATTCTTCTTTTTTTTTTTTTCTGAAAATTTTTCATTATTAGTAATAGCTTCCTGTAAGGTATCATGTTTCTGTGTGCTAGTTTTTCAAGTGTACTTGCCAATACAGCATTTATCAATATAGCAAATGAAGACAAGCTCTGAGATATATTAAACAAATTACAGCCCCGTTTTCCTGAGAGGACCTTTTTGGAAAGAGTCTGTTGCTGGAAATTTGGAAATAGGTTTTCATGTATAAGCTGTCAGCTGCTTTGCATCTCCTCCCATTTATTTGCTTTGACAAACACTGCAGACTTCCTGCTTTAGAGAAAACTGAGAACCAGCTTCTGTGGTCAGGGAGTTTATTGTGAAAAGCTGTAGTTGAATGGATAGTTGCTCTTTGAGTGGAAATTGCTTGTCAGAATCAGCTACAGACCATCAGCATTTATTTTTATGGTGTATTTTTAATAAGACTTTAATCAGGAATGAACGACTGTATCAGGCAAATTTTTGACATGTTGAGGGCAATATCAGGATATACTCGTCCAGATAGTGAAGAGGGAGTAGGACAAAGCTTGGATCAATATTTACCTCAAGGGGTCGTTAAGTTTGTTATTAGCCAGAGAGGGGAGTTTATATATTGAGTTTCTATCTACTAAATCCAAAAAGGGGTGAGGCACATCTGTCAGTGTGTGAGCACCAGGGTGATTTCCTCTCTTCCTTAGCTTCTGAGCATAAACAATTTATGATTAAAAGTTAGTGACAAATAAATTACAAAGCTGACCAGATGGTTAGGCTAGGCAGGTAACGAAGTGAATTGACCCACATTCAATGCTGTATCCTACCAAATTCACTTGGCAGATACCATAAAAATACCCTCTCTTGCCAATAATCTGGTACTGTGAAGTGCTTCCACCTCTGATTGAGTTGTAAATGTTTTCATCTCTACCTACATCTGTGGAGCTACTGAACCTTCACTGAAGTGGATGGTGTCTCACTCAGCACAGAGTCTTTCCCACTCCTGCTCAGGAATGCTTTGTTTAGCATTAGACCTCCCTGCCCTATAGCTAAGAGTCTCTGCCGTGGAGCTGGAGTCTACCGAAGTGTAGTGTGAGAAAGATGTGTGCTGGCTTTTTGCACACGTAAAATCACAGGCAGAAGAATGTCTGTTAGTTACACATTCTGCCTTCTGTCCTACCACCTGCCACAAATGCAAGCATCTGGATCTGTCAGAGGACTCATTTGGGAAAAAAAGAAAAAACAGAGAGGGGGTGGGGAGTAAATTAAAGCATAATTATTGAGGTGACCTTGATGAAGCGGATGGGCCAAAGTAACTTGGTGTGGGTTGTTCTTATAATACACTGTATAGATGTGAATTCTTAGCCATTGCATGAGGTGAAACATATTTGGCAAAGCACTTTTATCCTTTCTTATCAAAACTGATGTATTATGAATAATCATGTCATCATGTTTCCTGTTCCTATTTTAGCAATGATTATTTGGGATGATTACTTGGGACATTTTATTTACTGACTTTCTCTGAGAATCATCTAGCAGAGAGACATCTATGAGAAGCGCTCTATGATCTTTCCTCAGAGCTTAAAGATGGGCTAGAAGACTTTCTGAGGTTCCTAAGAGCATTGCAGTGCTGTGGAAGGTTCCTAATTTTATGACAGAAGAGTTCTTTGTATTCCAGATTCTATTCACAAGCATAAAACACAAATTCCCTTTCAATTAAAATGCCTAAACAATCAAGGGTAGAATTTGATATCTCACCACGCTGGAAAGCCAGGCCTCACGTTTAAAGCTAACGAGGAGTCCAGCAGATTTGCACAGCTTCTGATGATCCAGGGAGGCTGACACTTCAGACAGGTGTTCGGATGCCTCCTGTGTGTCAGCCGAGTCGCCGTGCCTGGCTGGACGGGCCTCCCTGGCCTGTGGCAAACAGGAGCAAAACTTATCAAATCATCATAGCTTAACTGTGAATCTGAGCCCTGCATCTCTGTTCAAAATAGTCCATGGGTTCCTATGTTGTTCGGGAGCTTCTGACAATTTCACTCTCTGTGCTGTTAAATCAAGAAAAACATGGAAGCTTAACAGCTACCCAGCCTTTCGTGTATCTTATGTCACCTTCTTATAGTCTTGAAAACCTTAACATCACAAGAAGCATGCCAGAATGACCACTTCAAATAAATAGGCATTAGAGCTGCTCACTAAAAGTAATTTCCATCTCAAGAAATAGAAAGTAGGTGTTCAATTCATAGATGAGTTTTTTAAATTAAACTCTTCATATCATTCCAGGAATTTAAGACCCAATTTTCTCTTCCTCATTCAAGGTCTAATCAAGACCTACAGTGACAGCATTGTCTTATTTGTGTTCATAGGGATGTGAATGCACCTCCCATAACTAATGGACTAGAAAGTTTTATACTGATCTATCTAAATTTGCTATTAGTGGTTATAATGAAGTTAGCAAGACAATGGATTAAAGAACCGTGGACTTTCCCAAAGTATAAACAGAGGGCTCGCATTGCCTTTGAAGAGTGAGACTTCTGTTGTAACTTGTAGAAACACTAGGACTAAATATAAAAGTGGAACAGGGAAGGTTTTATTTTTAATCTTTGCTGACTGAAAGTGGGGAATACTTCTAATTTCATTTTAAACTTCTTGAAGTCTAGTCTAAGCAAATTCTCTGGGTTTCTCCTGCAGTTAGTGAAGAATGGTAGGTAGTTTCAGGTAATGATTCTTCCTTCTCATCTTAAGCAGTTGAGGGTGCCTGTCTTTGTTCGTGGAGCATAGATAGGTTATATGGACTAAGGGGATCAGGGCAAGTAACTTAGACACAGATATCTGTAAGTCAAAGTGGGCTTGATCCTAGCCCAAGATGAAGGGCTTCGGAAATAAAATTACTGGAGACAAGCACACTTTGGGGTAACACAGAAAGCATTGCCTACTGCAGCTGGAAATGAATTCTAGAAAGAAAGAAAGAAAAACATTCAAAGTAGCTGTGTATAGTGCAGACTACAAGGCTCAGCCCCATTCTCCACACGCACAGACATCCTGCATTGTTTTAGGTACTACAAACTACCTGGTATTCAGCTGTCTCCCCAGAAGTGTGGGGGTCTCCTGTAAGGTTTGAGTCCTGTCTCCTGTAAGGTTTGAGTCCTGTCCCTGCTAGACGGAGAGTCCTGTCCCTATCCAAGTAGCTCTATAACATCTCAAAAGGCAATAGAAACCCATGTTTAAGTACTTTAATCCCCTCCACAGTATGCTCTATCAACAAACTACCCCTTCTTCAAGACCCTTCTCACAAATCACAGAGGATGGAGTATTTTGAAAGCTTCTATCATTCCAGCTCTTCAAGTAAGCTGCAAACCTTGGTTTTTTTCTAGACACAGAGAGTTTCTCTTTAGTTTCTGTGTCAATAGTAGATTTCTCCACAATAGTGTTTGAAATCCTGGATATAGCTGCAGTTTGTATTCATGTCTAGGAAGGGATTTAGGCTGAAAAGTGGAACTGTGCATAAGTATCTCTCATCATCCGTCAGAAAAAGCCATGTTGCAGCAGGATGCTGAAAATGGGATATAGCAAATGAAAGTATATGGGAAACCAAAATACCTCCACCATCTTCCTCAACACCCTGTCCCTTCTCCTTGATCAGTGACAGGCAATCCTCAGACATTTTTGACACCTGCAAAAGCATAAAAGAGGCAGGTGATGGTAAAAACTGGCCCTATTTTCCTCTCCCACACGTAAGAAAAAAAACAGTGTTTCCTTTTTTCAGGTTACGCCTTTTGTAGCTTGTATTTTCCCAGGCCAAACTATCTTAGAGTATTTCAAACAAGTTCACATTGAGTCACTAGGGAATTGACAGAAAGATAAAAGGAAAATAAAAATTGTTACAGAGCTAAAAAATGGAGAAAGAAGCGGCTTTGGAAATTCACCCTGTGCTTGAAGGCACTTTGGTTATATCGGTACACAGACACAGACACACACACATGTTCCTGATCTACTGAAATGAGAGGTCAGCAGCAGAAGCAAATGAGAAACTTCAGAGAGATTTGCTATCAAAAACACCAGTTTTGAAAAAAATGTCACTAGAACACTCGTGAAAAAAAATCAAAACAAGACCCACTGCTTACAACATTTATCACGAAAAGCAGGGCCAGGCAGACTTGTCTTATAAAGATTGCTCCAAAATTAGAAAAGTTTTTGAAATGCGAATGACATACTAGGTGGCATCTACTGGTCCATCATCTGTGCCAGTAGGAGCTACGTGACTTTTCCTTACCTTTTGCAAGGGCTGCTGCTTCTTCAGTGTCCCCACCTGCCTTCACCCTGCATGTCTTGCACAACCACCAGTGACGGAGAGACACAGACGACACTGCAGGGGCATATGTGGCCCCCTTGATCATTTGCAGTGATTCATGTCAGCAAGACCAGTGAATGCCATGGTTGCCTGTGAGGAGCAAACTGCAATTCTCCTGCCCTGCAACAGAGGGCATCTGGGTAAGCAGCACATTGCTGCAGCTCCTGGTACCAGTCACTTGGGAGCATGAACACACGTATTATACAGAGAGACATGCTGAATCAGCTGGGTTGCAGGTGATCGCAGTCTCTGTTAGCTGGATACCTTGAGCATGGGAAGGAAGGTGAATTTTGCGTTCCTGCAAAGAGCAAACCAAACCACAGATCTACTCAGCCCAGAGCTACGGAGAATCTGGGTTCTAGACCTAGACTGGGGCTCAACGACTTGCCAGTTTCTAACCACTTGCCAATATCTTCTCACTGTTTCTTTTCTTTTCGTTTTCATTTAACTGTGTGTCAAAGCACTGCAGCAGCTTGTTGCTCTGCTACAATTGCCAGCTGCTCAAGCATCTATGGCACAAAAGCAGTTTTGGTGCTTGGATAGGAAAATATTGTTGGCTGTATTGGATACTGGCAGATGGCAATTTCCCTCTTTCTGTCATCACACAAAACATTTCCAGTGAGGTGTTTTAGTCAAAAAATGAAAACAGACCATGTGCTTTAAGTAACCTGAGTTTATTTTCACCAAACTTGACTCTCTTTCCCTGTCTTCCTTATCCATCGTTACATTATTTCAGTTCCCCAGGAACTGGACATGGCTTCAGCCCCCAGCAAGCACATGTTATCTGGGGACAATATCGACAGCCGCCTGGCAAGACTATCATCATGTGTAGGTACCCTACAAATTTGCACCGTTTCTCTGAGCTTGTTTTTGTTTCTCTTTCACTTTGGTGAAAAATGTCTTCTTGCAGCGTTTATTCCTGCAGTGAGACGCATTGTTCGCATGTCTTGTGCTGAGTCAGAAAATGGCAATATATAAGGCAATTGTATGCAGCAGGCAGGGCTAAAGGCTGTGATACTTGCCAAGGAAAGTGGTAGAAAAGGGCGGTTGTCATCCCCCCTGTGCTGAGGACAAAACATTTTGTTGCGTGACCACATAGTTTTATTCCCACAAAGCTCTGGCTGGCACACAAAGCGGATGGTACCTGGTTTATGAGCAAACACTCAATTTTTGTTTTTCTTTTATTGTTTAATGGGCTATTTACCAAATGCTGTACAAGCTCACTTCTGAAAAATGAGTTATTCTTTACTTTGTGGACCTTTATGTGTCACCTATGACTACAATTCTCAGCACTTGACAAACGTTATTTTTGCTGTGCTCCTTCAGGTCAGAGAGGGACCGTCCTCATTGCTATCAAGAGAAGCGTGGCAGAGAGAGATGGAAGCTGAACCCTGCATGAATACTGGTGTCCTGCTGACTGACGGCGCCAGCACCTCTCTCTGCACAAGGCCCCGGGGGCAACAGGAGCAAGGCTGCCTCCAGCCTCCTCTCCTGCACCTCCACAAGCCAGGTGGGCTCTGGCTCAGCACCCTGGCAGTAGCGACTCCACAGTTCACAGCCATTGCAGGAGAGCTTGGCTTGCCTTCTTCTTCAGCAGAGGCAGGGAGAGAAACCAGCCCCTGAGGACTTCATTCAGCAACCTTGGCCATGAGACAGACTGGGAGAGAGGGGACCATTCTCCAGCTGCATGGCTCACTTTGCTGATTTCCCACAAACTGTTTTTTATCAGAGATGAAAAGCTGTATTCTAAAAGCAGCAGCTCCACAGACTGGTCCATCCTGGGCAGGGAATAAGACTATAGTTCTTCGAAAAACACAGGAGATGTGATAGAGACAATCACCACGAGGTTCATCACCACGAGGTAGGGAAGTGGAATAATTTTAAATTTCTTTGGTGATTTCAGTGTTAGCACAGATAAGGTTTGGCATTTCACTTTGAAAGCTTATTTTGTTAACATACAAGATGCATATAGTTTAGAATACAGATTAGTTCTACCCTTTTATTTATTGCCTAATTCTAGGTGATATATTATACCACATCTTAGTTTTTTAAAATACAAATGGGAAAATACAAGGCCCTTTCTCTTCCCCTTCACAACTGCTCAGGGCGCTGCTCACATACATGACTCGTTCAAATCCA
Organism: Burhinus bistriatus; assembly: GCA_013397275.1. Taxonomy (NCBI): domain Eukaryota; kingdom Metazoa; phylum Chordata; class Aves; order Charadriiformes; family Burhinidae; genus Burhinus; species Burhinus bistriatus. The sequence goes on from VYXH01009041.1 coordinate 745,359, forward strand.
CGTGCTACAGCTCCGGGCCTTAAAAACAATGCCTTTGCTCTAATTTAGTACCTGAAGTCAAGGAAATGCCTTTCTAGGAAGGTGTAGGGTCATTACAGTTTTTCATGTGAGTCATCTTGCACTAGGTCAGCAATAGGGTAGGACGTCCAGCAGTGGGGCAGCACCGTGGTAGCACAGGTATCTCTCTGCAGCTAGATACCTGTGAAACTTGCTGCACAGGACCTGCCCGTGCTGGTCACAGGGTAAAATCCCTGCAGACTAGGAGCTATGAGATCTGAAGAATGGCCCAGCTGATAAAGCACTCAAAAATGTCATTATATGTTATTTTTCCCCTTTTCCTTCATTCAAGGCTTTTCCTTCTCTCCCTCATCTAAAGCAGACTGGAATAAAGAAAACCATTTTGTAAACATTTTGTCATGTCAGATTTCAGCTTTGCCCTAAATTTTGTATTCTTTCATGGCCAGATAAAATCAAACACTTCATTTTATTTCAAGGAGTTCTCATAATTTTTGGTATGATTGGTATGACTTGAAAACAATATTTTGTTTCTGTAAAATTGATTTTTTTCTGTTAAAAAAGTTTCATCAATTTTTTTCTGTTTTATCCCATTCTATGTATAGTTCTTTTCCAGTCACCCTGACAACAGCAAGGCTAAATGCTGAGCATCAAAAGGCTGCTTCTTTCATACGGCGCTATGAAAAGTCCCCTCAGCTAGCTAGAGTGATTACTGTCAGGCTGATTATTGCCTGATGACCAGATTGTTCTGCGTCTAGAAAGAGGGTACAAGTATTCTTCTGTGGGTATTCTCCTTAATGAGTCTACTCAGGACACAGTTGTCATTGATTATGTTGTGTTATCATTGAAGTGATCTGACTTGCAAGTTTTCTACTTTGAAATATTTGGATTTTTCTGAGGTTTTAGATAGATTAACATTTTTTCACTTTCCAGTGTGCGCTCTCCAACCACCACTTTAAGTTTTCCTTAATCCATATGCTGTGGATACATACGCCAATTTAAGGCAAGAAAACTTTTGTTGACAATCCATGTTATATTTCCTTTATGTAATAAGAGTTAGTCCAGACCTAGAAGAACTGGACACAGCTACTTGAGGTACAGTCAGGTCACGTTTTTCAATCTGTGCCAGAGCATCTACTCAAATGTGAGTAAAACAGAAATTAAGCAGTTCGACTTCTGTAAATGAAACCAGCTACAGAAATGGTAAATATTCATTATCATGATATTGCCCTTTTATGTCTGCATATGCTTAACATAACAAAGCTCTAAACAAGGCTCTCAAAATCATAAACAAAACACGACACCAGCAACATATACAGGACTTCTGTAAGCCTCCTCAGTGCACGTGACAAGTAACAGGAGAAAAAGGGAGCTGTAGAGAAAGCATTTCCTACATAATTTTATATATTTATTTAACTCAGCTGTTTATTGTAACGAACAATAGATGCTATCAATGTATAGGAATGCAGCCAAACATGCATTTAATTGCCAAAGCAGAAAAGCTTGCCTGTTTCTAACTAGGGAACATTATAAACATTTATATGAGATCAAATCGTGGGTTTTGAGCATCTGTTTTACATTATTAGTATATGTGTGCAAACATACACCCTGCTCTATTGCGTTTCACAGCCTTTCTGTAAAGGAGCTGTGTTATTCACCAGAATAATATGGGTGTTTCTAGAGAAAGGCCAGTTCTGTAGAAAGCTAAGGCCCATCAGATTTCCAGAGATTTGGGTGTGCACCTCCTTAGTCTTGTCTCCGAAGCACCAGCCTGTGTCTCCTCCGAACCAGGGGTGCCAGGCTGTGAGTCGGTAGGGTGGTGGGTGTGCGTACTCTGTCCTGCCGAGATAGAGGTGCGCCCTGGCATGCCAGCCAGCAAAACACAAATCCATGACACTTCTGGGACCCCAACCCATTCCTGGACACGGGATGCTGCTTTTGGGTTGTATCTTCGAAGGCTGGTGAGGGGCCAGCTGCCGGGGCACCCTGTGATGCCAGCGGGAGAGAGGTGGCGGGAGGGTGGTGATTAGGAACAAACAGGCTATGTGGAGCTGTAGACCATCATCTAAGTAGGTCACCCAGGGCTCCTAGAGCCTCCTGAGGGCCTGGCTGCCCTCCCACTGCAGTGCCACTCTGTATTCAGGGCCACAGCCTATTTAATGATAGCATCTGGGGAGGGACTGCCGTCTCCCCTGGTCTCTCTCTGACTTAACCCCGGGCAGCTGACGTAGTTTTGGCAGTCAAGGAGTGGCGGCTGACTCACTGTGACGCCAGGACCATCAAGGTAAATGTGCCAGGGACACCTCAGGGTGATGGATTTTGGTCCCAGCAGCTTCCCCTTGTACCTCCGACAGCGAACCTCAGCAGCATGTCCTGGCCAGCCAGGGTGTTTTTATTACTGATACTTTTATTTTCAGAGTTTGATCTATGATAAAGCACCAGGTCCTAACCCCCACAAACAGTGCATGATTAATGCTCCAGGCAGGGCAGACTGCTATAAAATTACAGATTGCATTTTCAGTTCGAAGATCCTAATTTAGTGAGTGAAGTACCTGCCACTGAGATGCCTGGTACTCCCATCTGGACTCAGGCAGGGTAAGGAGGAGAGGAGATAAACTCTTGAGGTAGAAAATAAAAGATGAGGGACTTTGAGAAGAATTAAGTGGCTAAACACAAAAAAAGACGGAAAGGAGGGTTTTATGGTGTAACACTCTTACATACTGACTTTTTCCATGACGGTCTTAAGGATCCCAATGGAGCTGCTGTCACAGCTATGCACAAAATTGAGCAAGACCAGGTTTTTGTACATATACTAGAACAGAGATCTGATCAAGCATTAGGTTTCTATTTCAAAGACAAACCATTTCTTTAGACCTTTCCCTGGTATTTCATTCTCTTAAACAAAACAGTTTGCTGTTGCCTTATTTATAAAACCCAAACAGTTTCCTCCGTGTTTCTTGCTCACTTTAATAGGAGTGTGTGTGTTACCACATGACCTTGGTACGGGCCTCTCCTGCTGTGTTGGGGAATGGGGTAGGTGCATTTCCAGGGGGCTCTGGAATGCAAATGTCTCATAGGTGGCCAATTCAGATTATTTTATAATGATTTTTACAACCGAGCAAAAGAACAAGAAGTGTGGCTGCTCACAGATCTAGAACTCCTCGTGTTCCCCTCCCAAAAACTTTAAGCCAAACCTCACTGGTGAGGCCGCAGCTTGAGTACTGCGTTCAGTTTTGGGCGCCACGGTACAGGAGGGACATTGAGGTGCTGGAGCGTGTCCAGAGAAGGGCAACAAAGCTGGTGAGGGGTTTGGAGAACATGTCNGTGACGGTGAGAGGTGTAATGTGACTTTCTGATTCCATAAAGAAAACACTGCATGTATTATGCATTCCCCAAGCAGCAAAATGTGAAGTTTTGACAGCTTTCTGTTGTGATTTTAGTTTAGTTCTTCTGCTTTGCCTCATAATGGTGAGGGTATCCTAATTTGTTTAAATACCCACTGAAACATGTACCAAGCAAACAAATAAGTGTATTTACATTCATGTTCTGTTGTATCCATTCTCTTTTTTTTCCTGTGAAAACCGTAAACAAAAGCTGACACAGCATTAATAAGCTACTGTCATTGTAATTAATATGAAGAAGAGACACGTTTCCCAAAGGAACACCTAATCCTTTCAATTCTGTTTATCGCAGCAGGTTACTAGTAAACAAATCTGTGTTTATTTCTCTCTGTGTAACCTGTGCACTGTTATTTCCAAAACAAAGCAAAGGCTTGCTACCATAGCTACCAGGCTACCTCTACATACAGCAAGAACTGTGTCTTCTTATTTGCTTCTGTAGGGGGAAGTTAATTGGTGTGGTCATAAAAGAGAAAAGTCTCAGTATCTTACATGACTGAAACAATAATATGGCAGATCATTTTAAGAAATAAGAATAATATCAAGATACTTTATGATACTATTAGTAATAGTATATAGGTTTGGTACACAGGAATGCCTAACCTCAGCGTTCAGTATGGTTGTACCTGCACCTTGCTGTCCTGGTGTAGGCCATTGCTTTTTGTACAGTTAAATAGCAACTGTGCAGCTGGGAAAGTGCTTTTTACAACATTCTGGGGACTTTCACGCTGATGCAAGAATTCTGGAGTCAGTAACATGTGTCGTTCAAACCCAGCTTTTGCCTCAGTGGAGATAAATGAGCTTAAGCAGCAAGTCTGGGAGGAGCCCTTCAGGCACCCTGTGAGTGCAAGAGTGGGTAATCAGTGCTTGGTCCTCTGCTGCAGCCTCTGCTTTCAACCTCTGTAGCAGCTGTGCCTGCCATTTCCCTCAATTCAAGGGGTTAAGGATGAGAAAATTTAATAGAAAATGAATGGTGCTTATCTGGACATGGAATAATGGTGTTACTTATAAACACTGAAGCAGACACAGAAAGTTTAACAGCAATATATTAATGGAAAATTTAAATGCAGACTGCTTAGACAGATTTTTTTAATATCGAAAAGTCATTTTTATCAAAAAAATTGATCTGTCTGCCAGTCACTCTGGAGATATTCAAAATGCAATTGTAAATATATTACATTGAGATAGCGTCTGGTATTTCCAAAAAGTAATGCATGGCACAGAGCCAGTGTGTTGCAGGGTTTCTGTGAGAATGCGGTGCCTGTAAGTAATGGATGCTGATGGTCAAAGCTTTTGAAGTGCTGTTCTACCCAGAAGAGAATCACTCTCGGCTTGACTGGGGAGGTAACTGCTTCACCACAAAATCATCAAGGCGACCTGGTTGAAAAGGGTATGGTCTTCATTAAGGCTTTGTTATGCTGACATTACTGATATTAAGATTATACTCATTAATTACCAATACTACAGTATGCCCCTTTTCAGAAGCCTGAAAGTGACTGTGATGTGATGGTTACTCTTAGGGTTGATTCTGTATCTGCTAAACCCATCAGGAATCAGTAAGTACCTCCCCTGGCAATACTGGTACCGTACAAGGAAAACCAGTGCCTGCAGCCCCATGAGCAAGAACTGCATATCGTCTTATCGCTGCACACTCAATCTCAGCTTACCTCATGGCTATCGATCTATCAGGCAAACACTCAAAAGCTGGAAAACTCCAAAACAGCGTGCGTCAGATGACTAAATTTTTATCTTACCAGCCTGTCACACACTGTCCAAGTATATTTCTAACACTTATTCCATCCAGTGTCCCAAACATGATTCATTAAGGTTAATGATTCTTCTGTCTGCATGCATCAGTCATTCTAAGCTGCATTAGTTCAACTCCAGTGTATTTAAGGACTTATCATTAATTAAATACAGCTCATACTGAGATTTGTAAATGTAAAGTGCTATCTAAAGACTAACTATTAATAACTGTCAGATCCTTGTGAAAATTATAGAAGTACATCCATATTTGCCCCCATATGCCATCCTTGGGGGGAATGCAATTTCTCCATCAAATTTTATCTGGAGAGGGATGGATGTGAGTCCTCCAGAGCAATGCGTTTCAGACACCTGCATTCGGTGCAAGTTGTGTGTTGCATCACATAATCCCCTTCTCTGTCTGATGCCCCATTTCTGTGTGTATGCTTAGCAATAATGTGCATGATCTGGGGAGCTGGGGGTTTCTCCTCAACTTTCTGGAAATGCCAAATACTCTTCATCATGGGCTTAGTGTTTTCTGTGCTGGAATTGTGGCTTCAGATGTGATTTTGCCACATCTCGTGCATGAAGGGGCAGTGTGGGACAATTCTCCTGCTCCTCCTGCAGTCCACGTGCAAAAAGCCAGTCAGTCCAAATATCACATCACGCTTGCACTGGACATTATATACATTTGCCTGCTAGAGAAACAAAACCAAAGGTAACTGTGAGACAGAGAACTTCTTCCTCAGGGAAGAAGCAGCAGTGGAGAGGAGACCAAACTGAGACCTTATTGTTAGACCATTTCCACACTTCAGACCCAAAGTTTGATGTTGAGGATTTGCTGAGACAAGACGCACAGACTGTTAGCTTTAACGATATTTGTGGAGGAGCATAGCACAGTATTCCGAAGCCATTATGATTTTTGTGGAGATCTTGTCTCAGGGGGTATTACTCCAAGGTTGAATGAGTCAGTGGTTGGCAAGTCAGAGCTGCAGAGAGCTCCACAAGTGACTTTGGTAGAAGGTAAGTAGATTTCACATTTTCCTTTCAAACAATGCAACACTTGGAAAAATTTTAGCTCTTGTAAGTATATTAAGAAGAGTACTTCACTTAGTGAACCTTTAATCATGCTGTGGCTGGCAGGACACACCCCATTTTGACTCCTTTTCCTGGCCAAGTTGCCCACTGGAGTAGGGAATGCTTCCAGCAGACTTGCTCCAGGGAAGACAATTCACATAGGAGGCCTTGATGGGAGATAAGTTTGCAAAGGAATAACCAGCACCAAAAACTAGGAAAAAAGATGTTCTCATGTTTGTTTTTTTCTCTTCCTTTCCCATCATATCCCATCATGTTTAGATGATTTGTTCCGACAGTTGATGAGTGGATGAGAGTGTTCAAGTTTCCTTTCAACTGAGGAAAGTTTGGTGTTTTCAGTATCAAAATGACTCCTGTATCACACGGCTGATCTCTATTGGCCATCAGAGGTTTACCCAAATGAATATATATAGTAGACTGGTAGACATCGTCATCCATTAGTAAGTAAAAGCAAACACTGAATAGTAGATAAAGAAGTAATGAATGATAAATTAGTGCCATTTTCAGGACATATAAAAACATTTTGATCACAGGATCATTAAATATTAAACTGTGGCCTTTGCCATTGCTGCACACGTTAAGTATGTTTGTCTGTTCCAACCAGGAACTAACAGATTCCCTTTTTAAGCAAGGAAAATTTTGCCTTCCTTTGCTGTGTATGCCATAAAGTGTAAAATGTCTTTGATTAATTTCCTGCACTACTTCAACTTGAACAAGAACTTCTCTGTTGTTGTTCAACTCGAGAATTAGTGTCTTATTTTGTTTATAGAAATTTTACTCCTTAATTAATTCAATAAAAACCATAGACTTATAAATCTAAGCATCCTCATACTATTAAAAAGAAGGAAAATAGTTATTTTGAGTAGCCCATTACAAATCCATTCTTAATAAGCAGAATATTGTTAGTGGACCTTTTACTGATTTTTGTATGTGTGAATTTTATTCTCACACTGTTAAAATAGTACATCTGTTCAGAGGAATAAATAAACCTTTAATGCAATTGTAAAGCTCCCATAGATCTTGTGAAACAATCTTCAAGCACATTTGGCTTTATGTTGTCACAGGTAAAACCTATACCTGAACAGAAGCAGATGATGAGACAACAGAGAAACACAGTTGCTGCCACTGAGAAAGTGTTTAAGCTGCAAAGACTGTGACTAAAATAGATTTGACAGAAAGGAAAAATGAAATGTAGATCTAGCACCAGGAAAGACAAAATATACAGTAAAGAACTTCCTGAAGATACTAAAATGTAATAATCAAGTTTTAATATGATCTATTTGTACATTTTTCATCTTTCTTATTACAGTTTTGGTTATGATTTAGCTTCCAGGCCATTCACCTCCAAAATCCAGACAAACAACTTCATAGTATACTTTATAATAAATGTGACTGGGAAAAGTCTCCAGTGAACAAGTTAAATTAAAAATATTCTTCGGCGGATGGTATTTGTTTTGGTTGTTGTTACTCACTGCTTCTCAAAGCCCCAAGGAATTCATTAACACTTTTTCAGCTAGTACTTTTTATCTTTTCAGCAGTTCATTTCTTTGTGCTATAGCTACATCTGTTTGTAGGAGTGTGCAGAGAATAAATATTATGCACCAAAATACTTTAAAAAGAGAAAGAAAAAAGAAATTAATTGATCCAAGCACTAAATAGAAATGGCAAATTAATCTCACCCTTTCTAAATATATGCTGTGAAACCTAAATAAATTTATAGTTAGGGATGTGATTTATCTCTTTTTTGCTTTCCCACAACTATCACCTTATATAACACATCATCTTCTCGAGGCACCTATCTACAGAAATCTTTTCAAGTCTTCTCGTTTGCTTTTGATCCATGTGTTTGTTTGGTGGATCCCATTCAATCTTCATCTGATCTCCATATTCTGCCCCACTCTTGCCTGCCACTCATGACCATCTGTCCTCAGCTCCTGTCTACCTCCTGATGCTCCTGTTCAGCAGCAATGTTTTTCTCATCTCTATGTCTTTGTTTCTGTCCTGGGCTTTTGTCCCTGCAGATCATTTCTCCCCGCAATCCTCTTCCTCTGTAGGTGCTTCCCTCTCCCCTCCTCCCAGTGGCTCCTGATCTTCCTGCCCCATCAGTTTTAGCTTCTCCTCCCACCCTTGTGGATAGGCAGGCCAGGAAGCCCTGCAGTTGCTGTGTCTTACTTGACTTCTGCAAGTCCAGCCCTTGTCCTGTCCTGTCCCCGCTCAAACGAGAACTTGCTTTGGCCAAGGACACCCAGGGTGCCCTTGGAGCTTGGAGCTTGCCTGGAGCAGGCACGTGGGAAATAATGGAAAGTAAGGTTTTATAATGGGACTTGTGAAGCAGCCTTTGTAACAGGACATGGACCAGCATTAATGTTTCTAAATTAATTTCTATAAATATTTTACCATGATTTTTGGATTAGCTCCATTTTTTTGGTGCTTGGAATAGCATCACACAACTGTACGTGTGCCCTCTGGTTCCAACAGAAGTGGATATTTTTGAAGGGATTTGAAATGCAGGTTGAGCACATAGGTACATACACACAAATATGCACATGTTCTTAGGTTAATCCCGACTTATTCTTTTAGAGAAGAATTCTGTGGTTTAGATTTAAGTTTTTATGATTCACTTGCTGGTTCTTTTATTTATTCATGTAGTTTCACTCTGCAACCTTAAGCTATCACAGATATTTTATATAATGGTACTTAATCGTGTTCATCCACCAGAAATGCTGATTGAAAATTAAAATGTTCCTGTTCATTTCTTTCTGGAGATATGCATATTGAAGATTAATAGATTCATTTTTATTGGTTACGTGAAAGAAACAGACCTCGGTGGCATGGTGAAACGCTTAAATTAATAGTTCTGTAACTGGAATTCCTACCTGAAGCGGTTAGTTCAGATTTTAATGGGCATTCCATTTTAGCCATGACCAGCTCACTAACAGTCCTAGTACTTGAGCTTTATGTTCATTATCTGTTTAATGAACTGAAGAAAAAAAGATCAAGCTAAATGCATGTAAACTTTCCATAAGGATGTGCTGAAACTCATTAAAGGTGAGGTAAATCCATTAAGTAAGGGGTAAACTGCCTTACAAGGCCCTCATGTCAGTGAAGCCCATTTTTGCATTTTCCTGGGAAAGGAAGAGCAGAGGTAGAATGAGGGATCCCACAACGTACCACATTAGAAGAGCAGATGAAGGGTGTTTTCATTTTAACACATCCCACTGCAGTATGTTGGTGCCTGTTGAGTGAGCCGAACAGACGGCAAGGCTGGTTAGACTGTCCTCGGTCCTCTCTCTCCTGTCCTCAAGGCTGGCCTCAAGGAGCAGTGGGAGCAGTCTCTTATTGCCTCTCCTCTCTGTCTCCTCCCTGGAGAAGTGAAGTTTGTACCCCCTTCCCTTACAGAAGTGGACCAAGGGGTTTCAGGGGCAGAGCGAGTGCCAAAGCCTCCTGAGAAGAAAAGACCCTGGAATGTGCGAGCGCCCTACAGTTACCCTGGGTTACCTGACAGCAAGCATTTCCCTGCTGACTGTCATCCTTCCTGATATAAAAAAGGGAAGAGAAAAAATGAGGCTGAAGTTCACAGACCTTCCTGCTCTTTCATGGCTAAGGGAAGTTACATCCCAATTTCACAGTCTCAAATGGCAGAACTCGTTCACTGTTCCTTCTCTGAATCACAGAATGGTTAGAGTTGGAAGGAACCTTAAAGATCATCTAGTTCCAACCGCTCTGCCATGGGCAAGGACACCTCCCACTAGACCAGATTGCTAAAAGCGCCATCCAACCTGGCCTTGAACACTGCCAGGGATGGGGCCTCCAAAACTTCTCTAGGCAACCTGTTCTAGCATCTCACCACCCTCAGAGTAAAGAATTTCTTCCTCATATCTAATCTAAAACTACCCTCTTTCAGTTTAAAACCATTGCCCCTCGTTCCATCACTACGCTCCCTGACAGAGTCCCTCACCATCCTCTGTAGGTGCCCTTTAGGTACTGGAAGGCCTCTGCTGATGCTCAAGGAGAGAAGCTGTGATTGGGAAGGAGTACTAGAGAGGCATTGCCTATAAGGCAGGTATATCAGAGAAATATGACCTAAATTCATGACCTGCTGAAAATCTGGGGCCCTTCTGAGCGCCTAGATATGGCATTGCCACTTTACGCTTTAACCCACCCTGCTCTCCTGGTAGTCTTACCAGGTTGGGTTGGGGGAAAGGAAAGAAATACTTGGTATAGCCACACATTTAACTCCAGGGACAGCCTGCCTTTGACTTTGAATGACAGTCAACAGCAGATGCTTTGCTTTCGAATTTCATGGGCCTGTCCTCTTTTGGAACTGAAAATTGGGTGTCTTCAGCTGCTATTCATTTATGCCTGAATACCTTACATTCTCTGATACATTCATGTACTGTCGTCTTGTGCCAAATCAGGAATATCGGTGAGCAAATGGAAATTATTTTATTGTTCTTCAGATTTCACTAGCCTGGTTGCATAAGATTAGTCATTACAGTCTTATATTAATAGAGTTTTTACCAGAAATATAATTCTTATAATTGAAATTATATTAATATGTGTGAAATGTCTTCTTTTGCTGCAAATGTCTTCTTTTGCCTGCTGGCCACAGGCAAAGAAAATCAGGAAGGGGAAATCCCCCTCTGAGTTCCAAAATCAAAACAGAGAACAATGGGGAAAATTAAATATGTTTCCAGAATTTTAAGGTTTGCCCTCAGCTCAAGCATTGGGACTGGCAATCATGCACCAGGTAGAAGCAAAGGCAGGTAAAATATCCCGAGTACAAGATAGAAGGGGGTTTGGTAGCTTCATCTGGAATTACACCAAACCACACAGAGGGAGCATGATACATATTTGCAAATGTTAAATATTTTAGAATTCAGTGCATCTCTCTTTTCTATACGCACATGCACCACAGCTGTGAAAAAGTGACATTAGTCATAAGTTCAAGCCTCATGCCCAACATTCCCCAATTGGCAAGTTTTTAATTACATTAACATTCACATTTGCTTGCTTCCATGTTCCTAAAATGAAGATTAATTTTCATCATGCCAAACTTCTGAATGTCACAGGATTTCTTTAGTCATCATTCACAATACTTGCCAGGAAGTAATAGTGAAAGCAAATCCAGCTGTTGGTACGGTAGTCTGGAGGTTGATGAGGAATAATTGCACAATCTTTTGAGAAGAAATATGTAGTGCTAACCCAGTGCCTTGATACGTATAACCTTGTAAACCCTTTGCTTAAATTTTGAAGCAGCAATATGATTTCCAAAAACCGTAATGCGTGTTTTGTTCCTAATTAGTGTCTTCAGTCAGTGGAATAGCAGAGGGAATACTAGTAGCTAAAGAAGGTAAGTTGCTATAAATTGAAGAAAAAATAATTGAAAGTTCTGAGTTGTGAGTAAGGATTGAGCTCTGTGGTATAATTTGGGCAGGGGGGATTCATGTTTTACACTAACAATAAAGAAAAGAACTTAAAATACTGTTGCTGCTTTATTAATGTAGTTATTAATTTATTTTTGTTATGCATATGAAGAAAGATGGATTATCTCATAAACATTCTTTCCTAAAGACTGTGCTGTAACTGAACGACAAATGAGACAGTGGTTGCAGCAGCAAGTAGGAATAGGAGAAATGTAGTCGTGCAGAACAGGATAATGAACACCTTGGATTGAGAAACAGCATCAGACTCTGCATTGTTGCTGTGGCTTTCAACTTTGCCATGCAACTGCAGCTCTTTCCTGTTTTGCCTTGTTTCTTGTGGAAGATGTATTACAGGCAAACTTAGCGAGCTCTTGAAGTCCAAGTGACAGCAAAGCAGGCCAGGTAGCAGAAAGCTTAGTAACTACTACAACTCTGTGTGTTGGTATACAATGAGTACCCTTAGAGCAGCCTTCCAGTATCTGAAAGGGGCCTACAAGAAAGCTGGAGAGGGACTTTTTACAAGGGCATGTAGTGACAGGACAAGGGGTAATCGCTTCAAACTAGAAGATGGTAGATTTAGAATAGATCTCAGGAAGAAATTCTTTACTGTGAGGGTAGTGAGGCACTGGAACAAGTTGCCCAGGGAAGCTGTGGAGGCCCCATCCCTGGAAGTGTTCAAGGCCAGGGTGGATGAGGCTTTGACCAAAGTGGTCCAGTGGGAGGTGTCCTTGCCCATGGCAAGGAGGTTGGAACTAGATGATCTTTAAGGTCCCTTCCAACCTGAACCATTCTATGATTCTATGATTCTACCCGAGCTGCTGTTTCAGCCACCCTGAAATCCTTCTAGAATATGGATATTTGCTGTCAATTTTTTTGTCAAGGAGAAAGTCTAACGCTGGTGGTGGTGTCTTAAATACCCAGTCTTTATCTTACGAGAGGGCTAAAGAGGCTGTGTTCTGCTAAGGCTTGGATGTGCTGCCAGTGAAAAGTTCAAACTTTGCGCCAATGGCACTGAAGCCTTTAAACTGTTACTATAGGACTTACTTGTCCCAAAGCCAGTTTCAGGCAGACACAGGCTGTCTCTGGGGTTGTATGAAAACCCACGTAGCCCAGGCAGCCTTCACCCCACTGAGTTACATCATCCCATGAAACTGCCCTCCACCAGCTTTTGTTCTGAGCTGACAGGAAGGTAGTGCAGCTCCTAAATTACCTTACCCAGATATGCTCCAGGGTAACAGAAAGGAGCTGCAGGCAGTTCTCCTGGGGCCACTTGCACGTGTTAACTCGGCCCCGTGTGAGGCAGTAGCTCATGGTTCCCGTGCCTGCTCTACATGACCCTCTGCCAGGTCTGAACTCCCACAAGTGCTTCACCCTGGGGGTGTGGATGTGAGGCGGAGACACAACAGAAGAAGTCAGAAAACAGAGCACTGAGGAAGTGGAAAGACATGGCTCTGGTCTGAAGCTGTGCAGTAGAAGGAGGGCAGACATTGGAAATCGGCTGGATCAGCACTTGGGAAGGAGACAGCATAATTTCCTTCGTATAGGATAATTTAGCATCATATTTCCTAAGTGTAGGTCAAATTTGACCTGTTGTTCTTTCCCGTGGTGAAACTTTCACAGGCAAAACCATAACAAGATGGTTGAGTTTCAGACATCAAGCTTAACTGGCTCTCATTTATTGACAGCAGACAAGTTTGGTGCTTATTGGCTGTTGTTGCATCTCTGCTGCTTTGCCAAGACAACTTCTGCCTATCCAGTATCCTCTAGAAAACACAGGAGGGCTCACTGCTCAAAGGAGATCTGTGTTGCTCCTGCAGTGCATCCCCTAATTTGTGCTATTACCAATTTGAAAGCTTTCAGCAAGATTCTTCTCTGTGTATTTGATCTTCTTTGCCCTGCAGACAGCAGAGGACTTCTGTCCTTCCAGGCTGCCCCCTCAGCAGGCAGTCTGGCAATTGCTCTGCACCAAGAGACCCACGGTCAGAAGGGGTGCACACCCCCCCNCCCACAAGTCAGAAGAGGGAATAAGACATTGCTTTCAGCAGCAATACAGTCTCAGCTCAGCTTAAACTGACAGAGAAATAACACCCTCCACATGAATACAAGGTTATTCCCAGATACTTAGCAGAAATGGTCCATTTGAGCTATGACCTTGTTTGAAGGGGGAGGTCGCATCCTAACGTTATGAAGTTCAGTTTTTGATCTGTCCATTACTGATAACATGCTGGTTTATGACCGTTTTGCCAATTATCTTCCATCAAGTATGTTCTGTTCGTGCCTAACCAAAGTACCAATACTTCATCGCCCCCACAGCACTGCAGTCCCTGTTACTGTCAGGGGCTGCTGAGCATGTTGACACTAATGGAGTTCATCACAGCCCCATCTGAAATTCAGTGGTTCCCGTGCACAGAGGGATTGCTAGGACTGCCGGGATAGGAGCAGACTATCAAAGCCCGCTGCTGGATCAAGATTACTCTGTGCTGGAAGCAATCTCAGCCGCTGGCTGAAGATCATTTTGTGCTGTTTGTGAGGAGGAGGGGGATTTATAGGGAAGCTGTATATTTTGAGCATTTGGACAGAGCAGAGAGGGAGACTGTAAGAACATCATAAAATCATATCTTTATTAAGCAATTTAGGAGTAATTGATTACTTACAAGAAGAGCAATGAAACCATTTTAGGAGCCTCTGTTTTCAATGCGCCTGTACCTGGCAATCAAAAGGTATAATAAATCTGTGTGGGGGCATGATTGACAGACTGACTTGTATTACCACTTGCTGGAATAGCATAAATGTTTGATCTTGGCCTAGTTTACCTGTGTTAAAAATTGTAAAATATATGATTTTGTGGAATTGGTGACAAGCACTGTATGATGGTTGGACACAAACTTGTTGTGTCTCAGAAGACCCCCTGAGCCGGAAACCACAAACTGATGCCATTTGCCTTTGTGAAAAGGCAACCAGCACCCTGTGTTTGAGACAGATCTGCCCAGGATCTGTTACAGTTTCTAAGAAAGGCGCTTATCTTCTTTCTGGAGCCTGTTTTTGGGAAATAAATTTACTTAAAATGCATGGTAAGGATTTAAAAAATGCAGATATATTATAAAACGTTCAGTGGCACAAACTGGGAGAGGTGGCTGGTGTACATTTCCCAGAAGGTTAGGGATTCAAATACATACCTGATGAAGTCTGCAGAGGTATCACAGTGAGCTGAAACCCACAGAAATAGATAGTAAACTGCTTCAGAAAACTCTCCTAAATACACAATCAGTTTCTTTAGGAAACCAGGGCGTTCAAAAATCTGGCCCACTTGTCATATCTGCAAAAGCCTGTACAATGCAGGAAAGAGTTCCAAGACAAAAGAAAGGAATTTTGTGTAAATCAGTTCCTTCCCATAAGTGATTTGGATGACCAAAGTGAGTTTTAGTATCTGATCCATTACTGGTAAATAGTTGAGCTCCAGCCTTCAGGCTAATGAAATGTTTTTGAAATATTCCAGCCCATCCTTATTTACAAGAACATTAATTTTTTAATTTTTTATTCTCTTCTTTTTAAAAAAAAAAATCAGCACAGTTTTTCCTTTGCAAAAGGATCAATACAATATTACAAACAATAAATGCATAAATGAGACCTTGATGGTGAATGCAAATACAGAGTCACTTAAAGGGACTTTTGTTCCACTTGATTGTATTTTTTTGTTAGATTGTATTTTGTTTGTTAGATTTATTGTTTGTTTACAACATTTTGGCTTAATTTCTCTCTCCTCAGTTACTGTGGCACCAAAAGGTTCCCCTCCCCTACCATTACATCATTAGCATCCTCCAAAAAGTTCTCTAATGTACGAGCTCTGCCCACAAATTAATGTCTAGTGACAGATAATAGCAATAAGTAGTTAGTAATCCTTACAATTGTGGCTTGGAAAACGGACTGCTGAGCTAAGCCATGTGGCCTGAAATGATAGAGATATAGATTTCTTTGCCTCCAACAGCTGGTGAACACTGAGCAAGACAACTACAGAAAATATCTTTTTTTCAAAATTTTTCTTGCTTGTTATGTTTGGGGGATATCAGAAAGACCTGCAAAGTCAGAATTGGTTTACGAGCTTGATTAATTGTAAGAGGGAATAAAATCCTGGATTCCAGCTGATTTTGGTCTTTGATGAGAATTTGTGACCTTGGATGGATCTGGGGTGGAAGGCGGCACTGAGCTGACTCTTTTAGAGAGTGTCGGATCTAGCAGGATCCTGCCTGGTGCCGCAGAGAGTAGCAGAAGTGATGAATCTGGGTGAGGCTCTTTCTGCTCAGCCACCAGCCAGTCAAAAATCATTAATGGAGATGAACAGCAGGGCCAGATGGTATTGCCTGAGTTATAGGGACTGCTTTGGCCAGTGTACCTCTAACACTGGGACTATGCTGCTTCCAACTCAAACCACAAGTTGGCCTAAGCACAGAGAAAACTGAGAAAAAATGGGTTACAAGACATTTCTATGTTGAATGTTCACCCTAGTTGTGGGGGAGACAAGTTAATAGACCATTTTTCTTGCAAGACTTTTGTTTATCATTTGTCTTTGAAGGTACATCATACTGGTTAAGTTCTTGCTAGTGTTGATACTAAAAATTATTCTAGCCTTGTCAGTAAATTTTGGGATGAGATTCTTCCATGCTGCAAGGATGCCTCATTTACTTGTTTGTACTTACTTGTTTGGAGAAAGGAGGGACACAATCTCAGCTGACGCAGCTTAGCCATTTCCAAAAGTGAGACAGAAATTCCAGAAACCTTTATCTGAAAAGCTCTGTCATGTTAGTGCTCGTGGACTAGCTTAGTCCTGTTCATTGTGTGTAAAAGGCTTTTTAATGCCTAACCTGCATGGGACTCAAGAAAAACCACCTCTGATAGGATGGTGAGGTGGAAAACCACCCCACCTGGATGGGACATACTAGCAATGGTGTCATATAAGGCTTTCCTTTAGAAGGTGACCTTGTGCTGTTCAGCATGACTTCACTTCTTGGCTAACTCTCCAGCTTTACTTCACTCTTTGAATAATGTTAAGCCATAATGACTAGTGTCTGGTTTTTTCTTCTTACAGTATTGCTCTTGCTGACTAAATGTCCAGAAGACAAGTTTCCTTCCTACCTCACCTTACTGCGTTGCACGTAGCAAGGCTACTTTTTAAAGTCCAGGGTTGGCTCAACACCTTGCCTAGAAACTACAGGACACTCACTCAAGAAGGTATTGGTGGAAAAAGGTCTACTGATGCCCCATGCAAAAGTGCTGCAGAGAGGGCATCTCACACGGAGATGCCTTTGGAACCTTTGTGCAATGAGAGATTAAGACATAGCTCCTTTGTCTCCTTAGGTAATGGCAGCTTTTAAGTAATACAGCACTCTTAGCGCGGGGGGGGGCGGGGGGCAGAGGCTTGTTTCTCTTATTTTAGTATGAATTTCCAATCTAAGTTTGCTTTGTTTGGTGTAAAGTTTAACTTTTTTTTAAAAAGGAGATTGACACATCTTCACACCATAAAAGTTATATTTGAATTTTGTGGTGCTGAGGCTTTGTGCCGCTGAAGTGTATCATCTGATTGTTGAACCTGCTGGAAAAGGCAGCCTATAGTGTAGGAAGGACAAGGAAATGGAGAGGAGGATTTGGAAAGTTACACAGCAAAGGAGTTTAATTCCAAAATCTTGGTTACCTCAGAGAGTGATACCATACCGCACTGCTTAGAAACAGAATCTACACAGAACGGAGGAGACAGTTTGATGCAAAATCCATTGTCAGTAAAGTTACCCTTAAAACTGTATTTTTAACTTGATTTCTGAGATAATTGCAAAACTAAGTATGTCTATTTTTAATATACTTCCTCCCACCAAAGAAATCCCTCAAGAATGGGAAGTAACACCTGTTTATAGGAGAAATTAGTGCTGATTGCAGTAATGCTACATGCCAAACTGCTACATAAAGCTTGCTTGAGTCTCACAAATTGATAGCTATTTGTAACTCAGTGCCCTCTGAAAGTCTCTAAAGTGATACACAGCGTTATGCCAGGATTACCAAAGTATCCTCAAATTTCCTGGTATGAGAGATAGAAAAAGAAGTAAATTATTCTCCACTATCTATGACTTATAACATAGCAGACAATAATACTTGATTTTTATTATGAAGAGTTGATTGTGGGCCAATCAAGCTCTATTATTCTGTACTGGACACCAGCATGTATAAGAAACTGTGGGAAAGATTCTGGATAAAGGAATGCAAATGGACATGCAAAAGCAAAACAGAAAGAACAACGGGGCACGTAGAAACAAGACAAAACACATACAGAAGTAATTTCTAGGAATCTGCTCATCTTAAAGAGTTTGGAAGAGAGAACGTCCTGCCATCTATGTGACCTGAGCCAACGTGCCTTTGTGGGTCACACTGAAAGCTTGAGGTCAAAAATCAGGCACTGGATGCTTCTGGTCTTTTTATTGCACATGTTACTTTGTCAATTTTTAACAAAACAACTTCCATGATTTCTCTGTGCATCTGCTGCTATCATGGGGCTAGGATTCACGCTGGAGGGGAGCTTAAGGTGGTATGATGCCCAGCCATCTACCAAGAGTTACTGCATGCCGGCTAAGGCAGCAGAATGGGCAGCGCCTCTGCAGTATGTTGCTCAAAAATCTGTGAGCAAGCTGAAATCAGCAGTGGTTTATGTCAGTTTGGGGTTTTGAACTGCTGGGGCTCTTGGGAGAGATGCACTGCCTCTGCCACTGGGACAGTAATGTCTGGTAGAGGCACCAGCATAGGTGCCAATAAGCCCTTAAATCACAGCCACCACAATCTCCTGAGACTGCAAGGCAGAGCTCTGATTGTCATGTTATACAACACAGGCACTGGTCCAAGACCCCAAGATCAGTAGGAGTGACTGTTGTACCGAGATGGGGGACAGGGTACGAGAAGAACATCCTGAGGTATTGTAATTAGGTTGGAAACAAAAAGCCTGAGGGCAGGGACACAGACACACACGTTCTCTTTGCAGGCTGAGTGGATGTGCTGGTGCTGCCAGTGAACTCTGGCCAGCAAAGCCATGCTCAGAGAAAGCAAGCAGACATGGCACAGGTCATCTGGCCAAGCAACAAGTGCTATGCCACTCCAGGAAGTCCTCCAGCAACATCTATTCACCCTCAGTTTATTTTGCTTGTTTCTTCTGTGTTATGCTATAAAAGTAGTGCTGCTATGCATAACTACCTGTGTATTACCGTACAAATAACCTGTGACTGAAGCGGGCATCGCAACAGAGCAGGAGGCAGGATACTGCTACAGATGCAACAGAGGAGGGAGGCAGAAGAGAGAGGACTGTGCTGAGGTCTGTTTTTTTCACCATTAGGTGCTCTAGGCAGTCACAGCCCTCCCAGCAAATTTGGCTGTGCTGCTTACCCTTTACTTCTCCACATCCACAAGCTGATTTTAAAGGCAGCATTTGGGAAACAGCTTGTGGTCATGTGTGATTAAAAGAAACAGTGGGTCATGCATTCACACACACCAGTGGCAGAGGAAAGGGTGCACGTACGCTCTGAACTGAATGTTTCCTTTTCTTGCATGGCCACCGTAACGTGCATGAATAATTCCCTACTGGGGAAAATAAAGCAAGGAGCTAGCTCTCCCAGACTGCAAAGCGTGGCAGTTCTGTAAAGAAATTGTCTGCAGAGATGGTCCTTAAACACCCCTGGGAGACATGTGCCTGGCAGAGGGAGGGAGTTCTTGCAGCATCCGAGGACAGGGTGGGAAATCCCACAAAACATGCACTGTGCCCCCTCGATCTTAGGACACCGTGCTTCTCCAAAGCCAGGCTGTAGCATGGCATTTGGATGTCTAGGTCACCCTGGTCACATCCTTGCTGATGCACAAGATCTCTGTGGGGTTTCAGACCAATCTGCCCTACACCAGTGGGGTGGCCAAAAGCCAAAACAGTGGTTCTGTGCGAGGCTGCTTGTCCTTAAGCTGTTCTTTCTCTCTTTTAGTCAGCAGCACTGAAATGTAGCTTCTTTTCTCATAGAGGCTTCAAAGTGAGATTGGCAATCTGAGATGTACGGTAGCAAGCTGCTTTAGCACTAGTTCCTCTTTGCTGTCTTCTAAAGAGGAGAGCTGATCAGCGTTAGTTTATGGCTTGTTTTTCTGGACCAGGGACTACCATCACTTCTGTCACTTTGACAATAGGTCCTTCTCTTCTGTGAGACATTTGCCAGCAACAAACAGCCTCCTGCTCCCTCTGCATGAAGCAGGTAGGACCCTGTTCCTCCCAGCTACAAGCCCAAACAACGCTCATTTAATGATTCTAGGGAGACCTTAAAATACTGACAATTTCAGAGGGAAAAATCAGCATGTAGTTGCTGTTACGGAGACAGGTCAATCTGTAGCTGAATTATTTTCTCCTCCACATAGTATCTCAATTTCTTACAGCATGATACCTCCATCTGGGATGTGGACTGAGGGCAGCTCAAATTAAATAGGCTGTCTTTGCCCTGGAAGAAACTGAACTGTGGTAGTTCATCTCCAGCTGTTGTGGTGGAAACAAAAATTCCTTTCATTAACGTGCAGAGCTTTTGCATATATGTCTCCTTGTGCTTGGCTTTCATTTAGAGTCAGGCTTCTTTATGTTGCTGCAACTACTCACAGGGAACTTAAATTTCACTTGCAACTACTTTTAAGGTAGTTTTGTGCTGCCAGAGGGGCCCCAGAGGTTAGTAGTAACAGGACAAAAGCTAAAAGTGACCTTTGCAGCACATAATTTACAAGAACCTCTCTGCCTTTGAGCAGAGACTTGTGTGGCTATCCTTCCTATACTGTTGAGTTAATAGCATCTATCCTAGCCTGACTGGGGAGCAGCAAGTCACCTGCAATCGGCTGATTTTGCATCCTGCTGCATCAGTCAAGTCAGCCAATACCTGAGCCACTTATCAAGGGCCACAGGGCAGAAGCTCCATCTGCTGTCTAGAACATTATCATGGGGGAAGGCACCTTATATCCATGCCTTATTAAAGAAAAACCCAGAGCTGAGCAGGAATTGCTCACTGGTAGGGTTGTGTTTGGTTCTGTATGTTTGTTTATTTTTGCAGTTACTGCATAAAATACAGTAGCAGTCCTGAGAGTCCTCATGAATCAAAGGCATCCTCTCAGCTGAATGCCCCATTTGCATCCTCCGCATTTTGGTTAATCTTAAACTCTTTTCCAGCAAGGTGGCACAGCCTCCACAGGGGGATACAGCCTGCTGATTAAGACGCTTTTGTTGAAAACTGAATCCCTGAGGGCAGTTGTCCCACTCGTCGAGGGGCATGGAAAGGGACCACCACTGCTCTCAATGTCAGCTGCTGGTTTTTGCACTGTGCCCTGTCCCATTACTCCAGCAGGCTCAGGCAACGACGACAGGAGGGAGCTCATCGCTTCCCATGGGCAAAAGCACCCTCAGCTCCCAGATTTCACTAGGTTTCAGCAGGAACAAAGTGCATGATCGCCAAGCCCAGCCGAGAGAAGAGCACTTTGGGGCATGGGGCGATGTCCAGTGCATGAGCGGTTTTTCGTGTCAGACAGGGCAGACCCAGGCACCTTCAAGGCAGTGACAACCAGGGTGTCAGAGGTCTTGTTTTGGCTGCAGCTGGAATTTAAGTGCTGAAGCCTATGTCCATTTTCATCTGTTGGATAAAATGTGAACCCAGTCCCTGTTCCCCTTTGGATAAATGTGCATCAAAGCACTGCCTTGCTGTTAGTCGGACTTTTGTGTGAAATGTGTCCACAAAATATGGGTAAGTGGTAAACTGTGTGCCTAGGAACCAAAATGGTGAAAATGCCCTATAGGCATAGCTTAAAATGAGTTACCCTCCTTCAGTACTTGCTGTATGCACGTAATCAGGTATTCTTAATTTTCTGTTACAAGATTTCCCTGGTTTAATTTTCTCTTTGCTGTTGAAACCTATTAAAAGAAAATGATGCAGCAAGCAACTAGAACTTATAGGTATAATGTTCAGTTGTTTCCATAATCATAAGAAAATAAAGTCCGATGGATCATGTAATAGAAAAATGAAGAAAATCTGAGCACTGTCTCAAGCAGTATTTGCTTAATGAATATAAGACACCGTTGATGACAATATTTCTTGTTGCTGGTACTTTATAATGTGATGAGACTGCATTATGCAGAATTTAATTCTGGGTTGTGTGTTTTTTAATACACTTTTAATGAAGAAGTGTAGATCTCATGCCTTTAAATGAGTGCACTTTTCACTTGCAGAGAGAAAGAAGGAGGAAATGGCTTTGGAACAAAAAGAAAAAGGAGCATCTTCTATCAGAAAGGGAAGAGAATAAAGGGACCTTTTATGGAATGGGACATTTGGGGCTTCCATGTCCTTTTCCACCAGCCACACGCAGATTTTCCTGTAACCAACACAGCTTCAAAAGACGTTCTAGTTCTGAAATCTAGTTTCAAATACTTACAAGTGAGAACACATTCAGCAGCTGTTGTTTTTCGAAAGGCACTTTTACAGATCTCTTCGCAACCATATTGTCCATTGGTCATATTCCTGCAGACCTAGGGCTCTCATGTGAATGCATATATCCATGGACATTTACATGCATAAGGCAGCTGCTTCTAATTTATTCCTTTCGGCTGATGTAAGTGGGAAACTGAAGCAAAAACGTTTGCTGGAATTTCTTAATAAGGTTCAAAGGGATTTTAGTGATAAATGATATTTTGGACGTAAAAAAGATCTAGGCCAAAAGTTGTTCTTTTTTAGTAGCTTCTTTGTCATAGCTACAAATTTTACCACAGGAGGTATATACACAGAAGTGGAAAATTCATAGTACATTGCCCTCTCTGTTGGAAGTGTTGTCTTTCATTATATAAACAACTGAAATGAACTGTTGAAAGACTGGGTGGGTAGAGAAGGCCATCTTTTTCTTTTAATGTAATCCTTTTTCCTTTAGTTCCTGTTACACGTGAAAACTATGTGGGTTAAAATCTTTTCTGAATCTTTTCCCAGAAATATCTATGAGAAGTTGCTTTTTTGTGCCTTGGTCACCCCAGCTGTGGAACAAAGCAGAAGTCTGCTGTAATTCATATTCTGTAACATCTTATGCTAATTAATCCCAAGCCCAAACAAAGATAAGTAGAGAGAGAGAAGCAATGAGTTAAAATAATAAAACTAATACTTTTGCAAATGGAAAGAACATTCCCCAGTGGTTGGCAGGGTTAGCATACAGTTCATTGTTTCTTCTCCGTATGTCCCCTTTTGCTTCCCTGTTTTATTCATCTTCTCATTTCTTCCAGAAATCCTGGACTGAGGAGCAAAGCACAAGTACAACTGTTCAAGCACATTGACTGTGTGCATGTGGTAAACCTCACGCTCATATGGGGATGCTTCATTATGCCATGGTACCTGATGATACATGCCTATCTTGGTCAGGAAACTCCTAGCCAGAAGGATGTTTTGATACAAATAAATGTGTGTTATGATCAAACCCAACCATATCTGTGAGTCTTCCCTGGGAAATAAAAATGAAATGTCTGTATTTACTATGTTTTTTCTCTTTTACAGACCCAAGAGGCTCTGCAGGTAAAATCACAAAGGGCTACACTTGAGTGGACAGCACAAGCCTAGGAGACCAAGCTGGTGTTCACAGACCTCAGGGAGACTCCTCAACACCCTGTCTTCAGGGTAATCGCATTCTGATCTCCTCCCTCCTTCCTCCACCCTTTATATAGGGATTTAAAGGTATTTAGGTAGCTAATGAACATTCAGGCAATAAAATATAACCATCATTCTGTTTCTTCTTGCAAGCCTATCCAAGGCACTGCATTTGCAACCTTCTGTAATATATCTCACCTGGACAAAACAAGTAGTGACACCCTGTGTGGATGAAGTGGGCACCTGTTTTAAAGACGGAAGAAATCTGGATACCAGAGTTTTAAATAACTCAATTCATAGCAGAAGCACCTTATGATTTGAATTCTGGTATTTCCATTCAAACCAGACAACTCAAGAAAAAAAATCCAGTGAGTCTTTCTTGACACTGTACAGCCAGGATACACCCCAACAAGCGAAGTCCCTACCCCTAAGAACTGAATGCAGAAACAGTGCCCTTGGCATGCGCGGGTGTGGTGCATAGTGCATGGGGTCCCCGTCACAGCTGCTGACACTGCAGTGTAGCACTTAAAAAATAATTGGAGCAAGTCTCTGCTGCACAGCTCTGCTGAGTGCTGATGTGCTACACCCATTATAGCTGATGGAAGCGCAAACTAACGGTGAATTGAAGAAGTATGTGGACAGAAGGGATCTTCGCCTTGCAATTTTTGGGAGCCCAGCACAGCCTGCTTCTCCTATCTTGCAAATAACAGGACATTTTCAAACGTAATGGACTTAAAATGTCAGGTGTAATCAAGGGTGAGACTGTGAATGTAAATGAACTGCTTTGATAAGTGCAATCTAAATACCAAAGACAAATTACAACTGTCCTGTCACTGCAGTTCTGCCGTCTGAGGCGAAACAGCACAAAATCCTGGGAGGTGAGCAGAGGATGCGAATCTTCTCCCTGCAGTTAGAGCACGGGCATCCCTTGAAACCTGGGAGAGCAAAGGGGGGCCATTAGGTATGGTTATCCAAGAAACAAGGGAAAGCTGTGATAAAAGTGCAGGGCAGTTGAACTGAAAAGAAAAAAAAACAAACAAATTCCTGATGTTTTCTTTAATTACGGGTTCTGTCTTCTCAAAATATTGTGTAGCATACCTTCACTGGATGCAAGACACCTTCCACCTGAACGACAAAGAGGTGGTTGCAGATCCTGCAAGAGGAGGCCTGCTGCAGAAGCAGGCTGTCCGCTACTTCTGCATGACATGTCCCAGCCATTCTCCAGCACCTGCCTGTTTCTTTTTGGCATCACTGAATTACTCAAGCTGTGCTCTGGAGACTGCCTTCTCCCCTACTACCACTTTGAAATTACTAATACTTTATTTTGCTTTAGAAAGACAGTCTTTCACAAAAGGAGAGATGGAGACTTTTACATTATTCAACCACTCTATGCAAATAGTAACTAATTTTTGCAATGCCCTGGTGAGGTAGGTAATTATATGTTATCTTTCCTGACAGGAAGAGACATAAAGTTTGATTCACTGGCTCCAGACCAGAAGAGAACTTTGAACTAAATTTTCCCGGGCTCAGGTGAAATTTTGGATAACGCTCTGGTTTGATCAGAATGCCATTTTTCATTTTCCATTTTTGTCTCATCAAGAAACCAGGCTTGGAAGAATATCCCTTGGCTGAGTTGCTAGAATATGTTCATAAATGATTCACTTGAACCTTTCACAGTCAAAAATGACACCGAGAGTGCCATGGAAATAAATTTTTGAGGGTAGATGAGTCACCTGGGTTTCGTTGCAAGTAATGACAAAAGCCGAGTCTGTTACTCACCCAATTTTTATCCTCGCTGCCTAAAATGTTATTGCTACATCCTCTGTGAGTGATCTGGCTGGATCGGTCTAGCTATCTTTCCGGCTTAGGGTCCTGCCATAGACGAGGCAGCGTGGTTTTGGTGTGTTAGAACTGTGTAAACCTGAAGCGATCGGCATCCATGTTAGGTGCGGGTCCTCAGTAATCCGAAATTGGCTTGTGGTCTGAAACAGGTTTTGTATCTCTTGCAAAATCTGCCACCTACAACAGCTCAATTATCTTGTGAATGACTCACTGAGTTCTTGTGGCAGTGAGCTCCCTTCCTAATTAAGGGAACAACAACCTGAACTCTTTCCTTGCATATGTTTCCTGTCCCCTTTCCATCTTCTCTCTGCCATTCCTTAACTTACTTCCCCTTTGATCTGTCCCCACCTGTTTGCACCCATGCTAACCTGCCCCACTCCTCACGTTTGCATGCTGGCCATCACTCTGAACCCCTTCTGCAAGATTTAAGAGGACCAGAAGGGTGCACGATGCCCCAGGGCAGCAACATAGGGGTTACACAACAGCAAGGCTATGAAAAAAGCACTGTTTCTTGTCCATCATGACATTTTGCCAAACTACTGATCTTTAGACCATAGGTGGGCTCTCACTGTCAAATTGTACTCACTGATGAAGGCCATCAGCTATGCTATTTGATCTCTGAGTACCCTGGGATAGCCACCTTTATCCCTGAGCACATCCTACTCTGACACTTTATTAACACTACAGGCATAATCTTTAGCTTCAAAACAAAACAAGAACCACAGTCATGAAGAAATAAGGGAACTTCTGTAGCTTGTCCTGCACAGCACAAAACCTTGGTCCTGAAAAGTACTCCCAGCCCCATCCTCACAAGAACTCCAGTGCTATAAAAGTAATGAATATTTCTGAAAAAACTTTTTATGTTTCTTGACAGGAACTTATTGGTTTTGCATGCTTTGAATGCTCATTTAAAAAAACAGTATTTCCTAATGAAGTAATGTACAGACTGACAGCAAATCCTTGCCTCAAACATCATATAAAAGATCTCTTTATCCTGATTTTTTAGAGGTGTGGAATATGAGGCACAGGAAGATGAAGCAATTTGATGAAAGTCACCCAAAGTCTACTACAACAAGTGAGAATCGAACTGAGAACTGTGGTATCCTTCTGCTTTTCTGATATGCTGTTTACTAAGCCACTTGGTAGCTATGCTGTATTTCTGCTTGCTTATTTTAAACACAGTGTTTAGAAAGCAGAAATCAATTCTTCTAGTGATGCATGCATGTGTGTACAAGCAGGTATGACATGTATCTTCTTAGACTTTACTTCCATGTTAATACACATAGAAAACTGCCATCTGCTAACTAGTCAGGTACAGAACTGTGATTTTTGCTACAATGAGGGGTAGGGTTTATGTTCACAGCCGGTGTACAGTGAGATGTGCTCTCCCTTTAGCATCCTTCTTCCTAGATCTCTAAAACAGAGGATGGAAACTTCCATTCCAGCATGGCAAGGCTTTTTCCCCTGTTCTAAAAATGCAAACACAAGTAAGGTTAAGATAGCAGTTTCGTCAAATGGATCTGAGCCATCCTTTTTTTGTTTTCAGTTCCCATTGTCAAAATGGGATCGAGGCTCTGCCTATGACGTAACTACCAACAAGTCAATACAATTAAATATTAATTTTAAAATTCACCAGATCATGTGGGTCATTACAATAATTATGGGCTTTAAGAGCACATTGAAGAGAGGACCTCAAGAGAGGCCCTGCATAGGACAACTGAACTCATTCATCTGGTTTTGCTGGAACCACCTCAACACATTTGCTGATTTAATAAACACTCTTTGCTCCTGCTGGCTGGATTCAGTGTTCACCACAGGTGCTATTTACCTCTGAAATACATGACGACTACCAATCAGACTTAGGGAGAGGCACATTTTTTCGATAATAGATCATTGTCTGAACGTGTCAGCAACTCAATTTACCTCATTCCATACTTAAGTCTGGTAATGTTAACACTGAAAACAAAGGTTCAGTTAATAGATTTAGAGGACTTAGCTAAGACAAGTAAGAGCGTATCAACCACTCCAGCCAAGGACTCATTAGCTCTTGGAAGGTGTTTGTCCCCAATAATGCAATTTTTTCCAGTAACGGGTTTACCCATCTTGTTCTCAAATGCTTTCTGTCACATGTGCTGCCAATATCTGGGCAGCCCTGTGAGCATGCGCTTGCTACAAGATCTCTGTCTGGACACATGTCCCAAGGCCACATGCAGAACTGGAAGCATCAGCTGTGAGAAAGGATTGCAGAGTCCCTATCTCATTATGAGTGACTTCCATCCTGGCCAGAGGAGAAATGGAGATCAGTACATAAAAGCCCTGAGTAATGAGGAGCAACAAAAAGTAAAATATCTTAAGTATTATGAAAAAGATAGAAATTCCATTTCAAGCACATTTGTAGAAAAGATAGTTACACTAGGCAGGTTTGATAGGTCCATCCCTGTGCAGTGGTATACCAGCAGAATGTGGTATGCTTGTGGCTTTATCCGGTTACGTAGATCTAACATGGCTCAGGCCAGAAAAACTGAGGAGCTTTGCTTTGTTTAAAAAACTGGGAGTTTGAAACTTCCCACTCTGAACAGAGTGAAAAGAAAACCATTTTGCTTAGAATAGATAACAAAGGCAAGAGAGTACAAGCATCTCCACCCCAGTACAAACAATAACCTGGAAAATACTCTGTGGACAGAAATCAGCTGGTAACATGAATAAGTCTGGCTGTGCTCCCCATGGCTCAAGCAGCTTCTTGGACAAACAGATTCATGAAGAAATACCTTCCTCTCCCAAAAGGAACTATCCTATTTTGTATATTAAGCCAAATATTTACCAGTCTAAAAAGAGAGGTAAGAATTTCAGCTTGGGCCTTCTACATCTCATGGGAGCGCCTTAATCCCTGAGTACCGGTTGGCATGAACCTCAGACTCTTTCACCCCCTGGAATCTATTCTGGGCTGAGTAAGCCTGCTAGACCAATATACTGAGTTAAATGAACCTTTCCAAGGAAAGATTCTGTTTCACCTAACTGACAGGTTTTCTTGGGAAAGACTTAAAAAATAACTCCATACCAGTATTACTTCATATATGCTGCATGACAGTGCCATCTATTTTGGTGGCCTATTTTTGTAGATACATTTGGGTAGACCACAAAAGAGCAAACAGTATTTTTTCCAATTGCTTTTTCTGATTCTGCTTAGATGCTATACACAAGGGGTGGCTGCGAAATTCCTTGTGCTATCCTCCCCCTCTGGAAAGATTTGTTTTATTCAACTCTGAGCGACTCCTGAAAGGAGATGAACACCCAAACCTGGAAAATATTGAAATGCTGCCCCTAAGAAAGAAAAATCTTCTACTAACATAGAATAGCTCTAGGTATCAGAAAATCTCTCAAAAGAAGTATATAGTGTCCTAACAAGTCCACCTGACTTAGCACGGAATTGGAAAAGGAGGATCAGAAAGTAGAGAGTCCCATCAGTCTGTCATAAGGGCTCCTACTGATTTACAGTGGTTTTGTAGCATCTTCCAAATGCTGCACGGGATGCTTTCTAACATGCAAATAAAAGTGAGACCTACATAAATGTGTTGGTGATCTTGAGGTGGCATTTGTCAATAAAATGTAGGATTCACAGGAAAAGGTGGCTTCCAGATACCATCACAAAAATATAGTTCTTCCTTCTATTTATGTTCCTAACTGTTGTGCCCAAAAGAAGTCTCCAAGATCAGGCGGATGAAGTTGACAGGGATAATAGCTGGCTGGTACAGAGAACAAGACACAGGAGAAAGAAGGGAGGAAAGTAACTGTGAAAAAGAGTAGAATTGTTTGAGAAACTGAAGTGCAAGTGACCTAGGAAGAATAGTAAAAGTAGTAAAGAACTGCAGAAATACAGAAAGTAGGCTTTGGAGTAGTCTCTAAAATCCTCTTTGTCTAAAACAGACAAAATACTTGAAGAGGGTATTTCATAATATCTCTGCATGTTCTTGGTCTGAAACCTCAGGAGCGTGTTCCTCACATATAAAATGGAGGTAGCTGAACTGAATGAAGTGAATAAGGAACAGTCACTTGGCCATGGAGAGGGACTGCTGGTTAGGCACCAAAATAAATGAAAATACCGTACATCACCTATGCAAGAATAGAAGGTAGGATTGCTTCCAGTATAGAAGTCAAGGCCCAGATGTTACTACTCTGCAGCTGTAGCAAATGATGCAGAATTAGTATGTGCTTGTAGAAAAACTATTAACAAATACCTAATGTTTCAAAGCCTTCTCTCTCCCCTTCTCTTTCATGAATGTTTCTTAATTAGAATATTCTTCAAATGTGGTTACTAGTTAATGAGAACCTTGAAAAGAAAACAGGGCTGAATTGACAAAGATTGTAAATGATGCCTATTTTTTTTTTTTTCTTTTTAATCCTTTGTGCCAAACAAACTGATGTTTTCCCTACTTTCATAACTTATTTTAGAAAAGTCAGTTGTCTCAGAATGAGTATCTGCAGACAAACAAGAAGACAGAGTTTGGTGTAAACGCACCCACACCCAGCCAAGTTTCCATTCTCAGCCGCTCAGCGTGGGTACATTAGTGCAGGAAAATAAGCAAATCTTACTGCAGCCAGAGTTCATAACAGAGCTGTAAGTATTTATCAGTCGTCCCCTTAAGCACACTTTCCCAATAATGCAAATGCAGAGCTACCTACCAACCTTGTATTCGCTGGTGCACATCTTTATGAAAAATGATGTTTACAGTACTCTCACTGCCCATGTATGAATTACTTTAGCTTCTTTAAGAAGATGCGGATTGGAGCTTTACTGACTAAAGCACACAGAGCAGCG
Source organism: Burhinus bistriatus (assembly GCA_013397275.1). NCBI lineage: Eukaryota > Metazoa > Chordata > Aves > Charadriiformes > Burhinidae > Burhinus > Burhinus bistriatus. The sequence goes on from VYXH01009041.1 coordinate 775,345, forward strand.
AAAGGAAGCTTTTTCCCCTGGAGACATTTTGATCGAAGGGAGCCCAAGAGGTATAATGCTGAGGAGCACAGAAGAGGCACAGTTTCTGTCACAGGAATACATTCTAAAGCGAGTGGGTTTACAACAATTGGAGGGGTAGGAAAGGGGAAAAAAGGCAAGGTCCATGGCAGGAGTTAATTTCCAGGGAGGGCACTGCCAATGTAAGGAGCAGCAGGGAAGAGCAGGCCATCAGTGAGAAGTTAGAAAAGCCTGGAACAAACATGGTGAGCTGGCAAGGTAGAGGAAAAGATAAGGACAGAAACCTAATTGAACGCTGTGAAGTTACATCGAATGTTAGATAGAAAAAGGGAAACTAGTTCATGGGCCTAAAATGATCTATGAAGTGAAATGGAAAAGTCAGTGATGTAAAAGGAAAGAAATCCTTGATGCAGTTCAAATATCTGAGGGATAAAGAAGGGAAACCTGGAGAAAGAAACTGCAGGTTACAAAAATGCAGGTTCACCCATGTTTCTCTGGGTATATCCTTTTCTTTCTTCTTCCTAAAAAAAATCTGCGTAGATGTGAAGGGCTGTTACAGCTTAATGATTCAACATCTCTGGACTCTGCTTGGCTTGGCCAGAGGCACCAGGATCCCCGAGTCTCCTGACCCTGCAGAGAGCCCAGGTTGGTGGCACCACATGGGAAGTTGATGGTGGCCCCCCGCTACTAAAACTTTGCCACATAAACCCAACAGTGACTTGCATGGCTACTGTGCACCCTGCGTGATGGATGCGACACTTCCAGAAAACCACAGCTGGAGGCAGCATGCCAGCATGCAGCAGCTCCACAGCACATATGCCATGTTAGGTGGGTCCTGAGAGTAGTCAAGGTGGAACCTGGGACTGCTTTGATCACAAGTTAAGTAGAAGAAAAGGAGGAGGCAAGTATTACCTCTTCCATATTTGTAGGACTCTGACATTACTGCCATTTTAATAACTGGGAAAAAACCCGAAGAGCATCACAGAGTGCAAGTGTCTTACTGTCTGGTGGGGCATAATGTATAGGATTCTTTGGGGAACTCCAGATTTTGGCTCGTTAGCTTGGGGCAGGCGGTTGAGTGTAAGAGAAATTATGATGGCAAAATACAGGAAGGGAAAAAGACACAGCATGTCACTTTCCAGGGGGATTGTTAGTCACAAGGTAAGACAAATATCATCTGTCATCGTGATGCTTTTCTATGCTTTCCTACATATATATATATATGTATACATAGATATATATGTAATATTTCAAATGCTTAGCTATAATTCAACAATTCTTTAGAAAGTTTCTTCCCTGGTACTTTGCATGTTTTATTCCCAAGACAAGAGAAAAGAGGTGGAAACAAAACTGTTCTCAATACAAATCAGATCAGCCCCTTCAGTTTCTTTGTAATGGTAATTGGTAATTACAGAAAAAAAAAAAAAAAAGTCTTAATTTAAGATGAAGATTGCTCCACGTACCTTCCCTACACATGATCTGTCAGCAGCCCACCTTTGGATGACACCTATACTGGAGGTTAGAACAGGTCACATGAACTCTCTGAGCAGCCACCAGCCACAGTTCTCTGCTCCCCCTTTTCCCAGCACTTGGGGAACAAGTATAGCAGCACTGAGACCTGGGATGATTGAAACGGGAACCAACAGGAGGCAGCTCTTTGACATGCTGTGTTTTCTCCCTGTTTAGCTCAGCAGTCTGAAAGCTATGTGGTGCCAGTGAAGCCATCAGGAAAGCTTTGGGCCAAAATCAGAAGCTTAAAGAGGGTTAACCCCTCGCAGGGAAAACTCGCTGCCTGGTCCTCCTCTGACGGAGCCAGATGTCTCCTTGCCCCCATGAGGATGATGGTGGCTGCATGCAGCTGGTGTAGGGTCACTGCACACCTGCCCCCATGAACAGGACCTTCAGAGTAAAAACCCACCCAGCTTTGTGCCCACCTGCTGCACTTCAGCAGGGCACTCCCTGAGTGATGACAGGTGATCCAAAGTCAGCTTCTGTGTACGTCTCTCAAAGGCACTTAATTCCTAGCTGGAGAGCTGACACATTTCTGACCAGCGTTAGGTTATGGCACTTGCACTAACTACCAAATTCAGAGTCGGATTTTGTACCCAGTTTCTGTTTTCACCCTGGCTTGAACCCTTGGTCGGAGTTACAAGGTTCACTGCGGGCTTCCCATCGCTGCTTTTGACAATCCTCCAGCCCGCAGGCAAGTTTTCCTAGCAGTCTGTGGAAGGCTTTGCTCCCAGCAACGTGGGGGAACTGCTCTGATGAGTACCCAGGGGCTTCAGTGGCAGTGGAGAGGGCAAGGGGAAATAGCTAAACGCTGACGGAGGGCTATTTCCCCCGTTGCTTAATTATCTGGTTGTCTTCCTGGCCATGTCCCCTTGCCTACACACGTGCACACGTGCATATCTGCACACATACACAGGCGCATGCATAGAGCAGACTTTTCCAAGTTCAGATTAGAGGGCTGCTATGCAAAATGTGGATTTATTTATTTTTTTCCTGAAGCAAACAGGTGATATTCATGACAGAGAGATTAGACTTGAATAAATTAGATATAAGCCTAGTATCAGACAATTTTCAGAGCAGAACCAAATATTTTAAAAATGGTCCTGGAAAAGGGGAAAATATTCATACTTCAAAAAAGTATTTGCTAACACTGCTGAAAGCAGTCATAATGTGATTCAAGGATAGCCTTGGCTCTTTGTTTCCTTCTGAACGCTTTTGGGAGCTTGCTTTCTAATCTTGAAAAGTTACGTGTGCTTATGTATGCCAGTTTATACTGTTGTCCTCCTGTTTTCTTTCTGAACTATTATAAAAAAAGGAAACAAACAAAAACCTACCAATGTGAAAGAAATTTCCAGCTGCATTTGGGTGCTTGACAGTGTGTATAGGTGTGCTGAAATAAAAATGCAGCCTCTCAGAAAATGTAAAATAGGCATACCTGCAGACTCCATGATACAGCGCAAATAAATCTGCCAACAGGTAATAAATGAATAATGTCAGTGACTACTGAATCTCAAACAAGTATATTTCACTGTTAACCAAGGGATGTGTGAACTCAAATGCAGTCACAGATTCTACAATACCATTTTATAGGACATTGTATTTGTCCATAAAACCTTTAAATATAAAGGTAGAAGGAACTGACTGTGTATATTCAGTGGAAAATACCTAGCAATCATGCCACACCAATGGGAGATATTATTGTCTGGAATAGAGCAAACTCGGGGTCAAACCTTACTTCCATTAAGAGGCTGAGCAGTATTCTGTATAGATAACATGAGAAAAGCTAACAAAATCTGACGTTATCTGGACTTTCTGCTGTGCAGCAAACAATTCTTTGTCATTTACTGGTAATTTCTCAGTTCTAATGGAGTTAAACTGGAATTGCATTGGTATTATCACTAACACTTTTCAATCTGGGTTTGCTTTATGAGATTTTTAAAGAGTTGTTTTGGTGTTCCTATTAATTCTTTCCTTTATCGTAAAACCAGTTGCAGGATTGCACTCTCTCACTATAGATTTTGTATGTGCTGTGTTTGTATAATATGTTGCATCAGAGCTAAAGTAATGATTTGTGGTAAGTGAACTCATATGGGAACTTCTCAGAGTGTGCACTGCCCATGAAAAAATAGCCACTACATTAAAAATAATGTTTACTTCACAGAACCACAGCAATTTTAAACTCTGAGTCACATGTTCCCTGTTTTTTCAGCTTTTGGCCATTTGAGCCCCAGATGAGAGCCGCCACCGCCAGCATCCTGTATCATCCCCGAGAGCTGACTCCCTCGGCACTGAACTACAAAGGCTTTCACTGGAGGCAAGGCAGTCATCCAAGAAAAGTGAATGGGGACATCCTGACAAGAATGGCAGTATTTTCCACAGAAATAAACATCAGGTCTTTCAGCTGCAGTTAGGCAAGATGGAGGGGCCCGCAACAAAAATCTCCAACCAAGACCTTTCCTTGGGAGTCTGATTTTCACCCAGCATATTAAAGGTGAAGCTGCTATTACCTCTCAGCCACCCCTCACGTCTCATTGCTTTACCAGGCCAGGCTGAAACCCACAACCACTCAGCCGCTTCCTCAGGAGCCGTTCCCCATCCCCTCCGGAGTGGCGCAGTGGGAAGAGCAGGGCAGCCAGTTCCGGGGGAGCCATCTCACCCATCCCATTTTACCTGCTTGTCCTGGTTTGAGGTAAAACAGGACCCATTTTCAGTTTTGTAATTTTACTTTGCAGCTAAGCCTCTTCCGACTAACTGAACTTTCTGAAATTAACAGCATATTGTGCAGAAACTGTTCACTCTCAGAGTGGTAAGACCTCATTAGTTGTAATTTACACCAAGGAATGGGATGCAGAGAGGCTCTTGCTTATACTTACTGCTATAACACCCAAGGGCAGCCAACTGTGTTATTTGCCCCGTTGGAGGGTCGGAAACGGAAAAGCGTAGAGGGGTTACCCCTGAGGAGAGGAGCAGACAGGACAGGTGACCCAAAACTGACCAACAGGGTATTCCATCCCATCTGCCTCATGCTCAGTATAAAAACTGAGTGATGAAAGGGTCAGCCCTCTTTCTTCAATGGCTGGTGTCTGAGGAGGACTCTGTCTGTTTGTCTGGCTTTGATCCTGATCTGTGCATTCCTGAATCCAGATCCAGAATCCAGCTCCTGTCTGTCACTAAGTCCAGTCTGGGACTTTCCCTGTGCCTATCGGTGATGCAATCATCATCCTGGGAGCTCAATACTGGGTTTGTATATATTGTATGTATTTCATTATTTTCTTTTTTATTTATTTTATTTTATTAATATTTTAATTAGAGTAGTTTAGTTTTTTCTAAACTCATAAGTCTCTTTCTCTCTCTCCCTCCTCTCCTTGGAGAGAGAGGTGGGGGAGAGCATCTGTCATCTGTTTTCATTGGCCAGTCCAGCCCAAACCACAACAGATTTATTGGTGCCCAGTGTGGGCCTTGACCATGAAACTGCTGCTTGTAGGACTGAAGTTGCTTCTCTCTGCCCAGGTGACTTAAAAACTGACTGGTGCAGGGTTGCAGAGCATGGCACTGACTCCTCACCCTGTACGAAGCCCAGCATAACCCGTTCCTGTCGGATAGCTCTCCCACACCATCAGTGAACAGAGCTGGGCCATCCAGAAAGCCACCAGGACTGCAGCTGTAGCTGTGCTCACATTCAGCCTGATGGCATCACCTCTCCTACGAAAACAGGCTGAAAGAGTTGGAGCTGTTCAGCCTGGAGAAGAGAAGGCTCTGGGGAGACCTTATAGCAGCCTTCCAGTACCTAAAGGGGGCCTACAGGAAAGATGGGGAGGGACTCTTTATCAGGAAGTGTAGTGATAGGATGAGGGGTAATGGCTTTAAACTGAAAGAGGGCACATTTAGATTAGCTATTGGAAGAAATTCTTTACTGTGAGGGTGGTGAGACACTGGAACAGGTTTCCCAGAGAAGCTAGGCATGCTCCATCCCTGGAAGTGTTCAAGGCCAGGTTGGATGGGGCTTTGGGCAACCTGGTCTAGTGGAAGGTGTCCCTGGCCATCGCAGGGGGGTTGGAACTAGATGATCTTCAAGGTCCCTTCCAACCCAAACCATTCTATGATTCTGTGATCTAGCATGAGATTTCATATGTCATAACTTACTTTTCTTTTTGTTTACAGCTTTATAGTGCTACTGCTTGCCTGAACTCTCCCACACCAACTCTGAGCAGCATTTGGAGAATCAGGACAGACTGTCCAGCAACACCTGCCAAACTGATTGGAGTGGCAGCAGTGGCTCTGACCTGCCTGCAGAGGTCCAGAAACACTGGGCAGGCACGCTCTGCCTGCACTGATCAGCTTACAGGGGTGCTCACGGCAGATCTGATGCTGGCAGGCAGATCAGATGTACAGCAAGTGCCCTGCGCTATCTACCGTCGTGCTAACGCACTAGAAATGCATTCAGGCCACAGCTCATGCAACGCATCTCACATGCCGTCATCCTTCTCTCCAGGACTTCCCGGCTGTTCTTACGGCAACCCCATTTCTGCACCCTTGTTCTCTAGAGTTGCTTGTTGTAACACACTGGCCTTGGTCCTTGTGGGCTTTGGCCACATTATCTGTGCAAAGGTTTATGTTATTGTATTAGGTATAAACAAATGCCATGTGTTAGGTCACTACTTTATAGACTCAAACATTTGCTGCAAAATCACATTCACATTTCATTTACCAGATCCTGTAGCTCCAGAGAAATCAGGATCATTTGTTCCAAACCACGTGAACATAACTGGGAAGAGAGATGGAGGGCAGCTGGGAGGGGTTATCTGGGTGTATTTTAAAGCCAGTTTACAGGTCAATAAATACAGGTATACCCATTACGGCTGTATCCAGAGGCTGCACACAGAGAGGTGAGTGTATGTGTGCAGACCATAAAGCTTTCTAACATCATTCAGGAAGGATAACACTGAAATTACATCCTCTGCCCTTCATGAAGACATGGTGTAATGAATGACAGAGGAAAGCCATTGCCTGTGCTCAGAGACCACTTACACCTTCTAAGTGGCTCCTGAACAGCTGAAGTCAACCAACTCATGCCAACGAGAGCAGAGTCAATAAAGATAATTGTATTTGTTTAGCTCAGGAAACTGGAAATATAGGTGAACAACACAATAGCAGAGCTTGCTGGGAACTTGAACATCTTTTCCCAGGACAGTCCTGACATTTTAGGCAAGAGAAAAAATTGGAAACAAGAGACAAAAATTTCAAATTTTACACTACCTAAAATTTCTGGGAAGCGTTGCCTTGGTACTTAATAATTTTCTCACAAGTCACATTTGAGCATTTCATTTCAATAATTATGTTTTTCTTTACCTTTGTGGTTAGTTTCATTTACAGATATGTCATATGAAATGTAATTTAAATTCCCATAAAACATTCAGTGGGAATCTCTTCTGCCTAAATTTTTTGACCTGTTGCAAACAGTATCTACATAAGAAATCATCACATTCCTGAAGGCTGATATCTTTTGTGTGTATAACAGAGTTACACTTACAGCTTTCTGGGTAGTTTATAGTCAGAAATTAATCTTGCACTTGTTAGGTTGCAGTTTGGAGGGTCAGATTTTTTCTCTGTTGGAGTACATCCTGGGAGGGACAGGAGAGACTTATTGGAATACTCTCTGTCCTCTTAAGTTTTCATTAGCATTAATTTGCAGCTTCCTTGGTCCCTCCCACTTCCATTTTTTCTCTTTAATGAGCACTGGGAGAACTGGGTTGTTACAAAATACTAGCAAGACACAAACGGGCAATATCAACAGAAAGTGTAGCAATATGAATAGGTGTTAGCAACACAACAAGAAAAGCTCAAGTTCTACTCCTACTCTTTCCGTACCTTAAAACTGTAAGAAACTTGACAGCACTGTCATTGGGACTAAAATGGAACTTTGTTGCTGTGAAATGAATGTGGCCAGGCTGTGCATGAGGCTGTCATATCACAATACATAAAAAATGGCCAAAAAGACCAATGAAAGCATTCCTGCCACACAGCCTGCCAAATCTGGGTGTCTCCTGGAAGGCCAGCACTGGTTATGTGCATCCGAAAACATCACGGCAAAGGTGTTTGCTATGCAGAATTTGCTGTATTTCACATTCAACTGATTTAAAGCATTATTTCTCACATGTAATAATACACTACTTTATAAAAATAGATTTTATTTTTTATTAGTATTTCTTCATACAAATATATATGAATGTATTTGTATGTATGTGTTTATACAAACTAAATTTAGAGCAGTGTTGACAATAATTTGTTAGCTTTTACCTTTCATTCCTTTAATTCTAGACTCATGCACCTGTTGGGATTTCTTTGAGTTTACCTTGAGCTAGCTGCCTAACATGGGGGTGTGATGTCTTTTGAGATGTTCTCTGCTCTCCTGCCTGGCCTCCAGTGGCTGCTGCAGGGAAGCAGAGCTCCCAGGGACCTGCCAGTGCTGTGCAGACCTCTCTGCAACCTGAGGGTGCCTGAAATGGCCCTAGACACCTGAACAGCTGAATCCCAGTTTGCAACCCCTTCACTGAGGGAAATAATGGAGGGAGAGAAGCATGAGATGCTGACATGGAAATTCAGGTTTCTAGCTGCTGCTGCCCACATTGCTGCTTTTGCAGCCTGGGAGTTGCTTCCTAAGTGCTGCTGCAGGATGGCTTTGATTTTTTTTCTCTGATTACACTGCTGTTAGAGCTGCCTGTCAGGAGCTGCAGCCCTTCTGTTCCCTGACTGAGCGTGCTTGTGTGGTGTTGGATTTAAGGAGGGTCCCCATGGGAATGTCTTCTAGATGTTCTTGGTTCCCTTCCCAGACTAGTTTCTCTCCGTGCTACAGACACTGAGATCCAGGTGCTGGGGGGTGGGATTATGTGCAGCGCATCCCTGCAATCCCCGCAGAGCAGGATTTAGGCTGTTTAAGAGAAGCAAAGAGCCTCCTTGCTCCAGCTCACCAGCTGCAGCAAATTGCCTGGGCTGGAAATGGTGCTCTGGTTGTCCAGGCCCCACCACTCAGGGTGACTCCCCAGTCCTGACCCATCTCTTGCACCTTGGTTTTTCACTTCTCGCTCTCTTCCTAGTTGCTACTTAGGATGAAGTTGTATTTTACTCACTTAATTTAAGAAAGCCTAATGCTTTGAAAGTACTTGTGTGCCAGAACCACATGCCCATTTCAGTTTACTTACAGGAGGTAGTTAGCACTGGCTCACAGAGAAAGGACCTCCCAAACATTTTGGGGACAGAAATGGAGGTGTATGGATCACAGGACTCATCAGGTTGGTTTTCTTGTCCCCTGTCCTTTGCCCAGTGATGAGGCATCCCAGTGATGCTGGCACTCCTTTCCAAATGGGAAAATGCATCTTAGCCTCCTCAGATGGGGGTTGTTCTGTGCCCTGAAACATGAAACCTCAAATTCCTCCTAGAACCACATTTCATTTCTGTGAACAGTTGAGCCCTCTTCCACATTTTTTGAACCAGGAAAAAAAGGAGAATTATTAGAAGTAAAATATGTTATTAAATGGGAGCTGGCATGTGTCAGGCTTATTGATGGGAACTTGCATAAAATGTGATATTACTTCATTCCTACCTTAATTGAAGATATTTTCAGCCTAAGTGATGTGTAACTGCTCAGTGATTTAGCTCTCTTTTATGAATAATTACATTGCATGTATTCTTTCTGGATATTTCCATTGATACATAGGGTAAGTGTCTCTTAGAATAGCCTGTAAAGGGGTCAGGCAGACCTCACTTTATTGAATCCCTTTGAAAACAGCATATTTTGCCTTCTTAAAGTCAATGGTTAAATTAATAAACACAATGAGAAACCTTTCAAATGAGAGGAACATTCCCTCCGCTTATGATCTAATTCCCTGGACACCCACTTACTAAAGATTTGACAGGAGTAACATGAAGCTACAGCATTCACTACGCAGTTCATTTTTTATCAAACAAGACAGAAAGAATGAAGCCTTGTCTGTGTTTGAGAGCTGTATCGTGTTTCTGCCATTTCTTTAGGCATTCTTACAGAAACCTTTCAGTTCTCCCTTTCTCATCTTCTGCAGTCTAATGTATTAGCAATAGCTTTTCAGTGATTAACAAAATGATGGTGATTTTTGCACGAAGCATAGGAACAGCCTCATTCTTACCTGTGTACTCATGAAATAACCAATTTCAAACTGTGATGAAAACAGAAATAATTATAAACACTTCAGCAAATAAAGAAATCTTCAAGAGTTATACTTAATATTAAACACCACACAGAAAATTTCCCAGGCAACAGGCCAAGCTGAGATTAACTGGATCTTTTTTAAGAGGTGTTTGTAATGTAAATTTAAAACCAAACAGTAAAAAACACTTTGACAAACCTTTACATTACTGCCACAATCTGCATCTAGACTCAATAAAATAATAGACAGGAAGGCTGCCAGCATCCAAGCCAGGAGTATGCAAATGCCCTATTCTGCAGCTCACTGATAGCAGCTGGGGAGCTGAATTTAAAAGCACCACTTCAAAGCTTTTCTAGGAAATAATTGAACACTTAATGATTTTAAATTTCCATGATAGCTCTAATGCCAAATTGTTGTTTAAATTCATTTATTTAACTAATGATCAACGCATGTGTCTGGAAGATGCTTCTGTGTGTGTGTGTGTTTGTGGCTCTGCTACGGTGATGACTAAAACAAGAAATGCGGTGGGACACAGGGCTTGTCCCAGGGCAGCAGGGCAAGGTGGGTAGGCAGTTGGCTCTGGATGAGGTGAAAAGTCCCCTTTTCAGACCACAAAGTTACTTTGATATCGTTTATTTGGCGCTAACTGCGTCTGCTTCCAGAGCGAACTAGGAGGGCATCTTTCTTCAAAATGCAACAAAACACCCAGACTTGCCTACAGCAAAGAAGAAACGGCTTTTGCTTAAGGCACTGCTGGGTGATTTTGGTGTTTCAGTGCCAACTGAGTTGGCTCCTGTCAGCTGGGGGGAGAAAAGGCAAGGAGGTCAACCAGCAATGCCAGGATGGGGCAAGCACAGGAACTTCCATCTCTGTGCCGGAGGTGTGGGGCAGAAGGAGCTCCCTGCAGACCTGGAGCTGGTGGTGGGCGTCCCGAGGGGAGGCATCGCAGCAGGGAACCCTGCTTGGGCAAGGGGTGCGAGGGTGTGCCTGGGGAGGGTTATCCAACAGATAAAGATCCACAGTAACTTCCACAGCTTGCTCTAGCAGATTGCCTCTCGCACAGTTTTGAGGTCCTTTCCCCTCCCTACCCCACCCCCCCGGGAAGTTACACTATTGCTCCCTTTCCTCACCCTCTGTCTCTGGTTATTTAGATGAAAAAGTCTGCAGCAGAAGGGCTGTCCCTCTGCAGGTGAATGCAACGGGCTTAACACAGCTTTGCTCTTAAGTCAGCTAGCTCCTGTTTGAAGTGAGAAACAGTAATTTGAGGAAGGAGATAAGCTGGGTAAGAGAAAGCAATCAATCCCAAACTCTAGTCCCACAGTGCAGAAACACTCCGTTAAAACTGCAGTTGTATTTTCTCAGTGTGCTGATGCCACCAGTGAGGACATACAAAATTTATGAGGATTCTTGATGGAGAAGTGAGGGAAATGTAACAGAAGCCTTCAAGCTCAGAAAAGGTGGGAGAAAGATGCACAGGAAATGATAATTCACAATTTCTCAGAGTGCTAAGGGGCATCCATTGAAATGATGGGGCAGCCCATTTAAAACAAAAAGCAATGCTGTTCCACACCACCTGCAGTTGAAATGTGACTTTCATCACCATGGTATGTGTACCTCCATTATACAAGATGAAGATTGCCATGTATTCCCCTTGTTTCTGCTCACTTCCCATGTCCTAAGGGAACTTCATTTCCACCACCTCTAGGTATCTGCACTACATTCGGCATGACTTGCCACCTTTGCTCATCATCTCTTCTGGTCCCAGGACTCACTGTAACTTTGCCTGCCTTTCTATGGGTCAAGCTTGAAGTATGCTGAAGGGTTACTGCAAAGCTGTTCATAGTGCCAAGGCTAAAATAGTACTTGCCTTGTGGATAAATAGGAATTTTCAGCCGCTGGGTGTCTGAATTAAAACACGTGGCCTCAAAAGGCTGTAAGTCATGTTGATGAAAAAATTCTCCACAAAAGCGCTGTGTGGAAAAAAGTTTGAGAGCCTTGCAGCATGAAAAGGGGAAAGAGAAATTCCAGCCAGCCTGGTCTTGTAGACGGATTAATCCTTCTTTATAAATTAGCCTCTTTGTACCTATGAAACATGTTTGATCAGACTCCAAATCATGGCAGTGATTTGTGCCAGGTGGGAAGCTGAAGAGTAGAGGAATGTCTGATATTTAAATATTTTACCAGCCCTTCATCTGGGTTAATATTTTATTAGCAGCAAATATGCCTCTTTGCTAAGGAGTCTACAACTACTGCTCACTGTGGTGAGATACGGGTGGCCTTGCACAAAGGTAGTATGAAAGACAAGAGCTGAGGGAAACACTGATGCCACTCATTTCTCCTTCCCTAAGGATGCACTGAACACATCCACACTGATGGGTGTTTGCCTTCTCTGTGCCTTGATTTGCCAGTTTGAGCTACACAATTCAGCTTTTTCCCCATTCACATTGTTTTCTGCAGTACATACCAACATCTGTGCAGCTGCATGATCCTAACTGTACCAGACTGCTGGGTCTGTGCCTGCTCAGATCGGTAGGATGGAGAGGTTTGCAACACTATGTATAAAAGTAGTTCAAGCCTAGCTCTGACAAAGTGGCTGCTGGTGGGACAGGCATGCCCAAGATTTGTCCTCCTGTATTCACCAGCAAATCATAGAAATCATAGAATCATAGAACCACCTAGTTGGAAGAGACCTTTAAAGTCAAGTCCACCACTAAACCATGCCCCTCAGCACCACATCTACACATCTTTTAAATACCTCCAGGGATGGTGATTCCACCACTTCCCTGGGCAGCCTGTTCCAATGTTTGATAACCCTTTCAGTGAAGAAATTTTTCCTAATATCCAATCTAAACCTCCCCTGGTGCAACTTGAGGCCATTTCCTCTTGTCCTATCGCTTGTTACTTGGAAGAAGAGATCGACCCCTACCTCTCTACAACCTCCTCTCAGGTAGTTGTAGAGATCGAATGTTTCACTGTAAAGGGTTATTGGCTTCTTCTTCTGTAGGGAACACAAGCGCAGTGAGCTCTGGTAAGAGGCACACCACCAGGTCTCTGACAAGATTGGGCATGGATACAGTAGGGCAACCAGCAAATGCCTTGAGGACAGCAGGTATGGGTGAGCACTATTATTTGAGGAGATTCTGCTTATTCTGTGGCTTAAGGCTGTGAAGCTGAAGCCAAATTTTCAGTTAGTTTCTTGGATGGACTATGCATCCAGAGGGGTGAAACAGGGCTGGGTGCTGCCTCTATAGTCACCCATATACCAACAAAGCAGATGTTGTATACTTGACTGCAGGAGTCTGTGCCCTGCACAGTCTGGAACATCTCCACTTCTGGAAAAGCAGGATGTTCTTGGTTTGCCAGGCGCTCTTAATACGACTTCATCTTGCGATGTCTCCTCTCTTCTCTTTGGTCTCCTTTCTTTCTTCCACATAAAGGAAAGCAATTCCTTGAGCAAAGAATAGGATCTTGGAAGATGGTTAGCTCAGTGCTCAGAGCGCAACGGCCAGAGCAGGATGCAGGAGTAGACTCTGTTCTGTGCTGCAACCTGATCTAAACATGAGCAACCATCTTCAGTATTGAAAATGTAGATAATTATTTAAATTAAAAAAAAAAAAAAAAAATAAAAAAAAACCCCCCCCCCAAGACAGTTTCTCTGGCCTGCTGCCTCTGAGGAGCATACCAGTCAAATGGGAGCATAGGGGTGAGTTGGCAGGCTGGGGGCATGGGGCTGCAATGATAATGTAAATCATCCACATGAAAAAATGATATATTAAAGTAAATGACTGATATATTAAAGTAAAACTTGTGGGGAATTGGCCTGATTGTGTGATGCTACCAAGTCCTGAAATTTAATTTTCTTGTATTTTTATGGCCAGTTACACCCAGTCTTGGTGGTTGGCCAGCTCATAGTGGACTATTTGTTCTATCAGAAATACTAAAATTATTTTCTTCCATTATTTTGGTTGAGGAATACACAGAAGAATACCTTGAATTTGCATGAAATTCAGTATTTGTAGAGATTGTGGTAGTGACCAGGACCACCCTGCTTTAGCTCCTTCCTCCATTCTTTCATACTGTATGTCCTACTAAATTAATTAAAAAATTGGGGAGCCCTCCAGTGGCTAAAATTATAGAGCCTAAATTACCAGTATGTTAAAGAGGTATCCAAAAGTCTGATGGTGTATTCAGATTTTGCAAAAATCCATCCAGTTTTAATATGGAATTTTACAAAATGCTACCTTTTTACTGAAGAGACAATTATTAAAAGGTCAATCCAGTTAAGAACACGTGGAAGTACTTGGGGGAAAATTTCCTTGGAAGTTCTTTTTAGAAAACACCCCCAAATGCACCATATAAAATAACAGCCTCAAGTTCTTAGACATCTCCTTTTAAATGTAAACTCCAGGAATCTGAGAATGTTCTGTGTTTGGTAATAAAATTGTTCTCCTGCTCCTCAGACTGGCACTTGGTATTCTGTTTCTCATTCCCAAAACAACTTCTGTGTGTGTGGGAAATCAGACTCCTGACTCTTTGACAATCTCTATATTGGTTCTTTAAAAGCCTGTATATTACAGATTTATCCAGAAATGATGCCAACAAAGGTTTCCCTTAAAAGAAAGGAGAAAAGTATTCAAACCAAAACCCAGGTTTGCAGCCCAGAGCTCTAGCTTACTGAGGTAAACAAAAAAGCGTTGAGGGACTCTGCCCTGGATCCTCCTTGATCTCACTTTTAAAATACTCATTGATTTCCATGAGAGGGTATTTGGACTAAAAATCTGTGGGGGAGGTGTTGCAAAGAAAAATACAATCCTTAAGATAATGACTATGTCCTACTACGTGCTTCACATTTTTGTTAGATCGATCATGGAATTAAGTACAGAGGGAAAATAAGTAATATTTTTATAAATGAGAACATTTGGGACCATTTCATCTGTGCCTCATTCCAACAAACTAGGAACCTGATGCAAAGCCTGTTTAAGTCGATAGCTTTTGGCTCGGGCTCTTGGAGAAGGATAAGTGGATCAAACTAAGAAAAATGCTAAATCTCCCTTTGAGCCAGGAGACCATCTTTGTGTAGGAAGCAACTGCCAGGCTGCTGGCTGGCTTTGCTGTCAACGGGTGGAGATGACCAGCCCAGCGCCTGAGCTCCCAGTCACCTACAGCTTGTTGTCAACTGCAGAGCAGCCATGAAGCAGAGCCAGTCCGGTCACTAGCCCAGGAAGAGCCTCCTGCCCTCTAATTAGCTGTGAACTGACATTGGTGCCTTGAAAGACCTCCTGGTATTTTTTATTTTCCCCTCCTCTCAAACATTGCAACAAGTTTCTGTCGTCTTGCGTACTGCTCCACAGCCTACAGGTGATCACAGCGCTCTGTAGGCAGCCAAAGACAACATCCCGTCTCTCAGAACCTGCACGGTGGGACGTGCATCATACTCCTACTGTACAACAGGAGGGCTGCCCTGTTGCACAGGCTTATCTCAGGGTACCCATCACCGACCCTGGCAGCACGGGGCTGCAGGGAATGACAGCCACTGTAAGAAAGTTGGAGCATCAGCTTCAATGTGATGGAAACATCCTTCTTGCCGAGTATGAGGACAGCCAACTTCTCCTACACTGCACCACTGTCCGCTGCACCACCGCCACCAGCTGCTGCTGCCTCTCGTGAAGAGCGGTCTCGAAGGCCCTCTCCTGACTGCCATCACTGCACAAGTCCAGCAGCTCTTCCCCGAAGAAAAGGAGGTGCACCACGCAGACTTCGATCATCTGCAAAAGCACAAAAATAGCATGGGGTGCCTACCAGTTGAAAGCGGTCTGTGTCAAGAGCTGTCAAAAGCTGTGGTTGCCACAGGGATAATTGGTTCGTGCCAGCTGTAGTTGATGGATACCAAGCTGATGAAAGGAGACAGGATAATATGCCTTCTGTTGTTTAATTAAGGATTTTCTAAATCTGAATAAACTGAAAGCTTTGGATGCTGAAAACCACCCGAATGCACCCCAATATTTGTAACAATGAGAGAATGCTGGGGAAACAGCGTTCCTCCCAAAATGTGTATGCACCTACATAAAGCACCCCCTGCACAAAAAAAGGCCATTTGGCGATGCTCTTGCCCTTTATTTCCCACCAAACTGCTCCCTGCAGATTAATGCTTGTCAGAATCCTTCCTTAACTCAGGGGCTGCAATCTTTACTTAATACCCTGAGGGAGGGACATCTTGGGTTATTTTGCACAGCACAAGTGATTGAAATACGGCAGCAAACCGTTAACGTGATCCCAAAAGTACTGGCTTACAGCCCAATATCTTTTCTACAGTCGTTTCAAAGCAGGTGATTAATAGCATGTCAGAGAGCTGCTCTGTATACCAAACACTACTTGAAGGACGGTAAATAGATAAAACCGAACGATCAACAGCCTTATACCGAAATAAGGACAAGTACCCGAAGGGTACTGGGAATCTCAGTTGTTGAATTCTACTTTTATTGTTGTTAATGGTAGGTATCAAGAGGGGATGAATAGTTCCCAAATTAAATTTGAAGCTAATCTCATAGTAGGAGGCAAAGACTCTATCATGCAGGCAGTAGCCTTATCTGGAGGATATAGTAATAAAATCCAACCTGGACAACACAAGCTAATACACACAGAAGAAATGAAGAAACGTGTAGCTGTTTGATGGGGCTGAAGGTGCTTGGAAAGCAGCAATGCTGGAAAAGTGCTGGGGGGAATGATGTGGGGCAGAGCCAGAAAACCAGCTGTGAGTTTGCAGTGTGGCACAGCAAGCAGGCTGGGCAGTTTGCCAGAGCAAGGGTTATGGTTCTGAGTCTGGGCAACATGAGAAGGGGGATGTTCATCTCACAGGACTGACATGCTGGGCAAAAAGAAGACCACTGCTATGCCATCAAGTACTAAACTTGCGAAAAGGGGGCTGGTAAATGCAGGGCAAAGGTTTTCTTTCTCACACACCTCCCTCTCTGGGTTCTCCCCCTCCCCAGCTTACCCAATTTTCCAGGGAAGGGACCTGCACCTGGGGGCAACCCCTGCCCAGGAGGAGCTGTGGTGGCACAACCTTCCACCCCAGCCAGGCTTCCCTGGGACCCCTGCTTCCGCTGTGGGGGGGTGGTGAGTGCCCTGCAGCCTGGTCCTCAGCTGCAGAGGCAATGGGCACCATCAGAAGGGGTGACAGGAAGGGGAATATAGGTGCAGCATCCTCTGCCCAGCCTCAGGTAAAGCAGAGCAGCTGAGGGAGAGGAGGAGGAGGAGTGAGGCAGAGGAAAAAGGGCAGGCCTGTGCTGACTAGTGCTGGATGCAAGGCTGGTCTCGCAGCTACAAAGATAGTGCTGGCACCTCATACCTGAGGTATCGCTCGGCAGAGGACACATCTGTCCTTATCACAAATATGAGAGGATGGGAAAAGATTGAGAGATGGGTAACCAAGATCTTCAAAAGTGTGAAATGGCTTTTACATCAGGAGCAGCCATAGAGACCAGGACACTCCAGCCCAGGAAAGGGCATGTCCAAAGATGGATGTCCACCAAGCAGCATGGGAAGGTGGGTAGGGAATGAACATTGGTTGTCCCACCTGAGCTTGGTCTCCCACTGGGGCCCGGTGATACCAGAGGGTGGCTAGGGCAGAACTGGCAAAACGAAATGGTTCTTCACAGAGACGGGGTAAAATATTCACACTGGATCAAAAACAACTGGGTGAATTCACAAACATCCACTGCAGACTTTTAAATACCAGAAGAACCCTTCTGGATCAGGAGCTGCAGACTTTCAAAGGCTGGAAGAATATTCTAGGAAAACACACATAACCTGTTCTTGTACTCTTGCTTACGTGACCGCGGTCAGAGGCTCAATACTGGCCCAAATTGACAAATAGTCTGACTCAGTATGTCCACTCCGACGATGTATATGTGCCACAGTTTTCTCTTTACATTTCCTCTTGCCACAGTCCCTCTTGCCACAGCACAAGAGCTGCACCAGGCCACTCCTGGTGCCTTGCTTCTGCCTGCTTTTATTGAGACAACTGGTCATGATCAAGCTACATGTCTCTGTGCCTTCACTGACCATCCCTTCCAGTGGTCACTGTCTTCTCCAAGGCAGGGCAGGCAATAACAGACGGGAATCTGAGTATCTGAATTGTAGAAAAAAGAGAAAGTTTTTCTAAAGTTTTGGCACTTGTGTCTTCCTTCTGGTAAGAAGTCTTCCTGAAAAGTGATTTTTAGTTCCCTCTGCTGAAGTCACTCTCTCTGAAAACCACTTTCAGGTCTGGTTGGTGGTACCTTTGATTGTAGTTCCCACAGCCCCAGCCTTGGCTGGGGCAAAGCAAGCCACAGCTGAACCATTTTTGGGGGATCTCTCTACAACTTCCTGGTGACAAGTTGCTGCAGGTCCTAGACACCCCTCCGGCTAATAGCAATGGCTCTCGCAGAGGCCTATCTTGTACCAACTAAAAAAAACTCCAGCCCCAAAACAAATATACACTGTTTGATTGCACACTGCTACTGAATCGGGGTATCAGGTTATGACCACTCTCCTCTCCCAGGTGCACTGGGCTTGGATCAACCCCTTGTCACTTCGCAGGTGGAACTGGCGTTGGCAACTCCCCAGGGTATGAGCTGCACATTCAGCTTCTCCATTTCTGCCCTGAGATACCCTCCGGCTGCTTTTGAAGATTGTAAAAATAATCAATAATAGATTAAACTGCACGTTTTCTTCAGGCGCTGGGTCTGCTTACATGTAATGAGCGTTTATGAACTGAGGAAGGCATCCCAAAATTACAGAAATGCTTTGGAAAACCTGAACCTAGATTTTATTTTGTATCTGCATGCTCTGTGATACCAATTTTATTGTGCTTGGGGGATAAATTTAAATCACTGGGACAGTTTTGGATGGGTTTGCTTTTATCACATTTGGAAACAGGGGGCTAGTCCCCCCTTACGCTACTATTTCTTAATGATGTGCTTTTGTCAGTGAAGATGAGTTGGTAAAGACATGAGGATTACATTTAAATTCAGCTGTATTTGTAGTTTAAACATGCGGGAAATGAGATGAGGGGAGGAAGAGCTTATGCTAATCCAAACAAATGGGAGAGCTCGTAACGTTTTCAGATGGTTTATTTTGAAATCACATTAAATTCTGTTTGCAACCTGATGCATCTGTGAAACTGGGGCTGCCAAAATATGCTCACCCGTTGTAATACAACCACTCCTGGGCTTTTAATGAACATGTACAGCCACAGGGATGCTTAAATCATGTGCTGCATATGCAAAGCACAATAGAATTTATTAAATAACTAATCCACAAAGCCCATCTTTTAAGTCATTCAGGTGGGCAAATGAAGGCAGGAGAACAGAAATGATCACCTTGTGGGCCCACAGCAAACCTGCCAGAGCTGGGACAACAGTGCAGGAATCTGGCATTACCCTCCCAAGCCCTAATTGTCCTCCCAGGGCTGTGGTGAGCCTGTACCTTGGTGTCCTGAAAGAGTGATTAAGCACCATCAGCAGTGTGTCTCCCAGCTCCAAAGGAGAGATTGCCTTGCAGAGGAAAACAACGCTGCCTGGGCAGCTAATTAATCACCTCTCTCCTCTTCGAAAGGCAGTGTCGGCCCTGCTTCACACCACTCAATATCTGCTCATGTGCCTCTTTGGCTTGGCTATTCCTGGGAGGTGATGGCTCCCTGTGTCAAGTGCTCCATCAGTCCTAGTCCCAGGGGAGTGGGACAGTTGGTCTCAAAGCCGTCGAGGAGGTGAAAGCCACATAGCCCCTCCACCCTGAGCCAAAGATTTGACTTTTCTAGTTGCAAGGCTGGCAAGAGCAAGTGGAATTGTCTGGTTTGAGCTAATTTCATCCTTCATACTCAAGGTAAAAGAAAATGGATAAAACAGGGGTACTAGAAGAAAATGCCCTGCTAGGGATTGGTGGGGTGTCCCTCTTTGAACGGGAAGCTGCTCCCATTCAGACTCTGCAGATGCTGCCCAGATCTACAGAAAGAGGACACTACCCGACATGTATTAACCTTTTCAGTTGGCCAAATGAGCACTTCTGGGAAGAATCAGAGAGGGCAGCTCACCGGCTTGCTCATGGGTGGTTTTCACCGCTCCTCAGTAAGCCACCCCAACACAAGACACCACAGTGACACTATGCATATGTCCCTCATGCAGCCATCCAAAACTGGGATACAAAGTCCTTCTGAACAGAAAGTGTTTTTCTTTTTCTAGGAAATCTTCTCCATCAACATGTGTGTTAAACTGATTGCTTGTCTAATAAATAAACACAGATTTGGGATTTTTTGGGAGCTTTTTATCAACTTTTGTTTCTATTCCTCCTCCTTACTCCTTTAAAAAAGGCCTTCTAGCCTAAATTTGCAATGCTGAAAAAGGTGTAACAACATTTCCAATATTCAATATTTTTGTTGAAACCATCTTGAGAAAATAATTTTTAATGAAGCACATTTACTATTTCCCATCTCTGTGCAATCTGTCTGATTTTCTAACTCCTTAAAATGACAAAAAACATTTGTCTGTTCAGAGATGCTGGCCCAAAGCCCATCACACCCACAGGCTGTAGTTTTATTATATGAAATGCTTGCCTAATTCTCCATACCATGGAATTATAATCTTAGTTTAACGAAGAAAAAAATCCCTTATATAAGCAATCCCACCAGAACATGGAATTAAAGGACAAATCCAATCTAGGCAACTCAGAGGAGTATGTATTTACTCTCCAAGATTACCTCTTAGCAAGTGCTGAGATACCACAGGGAGAGGTGCTGTTGCAAAAAGAAAACACAGATTGCTGCAGCTAGACCTGAACTGCTCCAGAGTGTACCAGAAAATATGTCAGCCTCTGCTTTCTAGCACTCGCTGTCATGCAAGGGTAGCAGGTACCCTGCATAACATGGGTTAAAAAAAAAAAAAAAAAAAAGCCCACGTTACCTAATTTTGCAAGATGCAAAACAGTTCAGGTAGATGTTAAATGATCTCAACTCTCGATTTCAGTGAAAGCTAAAAGTGCTTTGCTACACCACTGGGCTAGGCAGAAGAAGGAGGAGGATGCGCTCACTGCTTTCAACCAGGAGCTCTGCACATGCCAGCTTTCTTCTGCTATGGATGGGATGAGACACAGGCAGTATTTCTCAGTGAGCTGTGGATATTTCTGCGAATCACTTTCATGACCTTGCAACAATTCCAACAGATAATATGATATTTTTCTCCCCCTTCTTTTATAAATCACTCATTTGTGTCTTGTAGGTTTAGGAATATAATCACCCAGACGCATTGCTTGATACAACATTTTGTTTCTTTCTCACTTTCTGTGGTGACCTAATCTAATGATGTGCAAATACTTCTTGGTTTCACTGTATTTACTTTGTAATTCCCAATACCACAAACTACTCACAAACAATAGGTGAACTGTTTCTGTAGCTTTCTTTTTCCCCAAAATTGACATAGCAACTTCATTTTGAATATGCCAGCATTTCCCAAACTCGTAGTTTTTGGGGTCTTCACGTTCTTCTTTTCAGCACGCCCTGACGTGCTCCTACCTTGACGATGCTGACTCCTGTCCAAGAATGTGCTGCAACAGCGAGCGTACGCAACTGCCTTTCTCCAGGAAGGCACAGTCCCCTATTTTTGCTGCTCCCCTTCACATGGGGTAAATAAATGTTTATTGAGGGTGGGAAAGAGCACAAGAATGAACTTGCCTCCGTAAAGCTGTGGTTACAGCTGTCAAGCTTGTGCATGGGAAGAGGGGATCTGAGATGTGCTACAGAGCAAGGGCTTGGAGCACAGCCCGACCACTCTCCCCAGAGGAATGCTGTGACCACACTGTCCCTGGGTCACCCATGATCTCTTTCTCTCTTCCACTTGATGTTTAGCAATGCCATGAAAAGAGGCACAGCTTCTCCAGGAGAAGCGTGAGTTCTCCAAGTCCCATCTCTCCATGTATTACAGCCTCAGGAGGTGGGAGACGCTGACCAAAGTTGTCTTGAGCAGCGAACAGCCTTTTGCCACCTGGCTGCATGAGCTGGCTACTGACATATTCATAACACTAAAATACTTCAAGGTTTTCAAAGGGAGGAAAATACAAGGATTTCAGGCATCCATCTCCAGGAGAGTGTAAAGACTTGCAAATTTTTAAGAGCAGTGGCTCCTGGTGCTCTGCCCTGAGATGGGCACGGCTTAAGGCACACCCCATCCTAAATGTTTCCTTTGGGCTACTTCGCAGGTCTCCCTGTTGGCATGCTGACTCCTATGGCACCTTGCAGCTCCAGCACAGGTCACCAAGTCAACCTGGGAGCTGGCCCTGCCTTGGTCTTGGGCCTTCTTAAATGTGAATGAGCATAGCTGCCACTCACAGAGGATCCTAAAACAGAGAAGAGCAGCTGACCACAGTATGATTATGTGAAACAAGCCCCCGAGAAGGCTAGCACTGGTCATATGGGCAGTTCTGCACCAGTGGCAATGGTGGCCAACGCAGACAGGATGCTGCCTGTTTTTGGCCTACCCATGCTCACTGTTCTCCAGCCTGTGGTGAGCACAGCTGCGAGTAGGTGGCCATGCCAGAAGCACCAGCAATACATGAGGCAGATAGAGCCCACGAGCCATGCAATAGGGTGTACTCTGCTCAAGAGGGGGTTAGATATCACTGTCTCAGGACTTTTCACCCCTGGACAGCTGGCCACCTGTGGCTTCTTGGCCGGGAAGATGCCGGTGGGGTGCTGCTTGCCAGGAGAAGAGGAAGCCCATGCAGTGCAGCCAGCCCAGGGTGAAAACAGGCCCTTGGCAAGGGCGGGCAGGCTAATGAGAGAAGCAGATCCAATTTAGCAGGTCTTGCATGCGCCACTGAGCATGCAAGCACAGCAAGGGCAGGAGCCTGCGCTCAATGCGAGCCTCATGGGGCAGCTAGCCCAAGGGCTCCTCTCTCTGCTGAGGTACTGTTGGTGCTTCTTTTTGCTTGTGAATGGCTTCCTCCATAAACATCTACCGAGCATACAGACAGCATCTGCAGCAGGTAACCAACTAACTCCTGAGGACACGTGAATCCGCTTTTAGAAATGGCAGTGACTTCTTTCACCTGTTTCTTTCATCTGTTAGAGTAGCTGAAATAAATTAGCTATGCTGCTGCCTTAAATCACTGATTAACTTCAATAGAGTCTGTATTTTTGTCATCTGACATTTGCAGGCAAAATTATTATTGTTGGTTAGATCAACCAGTACAGTTTGAAAAGTAGCCAAGGTTTGGGACATACAGTTTCTTTTTTAGATCTGGAGCGGAAGGAGCATAACTAATACATTTCTTTTGCAATACAAGTGAATCAAAGTGATTTCTTCTCTTGTTTTTACAAAACTGTATAATTTTTTGCACCCGATATTCACATCAGGTAAATAACAGAAAAAACCCACAATGTTTTCAGTTTTCATTAGTAATGGAATAAACATAATCAAAAGAATCGTTCACAACCAAAAGCCATTTTTCCATAGAGATTTTGTATTTGTAACAAAAAATGCATGTTCCAGACTGGAATCAGGTAATGAAAACTCCTTATTCAAAGAATATACACTCATAGCCATATTCAAAACTTGTTGAAACCAGCATCTATATCTCAATAAGATCCAAATGACCTTTGAACGGGTTCCTTTTAAAAACAAAAGAAAACCATAGGGCTGTTACATTTCAGTTCCCCCTTCATTAGCTCGATTAACAATAATGAATGCAAACACTTCACTCCTTTCCAGGCTTTTCTTCATCTTCTTTACTGGCAAGGAGCAAAGTAAAAGTGACCGTGAATACTTACTCTACACCCTAAAAGTTCAAAAGAGACATGTTACCAGATATTCCAGGTTGCACTGTAAGGGCTCCAGCAGCTCTGGAATAGGGATCAGAAATGCAATTGATTCTCACCCACTGCTGTAAATTCATTGTTTCTCTCCTGTCAATCACTGTCAGGGGTAGTGTAGGAGAGCGGCTGAGAAGCAGATGGCTCCATCTAATAAATTTTGCAGGCTCATTTTCAAACAAGGGAGGCAGTCAGCACTGACAGAGCTACGTAAAAACCCTTCTGCCTGTCTTAATGTCAGCAGCAGCACTGCAAATGCGCTGCGTGTCCCCGCGGGTTGGTAGGCTGGTCAGGTAGGCAACACCAGCTCCTGCCGGGACTGGCAATAGCCCATTTCTCAGTTCCCACAACGACGCGGCAAGTTTCTCCCTCCCTAGCAAATGTCTCCTGAGGGTGAGGAGCTGAGGAGAAACCTGGCAGACGGGAAGAAATAAGAATATATTCTTCTTCAAACCATCAGCTTGCACCTACTTTGATGCTCGCTGATACAACGGCGTGTAGGATTGTCAAGTTCTCTTTAGTACGCACAATCAACGAGGACTAATTGGTAGATGGTGCTGCTGGTAGTTTAGCGATTCTCGGTGGGACTCTTTTTTTTACTTCCTGACATCTCCAGCAGCTAGTCTCAGCACCAGGTCAGGTAGCCCCAAGCAAAATGCTGAACATGCTACCGATAGCTTTTACAAGCCATGGTACTTCATTGTATGTATATCGGCAGGTATGCCTTAGCTAGGTATGCATTATTATTAGACAGACCCACTTTGCAGCTATGTCAAGCGCCTTTTCTCTGAGGAGAGTGCAGTGAACCAATTCTTGCTGGCAGTAGAATCCAGGGGGGAGAAATAATGTCTTCATGTGTTCCTTTAAGTGAAATATTTAACATGTTCTGGAGACAAAAGTTAGTTTTCTCACATTTCTCCCATTTTGTGAAGAAAGTAGCAGTGTATGCATATTTGTAAGTATATGAAATTGATGGTGAATAATTATGCTATTCAGGGTAGTAGTAAAAATGGTCACATTTTAGTCACTTTTAGCCTGAGAACCACTGTGGAAATAGTCACTCAAATGTTTAGAAAATAGATTCCTGAAGAACAGAGGATTCCTGAAGTTTCTGTGTGTCAGAACAGTCTCCCCTTTTAGAAGGTCTGCAGAAAGTGGACTCGATTGTCTATATATTTTTTATATTTTATATCTTATATAGAATATACTATGTATGTGTTATAGGTAGTATATATAATTATATAATACATTTTACATACATATAATTTTTCATATTTTTTTGATAAAGCATACAGTGAAGCAGGTAAAAGGTTGTTACACTTGTTTTGCCTCAGGACAGAAAGTCCCAAGCAGTTCTGCATCGCAGGCTAGTGCAGACAGTGTGTTGCAGGATACTTGCTGGTATAACAAGGCAGCTGTCTTGCAGGACCTCGCAGTTATCCATGGGGAGAAGGAAAAACTTCAAAGAACTGCTAACAAAGTTTCGGAGCAAAATCACTTCAAGATTTCTTCTTCAGCTCACATTGCAATCATAAAAAATTTTGAATGATTTTTAAGCAATAACTTCCTGACTAAATCTGAAATTTTGTTGGTTTGCTCTCTGTCTAGATTCTGGTATAAAAGCAATGTATTTGGCTGAACATTCTTGAAAAGCTATTTTTGGTATGTAAAACCAACCACAACTGGCAAATCTTACATATCAAAATGCAACTCAGCATTTCAAACATCATTTGAATAACTTCAAACATATAATCACTTGCAGGTTGCAGAATGCTCTCTGTGCAACGCTAAAAATTTTAAACAGAGAACCTTTGCTGTGAAATTGGCCTTGAAAAAAATGGCTATTGGACACCTGACAAAAAGGCACTTTGCTCAAAGAAAGAAAGCCCAATTCACTGACAGACAAAGCAAAACTCTTGATACATCTATGGCATCTCCCATTTGCTTACAGAAGCCCAGGCTAGCGCCAGATATAATGGCTATAGACATAATTAATGCAAATTATGCACCACTGCAGGAAGAGGAGTTTCTAGAGCATGCATTCATTGCTGGCCTCTGCTTCTCCAGGCTGCATCTATTTGGGGAAACATTAACGTGTCCTTTATATCTCGTCATTTGCTTCCAAGTTTTCCTCTTAAAGATCAAAGGCAGCTGATACCCTCCACCTTCGAATAGGTACGAAATAGGTGGCAATTTTGCGACAGGAAAAGGGAAGAAAAGAAAATCACCTTTCTCAAACTTCATGTTTGGAACCACTAATATATCAGTATTAGAGATGTTGTTTTGTGATAGATGCTTTTGCTTGTAACTGCCTCCCCACACACACTTTCCTCAGACTGAGGAAGAGAATCTACAGCTTCAATGACTAAAAGTGCCTAATATATTCTATATGCTCCAGCACTATGGATTTGCAGGTATAAGCACTTCCTTACATAAATATTCTTTCCTAACTAAAAATATTTCACCACAGATATGAAAATAAAGTAGAATCCAAATAATACTTTTAATAAAATAGCAGCAGGATTCAAACGCTACCATGTTTGCTTACTGCAAAAAATTACTTTATTTTTGTGGAGAGACAAATAAGACATGCTACTGTATAATTTGCTTTCTTTCAATATACATCTTGTGGATTGATAGTGCACTTATTTATTGGTTATGGAACAAACCTCTGGAAACGGGAACATTTCTAGCAGTACCCAAAGCAGAAGGTATGGGGTTTTGCTGTTTCTTTTGTGTATGTTTCCTACAGCAGGTATTTGGCCTATGAAAATAGGGCAGGGCAGCAAAGCAGGCTTGTGAGCTGTCTTCTCAATTCAAGAGATTGGGTCTGTTATTGTCATTTCAGCACAGGTAGAATATCCAATTATGCTTACAAAAGATACGCAACCCTTGCTCCAGCAGGAATATGCTTTAAGGCCCTGATCTGACTTATGGATGCAGGCAATTCTCTCCTTGCAGGTAATGCTATTGAAATCAGGGAAACTTCTCTCCTGATGCAGTTTCTAGCAGCTGGAGATGCGCTTTTTGGATTTGGGCCCTTGAATATTATTTGAAACACCCTGTGATGCATTTACTGGTGGTGGGTAACACATTACTCTGCGTGGACTCCCACTGACTTCAAGGAGTCTGCTCACTGCACAAGGACCCATTCAGCAGTCAAAACCTGGCCTCAGGCACAATGTATATTATTGTCACAGCAGAAATTTGTTTTGTGCTGTCTTTGGGGAAAGCCTTGCGCAACTCTGTGGGTGGCAGCCACCAGTGTGTTTGGTGCTGCTTTCTAGCTATTCTCAATGCAGGAGGGAGGAAACTCAGTATTAACTCTGCTTTTGAGGCTACACAAATCACCAGGAGCACCGGTAATGCACTTCTCCCAAGCTGCTCCCATCTCAAGGTTGCAGACTTTTGGGTCCTGATCAGTGAGCTGCCCTGTCCTATTCAGGAGCTTCAGTGAAGCTGTGCTTTGAGTGCATTTTGGGCTCTCCAGTGAGATGGCTGGGACAGTAGGCTGAAGCTTCTAGCACAAATAAGATCCTCCCAGCTAAATTTAAGGAAAATTCCACAATACTGTATTGATTTATTTCTTTTTCTTTTCAGTACTTAACTCAATTTCACTTTGCTCTAGGATAACAAAATGATAGGACTGCTTTTCCCATTTACCAGGATGTCATTCCAAGCCAGCGACTGTCTGCCTTTAAAAGGACAGGGACTCCCCTCGACCATTTTGTTCTAAGGGGGTATGTACACAGAAGCAGGTAAGAATTTCTGTATTAATTTTCAGTGAAATACTAGTGTTTCTATGGCTGGCTCACTGTAAAACTTTGAACAGACAACACCAATGCTGTGCTTACAAATGCAAGGACTTCATCCTACTGAGATATTAGTCAACTTCTGTCGGATTATAGAGAGGCATTTTTCACGTCAGACACTTTCACATTGAAACCACATGATTGTTCAAAACAAACATAATAGAAAACAACCAAAATCCTTCTTTGGGGGAGGGACAAGAGGAAAGAGAGGATGAGAGTAACAGCCTCTTATTCCTTCTTACTCACCTTGGTGAGGAATAAAAGAATCTGGTCCCATGCTTAAGACTGAGATATAAATAATTGTCACTTTTTGGCCTCCAGCAAAACAGACCATATGTCCACACTGCAGTCACCACAGGTTGCCTGAGAAAACCTGAGTTAGGCATCAGCTCGCTGGCTGGGAACCGCTCCCAGGCCTGGCTTGGCAAGAGGGAGCTCAGTGCAGATTTACCTCTCCGATCAGCCAGCTCCTTGGGCAGCATCGCTGCCGCACCTACGGTCCGTGAAGTGCCTAAGCCAGCTCATGGCTTTGTCTCTCTGACCCTAACCAAGGTGAAGAAACAGTGCTAACAGCAAAAAAGGGGGGAAAAGGAACAGTGAAAATGATAAAAATCAGTGTTCTCCCCAACAAGGGCAGTCATGGCAGCTGCTCTCGGTTAACCAGCGAGCCACAGTTTAGGACTCTGACTCCCTTTGCTACTCAGGGACATTGGTCCATTGGTTCGATCAGGCTTCCCTGCTTCATTTCTCCTTTCCAGGCATGGCAGAGCTGGCTGTCCTGTGCGCTTTCCTCCTGCTGATGCAGTGCAGATCAGATGAAAGCTGCAAGAGAGGGGAAAGATAGTGACGGCAGAAAGGAACTCACGCAGGAGAAAACAGACTAAGGTCTTGGATGACTCACACTGGGGTTTCAGTGCTCACTGGTAAGTGTGGCCACTGGTTACTACTCTTTCATTTGCAGTGTCTGAGGTGTAGGAGGGTATGGACCTCAAGATACATGAGCAAAAGGTAACGTCTGAAGGCTGAATGACGCCAGCTTTAACACAGTATCCCTCTGTATTTCATTCTACGGAAAGTATTCTTTCTTTAAACTCCCCCCAGAAGATATCAACGGCAGAATAGACTGTTCTCACTTTTGCCACCCTGTATCAGTTACACCCAATTCTTCACACTCTAATTCATTGATTTCTGGTAGAGTCCATCAATAGACTGTAGTCCATTGATTCTGGTGCCACATTTCTCTTGTTTACCAGAAAAAGAAAACTATCAGTGGACTAAACAAGTCATTTTATCTCCCTTCAGCACTTCTCCAAACATCAGCATTTAACATCTCAGGACAGTGGCACACCTTATGGTTCTCCCACAGGTGGCTGTGGCTGCAGCTCTTGTGCATGCTCAGCTGTACACAGGACAAAGTAAACACAGCAGAGTATTTCACAGCTATGTGATACGCAGTTACAGACACAACCAGATTGATGTTAGGGTTATTCTGACACAGAATTATGGTGTGGTTTATTACAACAGTCAAAGCCAAAGGAGACCCACATTCCTCCTTCACTCACATGGCGTACTGAGTTCCTGGCTTTGGTGTATGTATAATTACTAAGGGGTGATTCAGGTGAAGTTTAGATCCTGAACTACACTTTTTTTCTCCCCCCCCTACCCTCAAGTCAGGAAAATAAATACAGAAAGAACTCCACAAGAAAATTCGAGAATTATGTTTCTATAAAAGAATTTCCGGAAAGTAACATGTGTCTAATATTACTGATGCAACATGAATATAATAAGTGAATTTCAGCAGTAAATCACAATCATGATACCTATGCCTTAGGGTATCAAGACATGATGTAAACTTGAGAACTTTAGAGTCCTCTGATCTGTATTCCGTTACGGGGATCTGAAAGCAGTGTCTCATTAAAACAACGAGTCTTTAAAAAGCTGCTGCACTCTGCCACAAAAAAAGATAGTTTCTTATCAGATTTCTCATATAATCATGAGCCCACAGCACGAGATCTTGACAGTGTGCTAAAATCCATACTGAAAAGTTTCTGTGGTCTTTTTTTTTTGTCATTATTTTTAAGCAGAGGTTCAAACAAAGATAAAAATTACTGGGGGTGGCCACAAGCAGGTGAAATGACATACTTCTTTCTAGGACAACAGTCCAACTGGTTCCAACTCGATATAAGGAAAAATAAATCACCGTGAGGAAAATCAGGCATTGGAGCAGGTTGCCCAGGGTTGTTGTGCAATCTCCATCCTTGGAGGTTTTCAAGACACAACTGCATAAAACCCTGAGCAACCCGGTATGATTTCAAAGCTGATCCTGCTTTGAGCAAGAGGTGGGACTAGAGACGTGCTGAAGTGTCTTTTGACCCAAATGTTTCATGTTTGTCTGAATAGTGGGTGATGATCCTGCTTTGTGGTGATTTTTTTTTTTTTTTAACATGTAGAAAGGGGTTTTCCTTTCTTATTGGGAAAAATGAAACCTTTTGAACATTTACATGAAAATGGAAGGTGTAGGAGTGTCAGCTGCACCCATCTGAGCCTTCTGGCTAGGGCGGTGGCTTGAAAGGTGGGAGACCCAGCTTTAGGTCATTGCTGCATGACTCAGAGTAGAAGTTTGTGCCCTGCATCACTCCAGATGGGTTGCAAAGGGCACACCACTTGGATCTGTGATTGCATCAGCTTGCTAGCCATCCTTGATATGTTTGTGGTCACCATTATGTGTTTGGCTCAGCGAGGCAGCATGGTTTGGGGATTAAGTTCTGAGCCGCCTCCGAATCCAGCAGCGGTCAAAGCTAGCACAGTGCCTGCTGTGGCTTGGCCCAGCTTCAGAGGCTGCTGTAACTTGTTTGCTGTCCCTTTTTGTTCCCAGGGCAGGTCTCTGAGACTCCACAATAGCCGGAGCAAGGTCACATTGCTGATTTCCTCCTTCTCCTTGGCACATACCTGGCACAGCCGGGTTCTGGAAGGTAAGCATGGGATAACAGCAGATGTCAGCACCCAGGTCAGTCTCCTTTGTCACCTGTGAGCCAGCACACAGAGGCTGCAAAGGAGCCTTAAGAGGGAAACAGTGTTTTCAGCATCTCTCCGAGAGCCCGTTCAGTGCCTTCAGAGGCTGGCTATATTGCACAGACCAAAGAGCTCCCGATGGGCTAATCCTGCCCCTGAAACTGTCTCCTTCTGCGGCCTCAAGCACAGCATTTCACCACTCTGTTGCAATTTTTTCATCTGTAAAATTGAGATAATGACATTTTACTAACTCGCAGGACTCTTGTGAACTTTAATTAAGGCAGGGTTTGTAAAATGCTTTAATGAGGGAAAGCACTAAGAACGAGTAGATTATTTGGTTAAGCTGGCTGATGTGGTGCTGCCAGACTTGCCTGAATAACTCAGGATCTGTATGTACACACTACAGATTGTTATTCTGTACACCTTTAAAGATAAGCATTGCAGGGCTTGGGTCTTGGGCAGGCAGGACTGAGTTTGGGAGTGCCTCTTCCTAAGCATACTGGTGCACAGCATTTAAATTCGCTGCCCATTTTGTTTTCCTTTATTTTGCAGATGGCAAACAACTTCGATTTACCAAGAGCCACCTTAAAATGAGGTACAAAGCCAGATGGTGGGGTAGCCTGCAATACTAAGAACTGAATGCAGAACGTCCTTTCTGATCCCCTGTTTCTGGGTATAGGGAAAGACACAGGTACATACACATTATAGGTAGGAAACCGAAAAATTTCTGTACTGCCATGGCAGGATTTACAAGGTGACAGCATTGCATCCAAGCACCTTTTCCTTAGCATGTGAGCAGGAGTAACAGTTTTGTGATGGAGCTGATCTGTTTTGCTGCCAGCAGGCAGCCACAGACCCTCCTCTGCCTTGGGCTGTATCTCGTGTAAGGTGGCTGAGGCAGAGTTTCTCGCAGAGAAGTGAGCAGCATCTCTGCAGTGAGTTGCAGGGAGATGGAAGGGATTTCCCTGCCTGCTGTCTCTGACTCTTCACATGTGCTCAGACTTCATGTCACTATTCTCCCTACGCTGGGAAGCCAGCCAGCAAGGCTTTGGGCATCTGGCAGTACTCAGCAGAGGGGTGACTATGGCATAAATCTATTCAAATACAGTTTCCCACAGGTATAAGTTCATCCAGACACTAGCTTTCATTTTTCACCTTAAAGCAGGTAGTGCGTCCTCACATCTTTCTTCCATTTCTTTTTTGACTTTTCGGGCCAGGAAGGAATTTACTTCCACGAGTAATTAAGTGGATGGAGAAAGGCACCCCCATGAGACGCAGGACTGGGACCAGTACTTCCAATACAACAACCAAAGGTAATTCAGGCCCAAGCTATGCCTCTGGTCCCTCAGATCGCAGGAGGCAGACAGTCACAGAGATGCTGTGGGGACAATGTTCCTCTCAGTGGGGATCTTTGCCATCTTTCTTCTATACCTAGGTAGGTGTAGGTGCCACTGCAGCCTTGCCCAGCGACCATGGCCCTGTGCTGCTCTCTCGCTGCCTGCTTGCATCCCCCAGGAACAAGGAGAAAGGACTAGTGCCTCCAGTTAATTTGTCTAGAGCAGTGGTGAGGCCTGGGACTTCTTCTCTGAGGAAGATTTAATCAGTCTGGCTCTTAATACCACGCCATTGCTCTTTGATCAAGGATTATTTAAGCTATTATCGAAATATTGTGCTCAGACTTCTATTATGGCTGGTATTCACAGAAACAATACTTCTCTCTAGCTGAGCAAATAATGTCGAGCTGTTTGTTTTAGACAGAATTCCACATATTCACTTTATGTTACTTTCACTCTGGTGGTCAGGAACAATGATACTTGTCCAGGGCTAGAAATAATTACTGGGAATCATATTTTGGTGACATTTCCAGCAAGGTTCTACAGTGCAAATCAGTCTGCAGCATTTCCAATTCCTAGGCATTTC
Source organism: Burhinus bistriatus (assembly GCA_013397275.1). Classification (NCBI taxonomy): domain Eukaryota; kingdom Metazoa; phylum Chordata; class Aves; order Charadriiformes; family Burhinidae; genus Burhinus; species Burhinus bistriatus. The sequence continues at coordinate 807,636 of VYXH01009041.1, forward strand.
TTTAGGAATCAGACATCTGACTGGCTTTGGGTTTTTTTATTCTGACAAGTGCCAGACTTCCTCCCTATGTTTCCATTCTTTAAATTTTAACCATGTTTGCAAAATGTCAGACATCTAAATCAGTTTTCCTTTTGTCAGATATGAAAGATTATTGTCTGGAAAGATCAGCAGCCACTAATCTAGCTAAATCCATGCTGTTTGTTTGCTGGTTCTACTACAGACACCTTGGCTCCCAGGTATTCTCAAGATTAAGCATTAGCACAATATCTTCTTTTGACTTTTAGGCAAGACTGTTCAGACCAGCGGATACAGAGTCAGAGCAACGACCGCAGACCAAGACTAACAATTTTAAATGTTTTATGTTGCTAATCAGTTTAGATACCTGACATGGTATACATGGACATGCATTTTCAAAGGAGAGATGCTTAATCCAGCCTGAAAAATCAAGCTGCTGAAATGGGCTACAAGTCAGGCATAACAAATTAGTAGATGTTATTGATAAGCATGGACTTACAGCAAAGTTCCTGCCAAGTTCTTTTTTTTTTTTTTTTTTAAGTGTTCCTGAGAAGCACCCTTTTTGATTTGTTTGTTTTTAACGAAGGTTTCAGAAAGATATTTCCAAGATATAGGAAGAATAAGAGAACTCCAACTGCTGCCCCACTTAACAGAGAGTATTTGCACTTGTTGGGATTCGTCATACATTTGAAAACTATTGTGTGGTAAATCCAATAATCCAAATTATTGTTTGCTAATCCAATTAGGCATTTTAATTAAACTGTGCAAAGTTCAGCACGGCTGTGAGTTTTTATATCTGGGGTTTCGTTCATTTTATTTTATAATTTTTGCTTGTCATCAGACGATAGAGCTTTAGCTCAGAAAAACAAAGGCGCATGCATATTGGCATACTGAGTGGGTAGCTCTCAAACATTCCCATCACTTTTCCCTGAATAGCCAAGCCAGATAAAATTGCAGATCCTGTCATTTGCAAAGGTACCCAGTCCATTGCTCTGCCACCAACGCGCTCCTGGTTGTCTATTTACTTCAGTTGCCTTGTGACCTTCAGGTGACCTTCAAATTTGGCCAGAATACTCTTACGGGATCTGGGCCCAAACCGATGTGAAGGTTTTGTTATATAAACTACTTTAGCCCAGCAATAGACTGAGGGAGGGGGAACACATGAACTCTGTTAATTCCACCTAAATAAGGCAAACTGAAGTATACCTAAGCTGCAGCTGCTTTGTACTTGACAAAAGAGCCCTACTACTCAAGCATACCCTTCACTCCACAACATGTCTTGCTACATGTATTCTTGTGCTTGTGGGAGAGAAAGAAGAGGAGGAGAACAATAACTCCTCTACAGCCACACACAGGAACCCTTTCCCTTCTTTACAAAAGAGAGAGTGACCCACACAATACCCTCTTCTTCCTAAGCAGAGCTGGAGGGAGGCAGAGAGCCAACCTTGCCAAACAGAAAGGTCTGATGAGCTGATAGATCCTGGTGTGCAGCTTTCAGGATCAGCACAAGCTTCGAGCTAGCAACCAACTGGGCTGCGAGAGTGTAACATTTCCTTTTCCCTATGCACAAATAACGCTGTTTCTGAACGAACTAGAAATGACTGGCCGCCCTGTTAGGCAAGCAATATGACCACGACTTCTCCTCCCCCACTTGTAGATGGGATATCAGACCTTGTCCACCTCCGGATGGATGGAAGAAATAGCAACACAGGTCCCTGCAGGAACAGAGGTAGGATAGGCACCCATCTCTCCTGAAGCTTCTGGGGAGGAAAACTAAGGTAGCTTTAACTCTTTTCCACGCTGCTACAACAACACCAGGTGTACATGAGGGAGAACAGAAAAGCAGTCCTATATTACTTGAATTTTATTCTTTGGAGCTTTACTTTTTTCCTTGCCACGTTCATATTGTCAGATTATTTTATTTTCTATTATTTATTTATTTAAAATATTATTTGATTCTTTTATTTTGAATGATTTTGAATTTCTTTCATTTTGAATGAGACCTCCAAATGTCTCCTCCAAATCTCTCCGTTTCAGGAAGGTTAGAATGGGCCCTTTTCCTGCTGCGTTGGGGCACGTTAGACAGCCCTGTTGCCTGATGGGTGGAGAGCCAGGCTTCACGCTGGCAGTGGGGTTCCCATGAACTGCTGATGGAGACTTGAAAATTATGCATTAGCTGATAGCCGAGATCTATAATTGCGCTATTAACTATGCCTGCCAAAGGAGGCAGTAGGAAGATTCAAGCCAGAAAGCCAAATGTAGGCCATCGTTCTTGTTATTATGCTCATTAGCTCTGTCCTGCATCAGCATTGAGGATGCACTTTACCTGGGACAGGCCTTCAAAGCCACCCAGACACACCAGCAGCCCAGCTACCTGTCTGTCACGGTGTACTCCCGCTGTGGAAAACTCAGCATTGATGTGTCACAGGTTGCCCTGTCTGCTGAATTGGTGGTTTTACTCTGCAGTAAGGTTATTTATGATCTGAATTGTGGCTACTTCCCTGCTCACCCTTTTTCCCTGCCAGCTGCAGAAGCAGCCAGGGAGCTCTTCTCACCCCTCCTGACACTTGCTCTGTATCTCAGAGCAGGAGGTATTGCCCCTGGACGGCTCCCAGCTCTCCCAGTTGGCTGGGCAGAGCTCCAGTTTGGGATCTAGTTTGGGAGCACTGCCAGGCTTGTCTTATCTGTGGAGGTTTTTGCCTGAAGCCAGGCCTGAAGGGTTTTTGGTCCTCACGAGTGAGATTTTTTGAGCTGACTTTTTACGAGAGGAGGCAGTATAGCTCTGGGTTCCCTTTCATGTTTTTATGTAAACAACTCTGTAGTCTGTGTAGATGTGCCGCCAGGCAGGTACAGGAACACTTTAGGAACTGAATAAATACCTCAGCTACACATTTGATCTTGGCAAGTAGTCACTGTGCAAGATGGAGATGGCCCTTATTATATAGGTAGTTCTCCAGAGCTACATCTCAGTTCTAGCTTATACCTGGCAATGCTCCTATCTGAGTTATCTGAAGCCTCTATAGTAAGATCTTTCTGTTCAATGTGCTTGAAAAATTCAGCTTTCATCCTCAAATTTTCATGATTGGTCCAGAAAAAGAATAAAATGCATGCGTAGTTTCAGTGCTCAAGGGAAGGGTAATGTGTGAGAGGCCATGGCACAACGTTCAGGGAGAGCACACGGTGACAGAGTGATCCCGGTACTAGGTAAGGCTATGCATAGTCTCATTTCTTCTGTTGCCCTTGGAAAATAAAATAAGATCACTTTTTCTCCCCATGCCTAAGTGGGTCTTCCACAGACACTGTCTGACTGGCCGAGGGGGCCAGGGACATTCATCCAAAATGCAATTTTCCGAGAAGCTAGTCTTTCAAAGAACTTGCGCATCAAGAAGTAAACACTTCCATCCTATTATGGTTTTGTTTTTTTTTTAACCTGAGGAGTGAGTCTTCCTCCCACAGTGAAGGAACACTTGGTAAACTCCAGCTTGGGAGCTCAGCCGCTCCTAGTATTAGCCTGCACCATTATGCAAATGCAGCTCTGGTGTTCCCACAGTCTGGGGAGGGACCCGATCCCAGCCTTCCCACCGCGTCCAACGGCTGCCTACAGCCTGTGCTCTGCCACTGTTGAAGACTGGATGACTGTGATCAGCATTTGTCTCTACTTCAGTTCTGACTTGGGTTTTGCTAGTTTCTGTCACTGGATGTACTTGTTGCAGCTCTGTGTTTGAGAGTCTCTTTGCTCCAGTTTTCAAATGCAATAAAACATTAATTGCTGAGAATACACAACATCAGGTGCTAACAGTTAAGAGAGCTGGTGAAAGCAAGATTTTAATCGTAATGCTTTATCTCGATGTCTACATGTCAACCTAATTCAGTAACTTTCTGTTTACCTTTTCTAGATAACTGTATAAACTTGCTCAGCAGTTTAAAAAGACATTGAAAAACCACAAAACCCTGGGGTTTTTTTTATTTTATAATTTAATCTCCCAGCAAAGCCTGAGAAGACATTAATGCTCCTGTCAAAAACTAAGCAGTCTCTTTCTCCACATTCAAGAGACATACCAGTAGCGCATTGAAACACTTTTTCACTCAGGTCAAATAAAATACACTGGCTCCAGTTCTCCACTAAATAGGATCCCAGTCTGAACACACTGGAGCTTGGATGTTACGGGGTTCCAGGCTGGTAGCCCTTACTGTGTGGCTTGATGGTCCTGGGATAAGTTTTGTACAAGTAGTGCCCTGGCTGAGAAGGTAACATGGTCCTATACCCCCGTGGAGGACCAGGTCTAGCAGAGTTGAGATCTCCCTTTTCTTCCCACCTCTCTTCCAAAGGCCCCCAGGAGGGGAGCAGCCAGTAACCCTTGCTGCCAGCCATAGGCCCTGTTTCAGTGAAGCAGCTGAAAATCTTTCCTGCTCATCACCGATCCTCTGCACTGCTCCCTGCAAGGCAACCTCAATGGACAAATGTTTACAGCCCAGTCTATTTTCCCATTTCATTTTGCTCATCTAGGATGGTGAGAATCCTTAAATATCCAAACAGAGAATACTTACGGTTGCCTGCCTGTTAGCACAACTTTTTTATGCCAGCCTCAAAAACTGTAAACATGGGAATCAAACATCTGTTGTGCTTTCAGCAGGAGAAGGGATTACAGGGAGGTACAACTACTAACATCTTCTATGTTTCTGGCTTGGATTTTTTTTTTTTTTCTTAATTGCTAAGAGGTTTAACACAATGATCTTGCGCACAATATAAAAGAACTTACATTTAAATAGGCTTACAATTATTTTCACTATATATTAATAATTTGGATAACACATGCCTTACTCTTTCATGAGCCGCCAGGGTAAAAAAAATCCCGTCTCGCCCAGCAAACTTCTCTCTGCATGGCTTTGCACCAGTGAACAAGAAAAGAATGCTCCCCCAATCTCCAAGCTTCACCTAAAGCCACCCCATGACTTTGCCGTGTCTGCAAGTGGTCCCATTTGTCAGGGTTTAAGACAGTTGTTTTCGGTGCTGCAGCTGTTAGAAGAGTTCATATGTTCAAACTTGTAAAGGAGTCAGGCCACTGTGTTTGAAATATATGTGTACCCAGTCAACTGAGTTCAGGTGTGGCTGAAAGCATGCCAAGTATTTTGGAGAAAATACCTATGGGGATTATTGTTCTTATAAAAAATGAAGGTGTGTAAACGGATTTGTTCATTTTGGGCAGAATTCTCTTTATCAATCATGTTTGTTTTTAGAGTGACTTCATTTTTAGACAGATTTCTTGTGTGCTGTAACTTGGACTACACTTAAGGGAAATCTAGGTAAACAAAGAAATAGTTGTTTCTGTCTCTTCAGCAACGTGTTATAATATTGCCAAAGCTATCAAACTTTCTTATGAAAATATCATAAAAACATTTCTTTATAATTAAGTATTGGGATACATATGACATTAATCATCCTTTTTTTTTTTCAACTTCTCCTGTATGTCATTATGCAGCCATGCGTTCTGAACAGAAGCAGTCCTTCATCAAATGCCTTTCTATGTTTATTTTTTAGAGAAGACATGTCTTTCAGTATCACTTCCTGACTTCTGAAAAATGAGAAAAATAAACTAATTTCTCTGAGTGCTTGGGACTCGCTGCCTTTCCTCCTGATGAAATTCACAGGATACAGATTTCCTTCCAGTGATGTAAGGAGGATCTTTCTGATCTTTCTGCATGCTCGAGCCAGTCTACATCACTTTAATTTTGACTTTGGGAGAGGGCTTCTGCAAATCTGCCAGAAGTTTTGCCCAGTGACTCCAACTGGTAAATTGCCATAAGCATGGGAAGATCTCAAGAGAAAGATGAGAGGAATCCTTTTCTACCCTCAACAGCACCACGGCTCTTTCTGTGGTCTAATCATCTCTCCGCCTTACACTGCCATCATCTGACAGAGGATCTAGAGACAATAAAAATACTGTTAAATAAAAACGTGTTTATGTGACAAGAGAAAGAAAACAGCTGCAGAGGAACTTTAGAGCATTCTGATGCCGTCATTGCAAGACTGCAAAGGACAGCCTGCGTGGCACAGTGCAGGGCAGTAAGAAGAGGAAAATGTTGGGCAAGAAGGAACCTCTGTTGACAGTATACGTACATATTAGTATTTGATGGAGGAGGGGAAGGAGAGGAGGATTCAGAAAATACTTCCCTCAGCTGGTGCTGTACTTCTTATGAAACAAAAACCCCACAAACTCAGTAGGAAAGCAGCATGTCAGAAAACTTAAGTGATCAAGTCGTTGTTAAGACATTTAACATCTTTAAAATGTTTTTTCCCCTCCAGGTCATATATTACAAAGAGATAATGCTCTCCAACTCTACCATGGATTTTTTTACTGTAAAATAAACTTGGATTTGTGTCTGACAATCAATCTTGGAAGCTAAAGTCCATATACACACAAAAGAGGACTATACGCTTCCCCACCGATATGCCAGAAAACAGAAATGAAAAGCCATGCTTTGGGGTGAATAAGTGATTCAGTCCTCCTTCGATTTTTCTCTTTTGAACATCAATGCAGGTTCCACTTGTGTGGTAGATTCTTGTTTGGTGGGAAGTAGGTGGTGTTTTTTCATTTTATACTCAGGTTATCAGACAGATACAGACTACATTTCAATTAATACACATTTTATATTCTAAAATGAGCTGTTTGCTGTCTAGGAAAATACAGTTTCTAAAAAACAACAGTTACAGAACATTTCTGCTTTATGAAGCAACTTTGTAATAATTCAACAGTTTGGTTCCACATCCCTCAGGCTTCAGCAAAACCTGTGCTAGATAATGTAAGTTTACAAACTGGAAATAAAGATTGTATTGGGGTTTTAAAAATTGTTTTTATTTAAACTATTGGCAGTGATGGTTCAGTCTTTCTGTCCTGATTTATCCTTCCTGTTTTCTTCTAAGCGGTACAGATAGGACAAATAAACTAACTTGGTAGCCATGTCAGTAGCTGCATCTTTTTCTTTTTTGATACTTTTCCTTTTTCGTGCCCTTAGAAATATTTACTTTTCTTGACTCAACTCTTCATTTGTTCACTAGTTTGTCTCCAAGAATTTCCTGCTCTTGCAAGTACAGTGCCCTGTCCTTCTTCTGTCCCTAGTTCTCTGAAACAGTCCAAGAGATGAAGAGTCCAAGCCTCCACATGAGGAGAGGATCTCCTTTCTGCTGCTGGCTTAACGTCCTGGCAGGGGAATGAGCATCTGACTTAAGCTTCTTTTAATTATCCAAATCTAATCGGATGTTTATTCATTATAACTTTCACCCTTGTTTTATTTCTAGGATGATTGTCAATACATGTTGAAGGTTTCCAGCGGTTTTCACAACCAGTTTGTTGCCCTATACCATACAAGGTACCATTCAGCATTGCTGTGTCAGTCAAAGGGATCTTTGTTGCAAAATTTAGATCTTATTAATTTCTGCATAGCACAAGAAGCCATGGATATATCTTTTCAGTGGAGATATAATTAAAAGACATAATTACTCTTAGCAAATATTTCAAGGAAACATTAGTGTTTCAGCAGGTGATGTTTGTTTATAGGTCATATTCTGAGCAGTCTTCTAGGCTCCCCTAAGATTGAAATCAAAACAGTTCACCAGTGAAAGATGCCTTGATTTTTCAGCTGAGCATCTGATAATCTTTGCAATTTAACACAACAATGAAAACTTTTTTGTTAATGCTTTAAACCTAATCATAGGTTTGAATATAAATAATTTCTATGCATTGAGGTCAGTACAAACCTGATAAAATCCTCACTAAAGGAAAGAACATCTGATTAATTGATATTGAACCTGCTTATTAGATGGATAGGAGGCATTGCAAAGTGTTCACTCAGCAAGAAACATTTTCTTTCTGTAGGTTTTCTAATGGAAAGGTTTTTGATTTTACATCTTTATCAACAAACCTCTCTGGATATACTAGAACAGCTCTTTGAGTGGACACACTTATTCTGGAGTGGGTTACTTTTTTATTTATTCTGACAGAAGAAAGAAAATTTTCTTCCAGAATATAAGAATTAACATGAACAGCAATAGCTGCCAAAATTCATGTCTACTGTAACGCTGGTATTATTCCAAATGGAGAAGTACTACATTTCTTTCCTAATGCAGTTCTTTTGTAACACTTGGAGGAGATGGTTGATGTATTATAAAGGAAAGCCCTGGCTACATACAATTGTGCGGTACCTTTTGCAGGAATACATCCACTAGCCCCAGCATCATGGCCATACAATTTGCATAATAACTTTCTGCCTATCCCAATTCCCATTTCCATTGCAATTGTATGAGACATATTCTTAGTGGTTTTCTCTGCTATTAAACAGCTGCTGCATTTCAGTGTTGGTGAAATAGTTCTACGTATAGTTTTCTTTTTTTTTAATGAAAGTGCTTTGGGATCTCTCTAGCTGAATGATGGCATAGAAATCCAAATTATCCTTAGCCACGTAACTCAGAATTACCTTTGCATTTTATTGTTGACCTGTACCTGTTTGTAAAGCAATCCTGAAAAACAATGATGTTACACCTGCTCATATAACTGACATGCTTTTGAGGAAAATAAAGAGATAGGACTCCCAGCTGCTACATGACTGTTGTAATCCAATGAATGTTCATGCTGAAAAGTATCTCCTTTAATGAATTTTTTGAGAAAACAACTTAATTTCATTCAGAAGTTTAGAAAACAAAACCCAACAAATTCATATCTGAAAGCCTGAGTGACTGTGTGTCATAACTCCTCAAGTTTCTTTTTCCCCTCTAGTTTTATTAACACAGACATTTGGGTTCGCACCAATACTTGCTCTTTGAATCCTTTTATATAAGTTTTCTTTAGTAATGACTGTAACAAAACATACCGCAGCAGAAGCTTGCAAAATATAAGCCTGTTTAAATTACTCAATAAAGATAACATTCCTTCAAAACTGCAGAAAAAGTTACTCTAACTGCAAGCAAATTAAATTTAGATCACTCCTTTGCAGATAGTGAAAGCCTGGCAGGACAGGAAAAATCCATAAATGTGATTGCAGTGTCAGAAAGTAAAACAAGGAAGAGATCTCTGATGACCAGGCAGCACATGCGTACTCAGTGTGGGACAAGTCTCTTTGTGGGGCTGTCAGTGGTTCACTCCTCATCCCCATTAGTTGGCTGCCTCCATTACGAAGCTTTCAAAAAGCAATGAGACAAGATTTGAACAAAATCAAAACTCTGAATGAAAGGGCAAGAATAAAGTGCTTATCACACTTTTATTTAGTTATTTAGCCATGACCAGCAATAGTGGCTCCAATGGTTACAGATCCCCCATCTTGCTGGTGCTACACAAATTGCAGTAAGGATTTTGATAAATACTCTCCCATTTACACACTGATTAGCATTATGACAAAATCATTGGAAAGGCTGGTGACTTCCAGGGATTGCTACCAGAACTCCTATATGAGTTAGTCCAAATGGTTCACCTAGGTCACCACCTTTCCTGTGGCAGCGAGGAAATCATGACTCCCAGAGGAGACTGGAATACTCCACGGGAGGCAGATGTTGCAGTGGAGGGCTATTTGATAAAGATTTAAAAGTAATGCCCTTAACTACAGCACAGATGAGGACCACAACAGTTTCTGCTTGTGCCTCTCATTCATTGGAAATCAAGCAAGTAGTAGGCACTCTGAGGAAGGACTGCAGGACAGAGGTATCAGCAAACCAAATCACTTTAGGGCTTGCCCACCCGAAAATGAAGAGAGGATGCAGATGGGTGGAATATAAAAGTACAAACCCAAATGTAAATACTAGTTTAAATACCTCTCATCTTGCAATTAATGTATCACGGCATCCTCGGTACCCACAGTTGCTCGAGGCTCCTGTTTCAGGGCTAAAGATAGCTCTGCTGGTAACATGAGACAAAATAATGGTGGAATTGTTTTACTCTGAGAGAAGCTGGGTACGAAGGAACCAGCTTTATTTCCTCCCACCATCAGCTCCTTCCAGAAGATCCTTTACCATGAGCATTATCTTATATTGCTTAATATGAAATTTAATGGGACCTCAGCATCTCTCTGGCTGTTCTGTAAATACAGGACTGCCTCTCTGGTATGGCCACTGGCCTCTATGGTGCGTGCTGCTAATGCAAGTCAAGCAAGCCTAGGTTTACATATTGTAAAATATCAGACTTCTGTTTTCATGCCAAATGTTGAAAGAGACAAAAGGCTGAAGTCTCACAGCTGAGTAAAGAAGCTTCCTAGCACTGCAAAGGACTTGCTCGGTTTTCTGCCAGGTCAGTCCGGAGTGATGCCAGACCTCCCCTCTACCCGGCTCTCCTTTGCAGCATAATTGCTGTAGCTCCCTCAAGAGACAACAGTATTTCTGCTGAATTTCCAGCCCTAAAGATCATTTGTGTTGCTTATAGTATGCAAATGAGCTCTATGGGACTGTGATACCTTCACAGTCTTCAAAGCAGTGAAAGAACCCCAAGGTATGCTGCACTATTCAGGATCTGAAAAAACTCTCAAATTCTGCTCCTAATGCCAATAAAAACCGCGGG